>CM033459.1:20310056-20630056 GCA_019425755.1 Amaranthus cruentus
GCGAGATGGGAGACGGATATTAACAATGAGAAGATTTGTATGTTGCCATTTCCTGAGTGCCTCCGGACACTCGGGGAGCTCGATTTGAGCTAGTCCTTATAACCGGTAATTTTCAAAAAAAAATCAACTACTAATCGTGATTGAATAAAAAATCTATAATTAATTCTATAAGACTATTAGTCCCATATTAGTTGTTGGTCCAATCTCCTACATGGATTTGGTGATCAATATGGACCAACACATATCAATAAACTTGTTTGGTAGCATCTAATTCTAGTACTTAGCATCTAACAGCCGCCATAAACAATTCTTGATTGGGCCCGAGGCGGGTTCCCTGAAACTCTGGTCAAATTTATACCGTTGTGCTTTAAAGATCTAACAACTATTTGAAAAACAAATTGAATATTAAAATTAAAATATTGGAAAAATATCGAAAATATAATTGAATCTCGACGCAATAATCTCACCTTCATCCTTACGAACACCCCTCTCCTCCTGCACTATGTATTACGGGAGAAAATACAAATAACAATAAAATTATTTTAATATAATCAATAAGTGAAATTATTCATAACAGAGGAGTAAAATATGAAATTATTTTTGATAGTTTTTAATAAAGAAAAATTGCTTCTAAAAGCCAACCTTTTGGCCATCTGCAAATAAAGAGTCAACATTTCATTTATTCAATAAAAAGACAACATTTGTCTCATTTTTGCAAATAAAGAGTCAACGTTTCATTTATTCAATAAATTTAGAGTTGAAAACTTACCTGCTATCCCTTTATTTGCAAAAATTAGACGAAGATTATCTTTTTATTGAATAAATGAAACATTGACTTTTTATTTGCAGATGACCAAAAGATTGGCTTTTTAAAAACAATTTTCCTTTGATAAATACATTTAGATAAGTCTTGTAGAGTGGAATGCAAGTACACAAAACTGAAATCACAAGCAAAGAAAATACAATACAAATTGGTATTCAATCTCAAGTTCATAAGCACCGGCCCAAGTACCAAACATGGCTTAAAGTAACTGCTCAACATATTCAACAAAAAAGCAGAACAAATATAATTACAATCAATTATTTAAGCTAGATTTGCACCAAGAATGATCAATAAAATTTTCAAATATTTTCTTCTACGATTATCAATCAATAAACCTGCTATCTCTATACCTAAACATGCACAAAATATAGTACACAGACTTCTTTCTCCGCTTCAAGATCTCGATATACCCGTCTGTTGTTTTGTCTCTGTATTGTGGGAAATAATCTTCTGCGGAAAATCATAACATTCCTGTGTATGGGTTATATGTTTGCGTAGGCATGCCCGGACCATATGTGTTGGTGGGATAAGTGTTGCCGAAAGGGTTCATTTGCGGCATTTGGTGTTGTTGTGGGGCCATCATCTGATGTTGGTGTTGTTGCGCGGCCATCATCTGGTGTTGGTGTGCAGCCATCATCATCTGCTGCTGCTGCTGCTGCTGTTGCTGCAACAGGAATGCTTGCTGATGATTGGCCATTGCAGCCATCTGAACAGAATGTGGTGCAGCCATGACATTTGAGGCAAAAAATGGGTCGTGCATAGGTTGCTGCATCATCGGGTTTGTTAATGGAGCAGGCTCCCATGGGTTGTAGCTCGTTGTCTGGCTAGTTTTTCTCATTGCATCGTCATATAGGCTGTCTAATGTTAGCTTATCCAATCCTCCCGCCTGGTGTTCAAACGATGAAATCGTCAGTATGTTTTGGCATTCAAAGACGATCTCATAATCAACAATATATTCACTAACGAACATGAACGGAGATCTTAGTGTTCTATGTGACAACTGATAACTATGCATTGGTAGACTAATTATATCTATAAAGCCATATCCAGAACTTTATGTGCACAAAGTAGCCCATACCAGCACCCATGTTCATATCTAAATAACCTAATGATGGATGGCCCACAAGCAATTTAAGGCTTAGAAGTTCTCTTCACTTACAGAACATAAAGAATTCCATAAACAGACAATGGGAAATGGTGCATTTACAAAGACGAGGTTTACGAGGGATTATTGCTCTCTTCAACTGCGAAACAACAAAAACAAAATAATCAAATTTGTAAATGAGCAAATACCAGTTTGGTGGTAGTCGTGGCAGGCTCATTTGAGCTTGGTGCAGTGACAAGTGCCAGTTCCCATCCTGTTGCGCCGTTTTCCAATTTGGGAGCTGGCGCAGCGGTTGAAAAATCATCTGTAGCAATGACGGAAATCAATAAATTCCAAAGTTTAAATCATCATTATTTTCAAAAGATAGACTCTATTTTGCAACTGGTAGTTGGCCATAGTCGAGTTGTTGGATGGTTTGACCAATTGGAACTATTGAAGGATGTGCTAGTGGTTAAGCCAGTTTATGTTGATTGTTATGGAGGGGATTGGTACAAATAATTATTGGTTCTTGGGTTGTTTACTGAGAAAAAGCGAGCAAAGGGAAAAAAATGCAATGAAAAAGCTACTCATAACCTAATAGCTTTTTGATTGTTTTATAAGTTAGTTTTTCGGTTGGCTTAAAAGTCATTTACAAGGTTGTTTGACCAAAAAAAATAGTCAAAAGCCAACTAAAAACCCAATGAAAAGTCATTTATCAAACACACCAAGCGTATGAGTCCACAATCTATGTCACAAATATGAGACTTACCAATTGGAACAATAGCAAGAGCCAATGCATTTTTCTCATCCAAATCTGAGGCAACTGGCTTAGGATCGTCCAAACTCTACCAAAAGTGAGAAACAAAGTGTCATGACAGGTGTAAAAGGTGTTTCATATGGATTAAATCTTTGCTACATGTGAAGCAAGCAATCAAGGCAATGGCAATGAGAAATTTTACCAACAAATCAGGAACTTCAATCGCCGGTTTTTCCTCCTTGACTGGTTCTGGAGGAGGCGGCGACGGTGGGCTGTCCTCCTTTACATCAGTAACATCCTTGTCTTCTATTTGTAGGACAACTGCGGGTTTTTCATCAACCACATGCTTGACCTGCTTTTTTGAAAATCATTGAATTAGAAACTTGGACGAATAATCTCCACATAGCGGAAATATGGAAAAGAGGGAGTAGAAAAGCGGAAAGGAATAAAATTGTTAAAGAATTACAACAAGTAATGTCATCATTTCATAAGGGCGAGTCCTGGATTCAGTATAAGGTAGGCTGAACACTCATCTTTGAATGTCTACTGAACCAACTCAACTTTCTATTTTTATGTGTTTTATATATGACACAATTTTGTATTAATAGGGTTTTGCCAACAAAACTTTTACACATTAACCACATAATTTTCCGACACTCATAAAGGCATAAGAGCAGCATGGTCATTATATATATTTGTAATACCTGTTCTTTGCGGAAAGTTGAACCTCTAGGTGCTTCTTTCACATACTCCTCCATGGCTTGTAAGAATGACGGAGGAGGCTACATTATCATCATGAAGAAAATATTTAGAAACTAAAGCAATGAAGAAGAAAAGAAGTTTAGTTCGAGGAGCTTTAAAAAACCTGCTCAATTTTAATAAATTTCTCTCCACGTCCAATATCAAGGCTCTTGCATACTTCATAGAACTCAGACAGTCTTTCAGCCTAAAAATTAGAGAAAAAAAAGTTCAAGCACAAATGAATATAGCCAACTATGACGTAAAACATTTGAAACATACAAGTGTAGAACACAGACCTGTTGCCCTGCTCTACGATAAATATCAAGAGCCCTCATAGCATCACTCCGTTGCATTTCAAAGAACTGTAAGGACATAATTAGCCAAAAAAATAAGCATTCTTCGTGAAAACGGTAGAACAATATATATATGGCAAAGACACCAACCTTGTCAACAAGATTAACTGTACCATCACTGATCGCATTATAGATTCTAATGCTTTCTGAAGCAACCTACAAAATATTATTTGAAAATTAGGACAATCAAATGGTGCCACAACTTGAAAATTGAAAATCAGTAATACGAGTCGACTTTGGAAAAGTTTCGCATACCATTGAAAGTGCTAATTGGATGACATGATTATGAACCGCAGCTCCTTCGGGCTGCAGAAAGTTTGAAAAGTTCATTAAAAAAATCAGGATCAAAATTATCACATTGCACAAAATAAAACTGCTTTTGATGCTCATGATAACGGAACCAAAAAGTCGTGCCTGGGTATTGGAAGTTTTCAATAAAACAAGACACAATAATACCTGGCAACCAATAGCCCGGTGAAGAAGTTGTTGCAAAGCAGGTAACTGCTCAAGCAAGTCAATGGTATCAAGATCCTTTGTTCTCTGCATAGGAGATCAAAGGTCATTTTTTTTAATTAAGCTGGCAATCAATCCATATAGGAAAGATGAATAATTATGATGTGGAAACATAAACAACGAGAAACAAGAAAATGCAAAGAAAGACTTACGGAACGCTCTGTCTCGATATCATATTTCAGTACACGAAAGCATTCCAACTTTTCTTCCAAAAATAAAGCATAAGCACGGACCCAAGCAGAGTAATCCCATGCTGAACAAAAAAAATAAAAAATTCAGTGATGATTATGAACAAATCTACAAGCTACAAATTTCAAATTTTAGGAGTTAAATGAAAAGATACCGCTGGCACTTGAATCGTCTTTGAAATGTGACATATTGAGCATATGACTTCTACTCCTTTCATAGTTTATAAGCTCCTCGTGGAATGTTGGGTCGACTTCCCTCAACGCACGATGAATGACAATCAAAGTTTTCAAAGCAACCTAAACAGGGTCGAGAAAAAGGCATTCAAGGGTTTAGCTCAAACTCGTGGCATAGTGCTGCCAAAAACATTCAACGATTAGCTTTTGACACAATTCATCCCAACTATAGCTGCATCAAACTATAAAACTATTAAACCGTACATGAATTATCCCGTCTACACTCTAGTCTAACAATAAACAATCAATGTATTTGCTTTCGATGACAGTGAAATCTTAGCATAACGTTTCTAACAAAGTAAGGTTTAACAGTTTAAGTTGAGCTTTACTTAACAAAAGCTTGTAAATGCGAAAACTTCAAAGTTACAATAGATCAAGTGTAAATCAAAACAAGGTTCAATTTCAGGGCTAGCTATCCATATGACAATCACTAGCTAATAAAACCCATATACATAACATACCGCCCAATTATGCGTCTTCGCTAAACGCCTAGCAAGAGCATGAATACAATATGCAACATCAGCTCGAGGCCTCGTAGCTGAAACTGCTGCAAATATAGCTGCGCAAAGAAACCAAAGAGAAACTCATTAATGATTCAATGCTTTATAGATCACATAACAACAACAACAAAACCAATGCCAAAGCTTAATCACCAAAAGATCATATAACAACACAATCATAAAGAAGAACAATTCAATCAAAAGAAGCTTAATGACAACAATCTTGAAGAACATACCTCTTATGTGCTTCTCTTTCGAGGGTCGCTCGACGTGATTTGTTGCTCTAACAATTGCTACATCCAACTCCTAGAATCATACATTCATTCAAAACAAACTTAAACAATTGAAACATAGCTAAATTTCAAAGCAACAAATCAATTCAAATATGCATAAAAGAATACCTTATAGTCACTGTTAACTTTAGCCAAGCTAATTGTAGTTGTATCCTTAATGGATCCCAAATATTTCCTCAAACTACTGTTTGAACCTCCTCCTGCCATCATTTTCCTAAAATAGAAAGAATTTTAAAAACCCATTTGTTTGATCCAATATAATTCAATATATAAACACCCAAAATCACATATACACCTATTCATCTCTTGGAATCTTACTAAAAAAACAACTGGTACAGATCAAAAAACCTTACTTAAGTGACAGAATAAACCAACAAGAAAGGCATCAGCTTTATAGACAAAACAGAAAATATATTTCACATAATTCAAGGACTTGTTTAATCTTTTACATAAAAAAAGCTATTTTTAGCAATAATTATTAAGTGAACAGCTAGTTACAAATCAAAAGGAGCATTTAAATTAATTATAAAATTTATTAAAATTCAAAAACAAACCCAGCTAAGATTCTGCCTAATCAAGCTGGAATAATTCACTAAAATAAGAAATTCTTCAAACTTTCCACTATACAATTAATAATTTGAGAAGATCCAAAAATAGCCATAAATGAAAAATGAATACCCATAAATAAATTTAAGCTAAAAATATGAACTTTGAATTTGGGTTGAAATTCTAAAGCTGAAAAATATTTTTAAAAAAAAAAAAAAAAAAAAAAAAACCCAACTCACCTTAAACTCCAAGTATCAAATTTAAGCTAAAGATATGAATTTTGAAATTGGGTTGAAGTTGTAAATCTAAAAAGTATCATTTTTCAGAAAAATTTAAAACTTAGCTCTTCTAAAACTTATTAAAGTATCAAATTTAAGCTAAAGATATGAACTTTGAGTTTGGGTTGAAATTGTCAAGTAAAAAAAAAGAAACTAAAAAAATAAAAAAACAAAATTAAAAACCCAAATTACCTTAAACTCAAAGTATCAAATTAGGACTAAACACCCAAAATGAGAGAGAAAGAGGGAGGAAATATAGGAGAGAAAATGGGTGCCTAAAAGCAAAGAAAAGTCGATCCACCAGAAGAAGAATAGTACAAAAGAAAGTGAAATTTGTATAAAATAAATAAATAAATACTTTATAATGTTTTATTTGGGTGGCTCGTCGGTGTCCTTTGAGTCCATTGACAATAATACTTCTCCCTCCTTTATTCAACCTCTTTTTCCTATTTTATGACAAAGCTCACTCACAAAGAATGCAATTTTGAAAATGAGAATTGTGTGGTCAAAATAAAAATAAAGATTATTTACTAATTATAGCCTTTAAGTTTACTCAATTTCAAATAAACAGTCGCGAACTTCGTTTATTACTAACTACAACCTCCAACTTAACAAACATGACATCGAGACAGCCAAAAAACCTCATTTTAACCCCTTTTTTTTTACCTTTTTTTGTTGTTTTGGCTGTCTCGATGTCAGGTTTGTTAAGTTGGAGGCTGTAGTTGGTAATAAACAAAGTTCGCGGCTGTTTATTTGAAATTGAGTAAACTTAAACACTATAGTTGGTAAATGATCCTAAAAATAAATATTAATATACTATTACTATGAATGTGCCTAATAATCTCATCCATAATATTCGTTTTTCATAAATAAGATAATTTATTTGATTTTTGAATATCAAATAATTGGAATTGGAATTGGATTTTGATTTTTAAACCGAAACAAAATTTTGGTGAAATCAAATATCATGTTTTTCAATTTTTATTTTTTCTATTTAATGTTTAATAAAAAAAACTTTATTTATTCTTAATTACTAATAATTTACAATATTCAGTAACAACTAGGTTGCATAACTTTTCATTTGCAAATTAATTTAGGCTTTTCAACATGATATGAAAGATTTAGAATTATGAGAATTGGGATGATTGGAAAATTAAAACCGGTGAAGAGGGAGACAATGTATGTGGATAACATTTAAACTCAGGCCTATTTTATATTTAAAGTCAATCGGATAAATTGGTTTTAATTGAGACATAGTGGGACACAATTGTATTTATTAATCACCTCACTCCCTTTGAGCTTACACGACCCTTCACGTATCCTCCCATTTCAACAAAAGGTAATCGGTTAAAACAAGTTATAAAATGTATCGGTGCTTTATAATTAAGATGGGCCTATAGTTGGGAGTTTTGAATAATAATCAATAATTGAGAGTTTTATATTTAAACCGCGAATAGTTGAGAGTTTTTAAAGTAATTTTCCATCTATTTATTCATGTAGTCAACCCTTATTGTTTTAGGATGTAGGATTTCATATATTGTTTTCAATATTGTAATCTTGTAGTAATAAAACTAGATTATGTCCGTGCGATGCACGGTTTTAGTAAATTTTTTGATATATTTATTTAAGTAAAAAAAAATTAAAAATTGATGGTTTTATGTTTTAACCATCTCAAAAATCCTATACTCATTTAATAAATAACATTATAATGATTTTATAAATAATTGAAATAAAATCAAATAAAATATAAAAGTAAATAATCAATCAATATTGATAATATTAGTCATAATTAGAAAATAAAAAAGTCAAAGCTATGAACATTAGTAATAAATACAATGATATCATCATCATTGTGTTTTAGAAAGAAATTTAAGCAATATTAAAAAATGATGACATTAATAGTTATATAGATTTTCACCCATATGTCTTTTTCTTTTCCTTTTATTTTCCTCATTTTCAAACCTAGTCCAAACATTTTAAGATGTAGAATACATGTGTTTAGTAATAACAAGTTCTTGAAATACTACATGTTGTAGTTAGGGATGGTTATGAGGCGGTTCTAGCATGGTTTCAGCCATATTCGGATTCAGATCCATTTATTTTTAATGGATCAAGACCCAAACTCGAGCCTAAGGTTATAGAATGTTTAGACCCATACCCAGATCTATTATGTCTGATGTGTTTAAAGTCCTTAATGGTTCAATAAACAAAGGGAATGACTTTTTCTTAGGCCTATTCAAATAAACCTGACCCGTTTGACCCGATCCGCTGACCCGTCGACCCTCACCTTAAAAGGCGGGTCATTTTTCTAAAAAAATTAAAAGCTACGGGTCAGGTACCCGTCCCGCTTTAACCGGGTCGGGTAATGGGCCGTAAAATAATTTTAAGCGGGTACCAATTGACCCGTTAGTATATGAAATTTTTTTTGAAGTTTTCAAACTTTGCAGTGGCAGTGCAGTTTCAAACTCTCCTCATTCAGATTTATTTTATTGTCCTCTCAATTGCAGTCTCCTAATCTCTCCCTCATTTATTTTTAGTGTTTTTTTGGATATTGATTTTTTATAACTTAGTTGGATTTTAGTTACTTTCCAGTTTTGATGGCTTCTTCTTTTTCTGGAATTTTCCTCTTTAATTTTCTTCTTAATGAATGTTATTTGGATTTCTCTAAATTAGTTGATTTATTATATTTTGGTCAAGTAAATAAGATTAGTTTGCCATATGTTTTACTTTGTTGTTTATACAGAGGTTTAAGATTGCAGAGGTGGTTATTGTTAGTAATTTAAGGATCATGCGTATGTATCCGGGTACCCGGTATCCCGACCCGAATTATTCGGGTACTTGATATTCGGAAACCCAAATAAATTGGGTCGGGACACGGGCCGTTAAAATAGATAGTCGACCAACCAGGCCGATAATCAACACCCCTACTTTTTCCCATGGTAGAAGATAAGACATAAAACATCAACTAAGAATTTATAATAAATAAATACCTATGGTTCTATGGAATTATTTTACCTAAAATGACCCACTAATTTGATTGTTCAGAAAACAGTCTATCATTTCTAAAATGGAAAATAGTTAAAACTACCTAGAAAAACCTCACTTTTTGTCAAAAACTACATTGAAAATCTATTTCGTTTGTCAAAACATACCACTAAACAGAATCGGTCAATATTTCCGTTAGTTTCTCTTGTGCAGGACACGTGGCCATTTCACCCATTAAAGAACTCCAATAATTGTTAATCATCTTCCTCATTCAACAAAATAAGAACCTTAGGTTTGGAAAATACTTCTCCTTCACCATTAAAGAACCTGCGAAAATCTTGCTTACCCACTTCAATTGCAATTCGAAAATCAAGCCTTCAAAATTCATGAAGAAGATTCATCTAAACCCATTTTCAAAAATATTGTTTATGTGGCGTTCACGGCCGTGTGATTTGGAAGAAGCCTAATTTGTTTTTTTTTTCAAAACCCTATCTTCTCTGTGTTTGATTTGGGGAACATGGGTTTTCGGAACCCATGTCACCACGTGTTGTTTCTAACATATGCCTTTATTATTATTATTATCATCATCATCATCATCATCATCATCATTATTATTATTATTATTATTATTAGGAAAATTTGCCAAGAATAATCCCAACTATCACCCGTTGGCCAGAAATAATCCCAATTATTAATTATTTTTTAATAATCCTAACTATTGATGAAGTTTGCTGAAAATAGTCCCACTCTATTGTTAACTGCTTGTAGCAGGTTTTTTTGAGTAATTTTTTTTTACCTTTTTTTTAACTCTCCTTCATCAAATTAGGTCTAACCTACCCTTCATCCTCTCTATCTTCTTCTTCATTCATCCTAAACCATAAAACTTCATTCATCCTTCATCCTTCCTCCATGGTCAAGATCTAAAAGCTTCATCCCTTTAAGATTCAATGAATTCTTCTTCTTCTAAGTATTCAAACCATAATCCCAAATATAGGGGTGCAATTTGTGGTGGAAGCTTGCTCATCAATGGAGGAAGGAGTCTAATGGGTTTTTGAACATGGAATGGGTAAATCAGTTTTTGAAGATGAAAGGGTAGGTTTACCTAATTTGATGAAGGAGAGTTAAAAAAAAGGTAAAAAAAATTACTCAAAAAAACCTGCTACAGCCGGTTGAAAATAGAGTGGGACTGTTTTCAGCAAACTTCATCAATAGTTAGGATTATTATAAATAATCAATAGTTGAGATTATTTCTGGCCAACGGGTGATAGTTGAGATTATTCTTGGCAAATTTTCCTTATTATTATTACTATCATTATTTTTTTTTTTGGAAGATAGAGATTTTATTAATCCCAAAGAAACTTGTTACAACCTAAAGCTATAACAAGACACTTCCCTAACACACCAAGGGAAGCACCACACAACACACAACCGAAACAAAAGCAACCCAAACCAGAAGAACTACAAAGAAGCTAATTAATCAACAAAATACACTTATGAGTATCATCTAATGTGGCTGCAACATTAAATATGATCAATTTTGCTAGTTGTTCCACTGACCTTTGAACGCCCCCAAAAATTCTGAAATTCCTCTGGCACAAAACATCGTATATCATCTCAGTCCAACACATAATGGCAATATGAGCGTTAACATTCTTTATGTTGCTAACTCTGCACATATACTCAATCTCATTAGCAAAAGAGTTTTGCCAACAAATACCTGCGAAGAAACGGCTGATGTGACTATTATTATTATTATTATTATTATTATTATTATTATTATTATATTATTATTATTATTATTATTATTTATTATTATTATTATTATTATTATTATTTATTATTATTATTATTATTATTATTATTATAAACTGTCTATTTCATAGGAAGAAAGTTTACAAGAAGCTGGTCGGGAGTCGAGCGACTAGCTGAGCATCTACACCCTTTTGGATACAGAAAGCTAGTCTATGATAAATATAAGCCATGGACTTGGTGGTACTTGAGTTGCTCGAACAAAATGATGCAACCCTTGATAAGAAATCGAGCGCGTCTTCGCCTAACTCCCCGGAAGTGGAGAAAGCAAAGGGGATAAATTTGTAGTCATTCTCCTCACACTTAGCAGTGTATTTCTTTCTCTTTCTTTCTGCCGCATTAGCTAAACAGGCACCAGGGGCCCATGCGGGGACTCCAATGTCGTCAAAGGACGAGATTCCTATTACATCCACGCACACATCTTTGTCATGAACCCAGCTAAACAGAAGGAGGTCTGCTGGCCGAAGATCCTTTTCCGCCTTCGAAGAAAACCCCACAGGAGCCTTTTTTCGAACTGAATTCCCAGCTTTTCAACAAATTTCCACAAGCATATCTCGGACCAAATTGTGACGAAACTTCACGTCAATTATTATTATTTTTTTGGCAAATAAAAGACTTTTTCATTTACCAGAAAAAACACAGAATACATCAAGGCATGGAAACTCACAATCCCTATTTGCATCAGTGTGGAAACGAGGCCCACCTTCGAGGAAGGGTTTCCTCGCCCCACTCTTCATGTGCATACGGGGAGCATGAGGCCTAAAACAGCCGACCAGGTCAAGGACGGCAATAAATCCAACTATACACAAAAGCGAAGCTTAACAAAAACAAGTTGGAAATTATTTTGGAAATATTCAGCAGAACAACCCCATTGAGGTACATACGCAACACGAAACCAGTACAATGCATTAGCATGAAGCATTAGCCAAGCAGCAAGCCTGTCCAGTAGCACACAACAGATTTATCATGCAGCATTAATCAGCAGCAGCAAGCAACACGTGTACGCAACAGTAGCACACCATTAATATTCCATCTTCACTTAAGGAGTAGCATCCATAACCATTCTGCTCAATCAGCAAATTTATCATCCAACATTAATCAGCATTTCAAACAGCATCTCAATCAGCAATCCAAGGTACCAAACAACAGTTGATCAGCCAGCAGAAAGTCAATAGCACACATCTAGCAAACAACACCCTGCAGCAGCATCACCACAACACCACAACAATCATCAGCGGGGAATGGGTGCAGCAACAGATCAGTAGCAGTTTAGAGATTAGCAGCAGCAGCTTCAGAGGAGCATCAACAATCCGCAGTAGCACTTCAGCATCAGAACACCCTGCAGCAGCATGACCACAACACCACAATAGAAGCACAACGACCAAACTATCAATAAGGCAACAACAACTATGCACCATCGCCAAAATACCAAGTAGTGGCCTCCAGCCATCAAAACTCATTGGCACAAATGAGCAGGCACACAACCAGCACCAGCAGACCAAGCACAAATGAGCCAAAATAATATATACTCAAGACACCACAGCAGCAGCCAGTGACCATACATCTAGCAACCAAATAGACATCATACTAGCAGGATATAAGTACTAATAAATACCACGGGATATAAGTACTAACAAAATATCAACAATGACTTACGGATCCGAAAGGTTCAAAGCCCGACATCTTAAATGGATATCACGCTTGATCATGTTGAGAACTTGCCCCGAGGATCGCACAAACGCATATCACACCGCTTCATTCCTACACTTCCAAATGTGGTAAATAGTGCAAGCATACACCTCTATATATATACATTGCTTGGACTTAGATAGATGTCGCTTCCGAAAATCCATGCGAGTAATCGGTCTAAAGTTGATGCCAAGCCATGTTTTAATCCCCGTCAAACACAAGCGGCTAAACGGACATTCAAAGAATAAATGAGTATGCGATTCCGAAAATAAACCACAAAGTGGACATGAGTCATCATCCACCACCCCCAATTGTGAAAGTTTTTCCTTGGTTTAGAGCTCTTGCCTAGCTACTAACCAAAACAGAAATTTGTTTTTAGGAATCGAGATCTGGTTCCATACAAGATATCTCCATCGGACTCTATGATGGGCCAGCAGCTTATGTTCATATACCTCCTTAATTGAGTAGGAAGAATTACAGATCCACTGCCGAAGAGTCGAGGTCACTGCACACAGCTTTTTGATAGTCCAACTTGCGGTGACCGACGCATTGAATATTTCCCACCATGCCCCTTTTGTGTAGACACCATGAACCCACCTAACCCAAAGAGATTCCTGCATCGCATGGATGTGCCAAGCTATTTTACCTACCGCGGCCTGGTTCCATATGTAAACATTTCGCACACCCAGACCGCCAAGCTTCTTGGGAGTACACACCTCCTTCCAATTGATATTGCCTGGTTTTTGTGAATGCGAGACCCCAAACCAAAGTAGGAGCGACATCTGACACCAATAAGTGGAGATACCCATTAACACCGAATTGATTAGCTGTAGGCGAGCTGCATAGGATAGATGTTTAGCTTGCCAACAACTAATTCTCTTTGTCATCATATCGGCCAACTTTTCGCAATCTGCAATACTGAGGCGCTTAGAAGATAAAGGAACCCCTAAATATCTGAATGGGAGCGATCCCAATGAAAATTGAGAGATGATCCTAATATCCTCCTTAATGGATGCGTCAACCTCGCAGATTTACCCGAGTTCGCATGAAGGCCCGAGGTATTAGAGATGTTTTTAAAACATTCACAAATTATACGCATTGATGAGGGATCCCCTTGCAAAATATCATAAGGTCATTAGAAAAACATAGGTGGGTGAGCTTAATGACCTTACATCGAGGATGAAACCCAAAACTACCTATCAGACTCTTCAAACTCCGAGACAAGTACTCCATTCCAAGAACAAACAAGAAGGGGGAGAGTGGATCGCCTTGTCGGAGGCCTCTCTTGGCTGCAAAGGAGTTGGTTGGGGAGCCGTTAATCATCAAGACATAACTCGTGGAGGTGATGCATGCCATAATAATTTTAATGAACTGAAGGGGAAAATTGAGAGCCACCATCATCTCTTTAAGAAAGTTCCAGTTCATTGTATCATAAGCCTTAAATAGGTCTATCTTCATCAAACAACTAGGAGCACAATGCTGTCGAGAGTAGTGCTTCACCAAATCTTGACAAAGTAAGATGTTATGCATAATGTTCATGCCCGCCAGAAAAGCTCCCTGAGCTTGGTCAATTAGGTAGTCCAGTTCAAGTCGAAGCTTGGAGCAAATAAGCTTAGAAATGCACTTGTACAATACGTGACAAAACGAGATGGGTCTAAAGTCTCCTGGATGTTGGGGGTTAGGAACCTTGGGGATCAGGGTAATGGTCGTATTGTTCCAACTTTTGAGCATTTTGCCATTCTCAAAAAATTGGGTGACCGCCTTGACTATATCATCACCCAAAATCTCCCAGGATGCTTTATAGAAGCAACTATTATACCCATCCAGCCCAGGCGCCTTATTGTCCGGAATGCTCCACAAAGCATGTTTGATCTCAGCAGGAGTGAATTTGAGATCAAGAATAGAGTGCTGCTCAGGGGACAATATAGGGCCATTATAAACAGTCTCGATATTGATCGGACCCCTATCCTTGGCGTCAAAACAAAACAACTCCGAATAGAAGTCATAAAAAGCTTGATGTATCTGGGGTGGGTCTGATATCTCCCTCTCTTTGAAGCGGATAAACATGATCTTATTATGACGAATCCTATGCTTGATGCTCTGGTAGAAGAACGCATTATTATCGTCACCATATCGGACCCAGTTCATCTTAGTTTAATTCAAGCTGAAGTTGACGAAGAACCACAGATGCGTTCTTCTCTTGGTCAGCCAAGCCTGTATCCGCAGGAGTAGCATGAAGCAGCGATTGAATACGAAGAAGCTCAGATTTCGCTCGATCCACCTCCTCCTGAATATGCTCCTTACCATTGAGTAGAGCTGTTCAGGGGCGGGCTTGGGCGGGTAGCGGACCGGGTAGCATCTAAAAAATCTATCCGCGGGCTTAAATATTCAAAAGCTCGCCCGCATTTGCGGGCATATTTTTTTGTCACTACCCGCCCATTTTTTAAGCGGGCGGGACTCGCGGGTAGGCGGGTGTTTTTATATAAAAATTAAAAACATAAATCATATTATAAAGTTAAGTTTTTATTAGAACAAACAAAATATAATACATTATTTAAAATACTCTAAATATATATAAAGTCTCAAAATACTCAAATTACATGAATATTGAATATAGATGGTGGAGTTAGCTACTTGTTCGAACTTTGATAGTCGAGTGCTTGAGTGCTTTGAGGGTTAAAAATATCGAATGTAGATAGTAGAATTAGAAACATCATTAAACTTTAAAAGAAGTAAACCTTGAGGCTAATAGAAGAGTAATAAACTAAAGTTGGGTATGGGTCATGTAGTAGTACTTTCTCCGTTCCATAATACTTGCCACATTTAACTTTTTTACGCAATCAAATGTACTATTTTATTCATTTATATGTCGAATTATACACATTTAAAAATTATAAAAAGTTTATATTATGAAAGTATGCGAATTGACGATTGAAACAAGATCCCACTTGACTATATTATTACTGACATATTAGACGCAATATAACGCAATATATAAAATAAGCTTAAACGATGAATAGTGCCCAAAAACAAAATGTAGCAAGTATTTCGGAACAGAGGAAGTATAGTTTAATAATTAATAGAATTAAGTATTTAATAAATAATATATTAAACTAAGCGGGCGGGCGGGCGGGCGGGTATACCCGTGGGTAATTTCTACCCGCCCGTTTATCTTGGCGGGCAGGTATTACCCGTCCACACTTTAAATTTTTTTGAAAGCATGCCCGCCCGTTTTTCGAGCCGGATGGGCCGGGCTTGGCGGGTAGCCCGCCCATGAACAGCTCTACCATTGAGCAGTTTCAATTTAGACTTAAGCAAACGCAACTTTTGTGTAATCTGATAACTGACACAACCCTCAATAGTGATGTGCCAATGGTCACGAATAACATCGATGAAACCCTCTTTCTGAGCCCAAAAATTAAAGAACCTGAATGGCTTTTTGTACTGCTGTATACGAGAGAAGGACACCAGCATAGGAGAATGGTCATATTCCCCCTCCTCAAGGAAATGAACCAAGGAAGATGGAAAACAGTCCTCCTAGAGGTCATTACCCAACACTCTATCAATTTTACTCAGCACCTGATTGTTGCCTGCTTGTTTATTAGACCACGTAAAGAACCTTCCATAATACTACAGATCGTGTACTCCACATAGCGCAAGACAGTCTCGAAGAGGTTGGATTTCAGTTAGCCATACCGGAGAGCCAATCCGCTCATCAAGGTTAGCAACACAATTAAAGTCCTCGAGAATAATCCATGGAGAAGAAATTTTTTGGCTAATAACCCGAAGATCAGAAAATAGCTGCTGACGCTCATGTTTATCATTAGAACCATATACCAACGTACAACAAAACAGGGAACCATTATTTGGAGAAACCATAAGGTGTATAAGCTGACTCCGGCTTACCAATATGTCAACCTGCACATCCTCACTCTTCCATCCAACAATAATATGACCTCCTTCATGCGAAGCCAAAATAGTCGAAATGCACCAATTGGGGAACATACGAAGGTAAAGCGCCCCCAGTCCCTTACGCTTCACCTTGGTTTCAAGGAGACCAACAAGACTAAGGTTATGGTAGGCAATAAACCGAGCACCTCGATCTATTTCCTAGTGTTATTAAGTCCCCTAACATTCCACGCGCCAAACCTAATCATCATCCCCGATGGGATCAGCTCCCAGCGCTATAATAATCGACGGGTCCACAGTATCACTATGAGCATGTTCCAAGTTCAACACATTAAATCCATTATTAAGAGCCAAAAAAGAATTGGGCACCACCGAGGTAGAAACCATATTTGATGTAGCATCATCAACCATAGCACTAGCCATACCCACTCCAACATTCCCCTCAGCCGGAGCAGCATGTAATATACCCTCAGATGTAGGAGTCACAGAGTCAGGTGGTTGATCTGGAATCTTAGAAGGCACTTCTTCATCCTCTGGTAGCAGCGTAGAAGTAGGATTGATAGGTTTATTAGATTGCTCTTTCTTGTGGCCCCCTTGGATTGGACGCACTCGATGTTGAAAGGCTCTCTTCATCTGTCTAAAACCATCCTCATCTACCTGCAATCTAGCCTCTTTGGAACCCAACTTGAGTTGATCAACCATGTGTCCAAATTGTGCACATTTGGTACACCAAGTAGGAAGCCAGTCATATTCCACACGCTGCGTTATAAGCTGGTCATGTTCATTAGAAAAGAATAGCTCCTCTAGGAATCCTTCAGTCAAACTCATATCAACCAATACTCTAGCGAACATCAACCGAGATTTCGTCAACGTTGCATTATCCACCTTCAGCACAGTTCTCAAATACCCCACAATTTGCTTCAACATATTTTCAGTCCAGTACAATACATTCAGATTAGGCAGCTTAACCCACACTGGGATAGATGTCAATCCCGATTTTTCATAAGAAATATTTGGGCTCAAAGGCTTCACGATGAATGGTTTTTTATCGAATAAAATGCCATTCATATTACAGACCTGGTCTTGGTGTTCCTTCAAAGCAAACCGAATCAAAAACACACCTCGATTAACCATGCCAACTTTATCTATTTGGAGATCCTTCCAGATTCGACGGACAAACCCATCTACAACATTAAGGGGCGGGTTGGCACTTGAGACATAACACACTACGGACGATTCCCAATATTTAATTTCAGAGTCAACATCTAACTTAGAGATTTTAGCAATCCGACGTACGTGTGGTGTGGTGTGCAAGGTTGATTCGACACAAGGACAGAACTAGCAATATTCACTGGGACATCATGATTTAAAGGAACAGAAGGTCTTATGGCAGCAGAAAAATGAAGTAAAGAATCATTTCCAGTAGCATTTATAGGAGCATTAGGAATTAAAGCACAAGTATTGTTCACGAACATCAAAGAATTCGCCAACGAAACAGTAGGAATCAAGGAAGGTGACAAACCACTAGAGGAAGGCTTACCAGACAGCGTAGAAGCTCCTTTTAGCACCGAGACCCAACTGAGCCCCGCCGTACCTGATGCCGGAGCACCCGTAGAACTCGCAGCAGCGCTAGGGTTTACCTCACCATGTCGAGTGGATTGAAACAGAAATCTCTTTGGAGATAGAGAAGAATCGTGGTCAGAATTTACAGAACTCCTCCGGGGCACCGCCTTGGTCTTGCGTGGCCGGCCTCTCCTGCCCATGGCCGGATTCCGGTGTGAAATCGAAGAGGAGGCACTCAGTCGCACATTCGCAGTCGCCTAGAGAGAGAGAGTTCCAATTATTATTATTATTATTATTATTATTATTATTATTATTATTATTATTATTATTATTATTATTATTAGGATCATTTACCAACAACAGCCTTAAAGTTTACTCAATTTCAAATAAACTGCCGCAAACTTCGTTTTTTACCAACTACAGCCTCCAACTTAAGAAACATGACATTGATACAACCACTTTACCGGATGACCTGCTAATTGACCGTTGACCATGCTCAATTACCTTTGACTTTCCCTTAATTTCATTAATTAAACCTAATTACCCCATTATCCCTAAACCTAATTATCCAATTATCCCTAATTAAACCCTTCTTCCCCAACCTTTCTCTATTGATTAAAAATTAAGGGAAAGTCAAAGGTAATTGAGCATGGTAATTGAGTAATTAGGTTTAATTAGGAATAATTGGGTAATTAGGTGTAATTAATGAAATTAAGGCAAACTCAAAGGTAATTGAGTAATTAGCTAGGTTTAATTAGGGATAATTGGGTAATTAGGTTTAATTAATGAAATTAAGGGAAAGTCAAAGGTAATTGAGCATGGTCAACAGTCAATTAGCAGGTCATCCGGTGAAGTGGCTGTATCGATGTCATGTTTCTTAAGTTGGAGGCTATAGTTGGTAAAAAACGAAGTTTGCGGCTGTTTATTTGAAATTGAGCAAACTTTAAGGTTGTTGTTGGTAAATTATCCTTATTATTATTATTATTATTATTATTATTATTATTATTATTATTATTATTATTATTATTATTATTATAAATTTTTTTTTTGGAAAATTAAAATTTCATTTCACAAAACAAAGACAATACAATACAAGAAAGAGGGGATGCATCACCCGCCTTATACACTGCATCAGTATGAAAAGGGCACCCACCTTCTAGGAAGGGTTGAGCCCCCTCACTCTTCATATGCAAAGGGGGAGAGATGCCGACCCTCCAAAAAAGATGAAAAAATACAGATAAACCCAGCTCTAGCTAAGTTCTTAACCAGCTAAGAGTGGCGACCTCCTGGGGGTAGAGGGCTAATAGCCTTTACTTGATTTCATGTTTGACTAGGTATAGGACATGATGAACTGGTCGAACACAATGATGCCATACCGCTTCATTGCGGACTTTCCATATATGGTAACACAAACTACTAATGTAAGAGATAAGAGCTTTCTTTTGTAATCTAGTAGTCTTCCATCTGTTCTTAGCGATAACAGTCAGAGATTGTGTCTGAATGTGGGTGCCAGTCCAGGTTTTGAGGCCATTTAAGCATTCAGAGCTGAATGTACATTGGAAGAATATGCTCTACTGTTTCAGCGGCTTCACCGGAAATAGGGCAACGGTCGTTAGTTACGGACCTTATTTGGAGGAGTCTATGCTTGGTCTTCAGTTTATCTTGAATAGCAAGCCAGAGAAAAAAACGAGTTTTGGGTATAGAAGCCCTGTTCCAGACGAAAGAGCTCCATGGAACTTTAGGGAGCTTATCAGAGTACTCCATATAGACTTCATTTAGACTGTAGTTGTTGTTATGCATCCATGAGGTCAGTTTGTTTCTTGCACTACAGATCTTGCGTAGGACCCATCTTGCTGTTGAGGCGGGGGGGGGGGGAGGGGGGTTAAACAGAAGCCAGTTGGCGCCTTTGGTGTAGACTCGATGAACCCAGCGTACCCACAAAGATTCAGACATGTGGTAGACATGCCAGGCTAATTTCCCCACGGCCACCAGGTTCCAGGTTTCAAGGTTTCTAACTCTTAAGCCTCCTTCACTCTTCGGGCGGCAGATTTGTATCCACCCCATGTTGCCCGGGGAGGGGTTGTTGTCTGAAACGTGCCATAGGTAGGAGCGGAAAATGAGGTTCACTTTCTTAATTACAGCCTTAGGAAGGATGAAGAGCATACACCAGTAGGAGCTAATGCTCATAAGGACCGAAGTGACAAGTTGGACCCGAGCTGCATAGGAAAGGCTTTTAGCATACCATGATCGAATTCTAGAGGTCATCTTATCAACCAAGACATCACAGTCCGCAGCAGATATCCTTCTGGAGGTGAGGGGGATACCCATATAGCGAAAGGGGAGTGATCCGAGGGGTATATGAACCTCCTGAGCGATTTTGATCTTTAGGGCATCAGGGATACCAGCTAGGTATATAGCGGATTTATCCAAGTTAGCACAAAGTCCCAAAGACGTTGCGATGGAGTTGAGCCCTTGACAGAGAAGCTGAATTGATTTGAGGTCATGAGATCATCAGCAAAGGAGAGGTGATTGAGCTTCAGTTTTCGGCACTTAGGGTGGAAATTGAATTCCTCGTGGGAGCTGATACTCATGAGTGTGCGGGAGAGGTATTCATCATCATCATCATCATCATCATACCCAGTGGTCCCGCACATAGATAATCTATGGTCAGGGTCTGGGGAAGGAGGGTCGACGGCGTCTCATACCCATAAGGAGAGGGCGATCAGAAGAGTCCTTCGGCTCAAGAGAGGTCTTCAAAGATAGGAACCTGCAAGAAATCCAAACTCCCACATCTTACACCCACGTTAGCCAAGCATAGGAATCAATTACCTGCAAGCATAGTATGTGACTTACACAACTAAAAGGATACATGCAGATAACTAAGAAACGATACAAGTATGAGAGGTGGTAAGGAGCAATGACAAAAGGCAAAAGACAGGTTTAGTAATCAAGGATGTGGACAAGGCGCCGCCATTTGGCCCTATCCCTGGTCAGATCCTGAGAGAGGTCAAGTTCGTACAGGTATTATTATTATTATTATTATTATTATTATTATTATTATTATTATTATTATTATTATTATTATTATTATTATTATTATTATTATTATTATTATTATTATTATTATTTGCACAGTAAATTTTATAAAATGCCAAGAAAAAACCAAAGCTTACATCCTTGTATCAAGAGACTTAGGGGCCATCACCCACCTGAAGCTCTAAAGGGCTAGAAACAAGCCCCTTGTAATGCGCTAGGAAGGAAGCGACACCTCAAAAAGATAGCCAACAACTAGCCTATACGAAAGATAACAATCATATAGATGAATTGCATGTTTAGAGTGATGAGATAGCTAATCCTATTGGATCATTTAATTTGTGCTTCTTATAAACAAACAGAGAGTCATTCTATAGTGTACAGAGATGTTCATTCTACAATGTTCACGGATGGTTGGTTAAAGCAAATAGACTTTTAAATGACATTTGAGATCATTTTAGACAACTTAGTGCGACTTGTATAAAATTTGTCTTCATTGTGAACTCTATCATACAAAACTAACCTAGGGTTTATGCTATCATGAACAAAACATACAACCTTAGCAAAGCCATTAGACGTGAGGTAACATTTGGGGAATATATTATCTTGGAGAATTGGGTATTAGTATTAATTGTAAAAGAGTAGGAATTATTTTTGGATCCAAATATAAATTAGCCAGTCACTTCAGAGACGTCTCTTATGAGGCTTAACCCGATAAATCTTAATAAAAAAAGATGATAACTAATTTGTATAACTGCACGCTTACTTGGTAGGGTTTTACGATACCTCAAGCAGGCATTTAGAATATCAAGTAGAGGTTCACATTATGTTAAGTAGGCATTTAGGATATCAAGTAGGGGTTCACATTATGTTAAGTAGGCATTTAGGATATCAAGTAGGGGTTCACATTATGTTAAGTAGGCATTTAGTACACCTTAAGTAGGGGTTTAAGTAGACCTGAGAAAACAGTCGGTCGATTAGGTTATGGGTCAGATCAATTTTGGTCGAGTCATTTTCGGATCGGGTCATTCTCGGGTCGGGTCATTTTCAGATCGATTGACTTTTGATTAACCCTAAAATTGCCCTTGCCATGTAGCTCATTTTGGGTTGTTTGCACTCGATTTTATTCATACACTAGTGGAAAAAAGCAGATAGGTTGCGGTTTTTTTGGGGCTATAGGCTGCGGTTTTGACTCGCAGCATTAGTAATAGTAGCAGATGACAAAATAGGTATTTCCTGCGGTTCTAAAAACCGCAGCCGATAGTCAGTTTTTAAAATTAAAAAAACACATTTGCTGCGGTTCTAAAAATCGCAGCCTTTACTCATTTTTTTTTTATTTTTTTTGCATTTCGTTTAATCCGGGAATTCCCATTTGTACCAAAAACGAAGAACAAAGAAATCCAAGCTAGAAATCAAGAAGAACAAATTAAAGAAACCCAACATTCAATCCAGGAATTCGCATTTGTACCAAAAACGAAGAACAAAGAAATCTTACAAATCAAGAAGAACAAAGAACAAAAATCTTACAAATCCAACCCAGAAATCTTACAAATCTTCCCTCTTTGCAGATTGGGCTTTTGTTTTGGCTGCTCATTTGACAACCCTTTTTACGTCATTTTGAAGGATTATTCCTCTGTTTTCTTAAGACCTAGGTTACATCGCTCATGACCATCACTATATAGGGGAGATTTTTAATTTGTAGACCGTTCTTTAAGGGGAAGAACGTGGTGAGAGAAGATAGAGAGATATTCTTAGTTGTCCTGGTTCCAATTAATATAATTGGTTTGGATCATACGAGTTGACAAGGAACCCATAGGCCGGGTGTAGTCTATAAATAGTTGAACCTCGATAACAATTAATGTGTTTTGTCTACCTTTAGGTTACGTACTTTCGTATCGTTCTTTTATTAGTTTTCAAAATCAGCGTAAGAATAGTTTCAATAAAACTCTTTGAAGCACCTCATAAGCTCTTGAATGAACTATCAAACCAAAAATTTTTATTCGTCATACTCTTTATTCATCCTGAGTTGTAAACCTCCTATCAACCTTCATATACATTATGTTATTGGTTTCGTTGTGACCATTCTTTCCTAATTTTCATGTAGGTTCTCATCTTTTCGTAACATCTAACATCAATATCGACGGATTCAACTATGAGCAATGCTTTCATTTGACAACATTGTTTAACATGAAATAATCCTTAATATAAAACTAAGTACTTAGTTAGTTGAGTTGGTTAGACAATGGAAATAACACGCAGAGGGTTGTTGGTTCGATTCCTATTAGCACCTGGTAGGATCTGCTTTTTTCTAATTAGTTCAATATGATTTATGATTGCGTTTTACCATTATTTTATAATTAATTAATTCATACCTCATATCTTGTGTAATCATTTAATATAGTAAATTAGTGGTGTTTTTCTAAGGGGTAGGAATAATATCAGATGTTTTTAATAAATATATTAGTGTACCACAATGTGAATGATACAATTCATTCTTATTTTGAATGTGATTTGTTTCAAAATTTGTATAATAATGGCATTATGTGCTACTTTCAAAATAAGAAAAAATCAACATGGACTATTGTGTGCTTTGATTAAAACATTGAATATAATTATTTTATTTAATTATTGACATTATTTGTTTTTATTCTAGATACGGCACTAAATATCAAACATCTCAATTTCATTCCAACGAGTTAATAAATCTAAGTAATCTTGCCCTTATCACCCTCAAGGTTAGAGCTTATTATGGTGTTTATGACATATGTATTTGTTGACGTAACACGCACACACTAAACAAGCAGGATACATAATAAAAAAGAATTTTAACTTCGACCAAAGATTTTTGAGTATCACTTAACTAGAAATTATGATCACATAACATACAAATCACTATAATATTTAGATGGTATCATGGACTATTATAGGGTCTATCTGAAACTATCGTGCACATACTTCTCTTTACTTTCTCGAGCCGAGGGACACATTTGGTCGCGCTCCTTTTTATGGGTATGAGTTGCAGCCGTTCTTCCCTCCCCAGACCCCGTCCATAGTTTTTCCAATGAGTGAGATTCACTGGGTAGAATGATGATGATGTATTTGTAAACATCACATCGAATAACTTAAGAAATCTAGTGTCCTACTAGGTCCTTCTCATTCTCATATCCACTACTTATTAGCAGAATGATAGTCGTCAATATAACATCATCGCAAGAAAAAGCAATAGAGTACACATTAGAGAAAAGAGTATAAGTAATGAAATAATTAAATAACTAACACAATTCGTTCTAGCATACAATGGCTCTAATGTAATTCTTATTCATTCGATTCTTATTTAACTTCAGTATCCATGCTTATGACTTTGTCGAATTGCCTAAGCATTAAAAATTTTAGAGAAATACACATCCGAGAGCTAATCCAAAGGAAACCTCGACCTGGAGGCAACTAAAGTCACATAACAAGATAATACCAATAAAGCCACGCACCACTTGTAAATCGACTTCCTATGAACATTAAGCATACACGTGTGAGAACATGTTCACTTACGCCAAACTAACTTAAGATTACCGCACTCAACATCCATTAACACTATACCTTTATTCAACACATATAGAATATGCAATTACAATAAACACTTAAAATAGTGATACAATAAACACTTAAAATAGTGGCGTGTTAGAATACCAAACCCAAATCTTTGAAGGCATAAAACTCTTCGTTTGAACATGTCAAACCTTAGTCGAATTTAACTTTGCCCATTTACCAGTCCTTAATTTAATGGAACCAATATCCATCATTTTGGCATCGCATGGAGCATTATTTCCAACAATAATAGCATCCCCGTTGATGTAAACTTCATAAATATCAACTATGTTTCGACGTGGGCTCATATGAAACGAATTGTCAATTCATCGTAAGAAGCCAAATATCAGACAAATCACTAGACTTAATAAAAACGACTAGTGATAAGTCTTGTTTTGAATTGTAAAATGTTCTTTAGGCTTAATTTACACTACAACGGTTTATTTGAGACTTGTTCTTTCTTTCAGGACACTAAGCTCTGAAATGCCCTGGTTTATGACAATAGTAACATGTACTTCCTCCGTCCCATAATACTTGGTACTGATAGTGATATTTTGCCACACAACATGTCACACTCAGTCTCAAGTATTATGGAACGGAGGAAGTATTATAATAAAAAAACAGACATATTGTAGTAGAATTTAAAAGGTACTCTATCACATACACCTAGAGCATTTAATCCTTACACGATTGATTTTCTATGAAACTGCTTGAATTAAATTTTGATAAAGTATTCTCAAATATTAAAACAATACATTAAAATCCGGTAAAACCTCATAAACTAGCTGATGAATTCATCTGTTAATGTTTGCAGAATTGATGAAAATCAGAATGATACACAATACTTATATCAATATAATGAAAGGCATTAGTATAAAGTTGAGAAGAACAAAGGTGCTTCTCTATTAGAAAGCACACATGATGATAAACCTTTCTTGAAGGGAAAAACAAGAACTTACTAATTATTATTAATTGAAAAATAATGAGTACAAGGTGGCCTTTATATAGTCACATCATAAGGAGGAAAAAAAGGCAAAACTAAACTAATTAACTATTCTGCCTAACTAACTAAAAACCAACGGGAATAATAGAAAAAACACAATGCTATATATTGCTGGGGCTGGATAGGATTAGGCAGTTGCTGTGCATTGTATATTTTATCATCCCCCCTCAAGCTTGGGGTGGAAAACCATGCCAAGCTTGGACAATAGCTGGTGAAGCTGGTGGGAAGGAAGGGTTTTGGTGAGAACATCAGCCAACTGATGTTTAGTAGGAAGAAAGGACAACTGCAACAATCCCTCAAGCACCTTGTCCCTAGTAAAGTAGCAATCCACTTCTATATGCTTCGTTCTGTCATGAAAGACGGGATTGCGAGCAATATGGAGTGCAGACTAGTTGTCACAATGGAGGGTGACAGGCTTAAGACCAGTGACGCCAAGTTCTTCCAATAAACGGACAGTCCATGTGACCTCTGAAGCAGCAGAGGCCATAGCCCTATATTCTGCCTCTGAAGATGACTTGGACATAGTGGGATGTTTCTTGGATTTCCAACAGATGGGTGATCTTCCAAAGAAGAGGATGTAGCCTGTGATAGATCTCCTACTATCTGGACAAGAGGCCCAATCTGAATCAGAGAAGGCCTGTAAGGTGAGGTGATCACTAGCATGTAATAAAATGCCTTGGCCTGGAATGGATGCAAGATAACGTAGTGTATGCTGTAGGGCCTCATAATGAGGAAGTCTAGGAGTCTTCATGAATTGGCTGAGATGCGGAACAGTATATGCAATGTCAGGCCTGGTATGTGTCAAAAAATTAAGCTTTCCTACAAGACACCTGTAAAGTGTTGGATTAGAATACAAAGGACCATCAGAAGCATTTAATTTCAAAGTCAAAGGGAGAGGAGTAGCAGCAGGCTTATACTCAGAAGAACCATTGAATGTTAGCAAATCATGAGTAAATTTCCTTTGAGTTAAGATAATACCTGTAGGGGCATAAGTGACCTCAATACCTAGGAAATAGTGGAGGACTCCAAGATCCTTTATGCTAAAGGTGGTGTGAAGGTGTGTTTTAAGATGTTGAATGCTAGCAAGGTCATTACCTGTAAGTAGAATATCATCTACATAGACAGCAACTATAGTCATAAGGGAGCCATTCCTTTTGAGAAACAAATAGGCATCACTCTTACTTTGTGCAAAGCCTTGGAGTTCCAGTTCTATGGTGAGTTTAGCATACCACTGCTTGGAAGCCTGCTTAAGGCCATACAAGGATTTTTGTAATTTACAAACAAAAGAATCAGGATTAGAAAGCCCTTCAGGAACAGTCATATAAACCTCCTCATGCAAAGTACCATGCAAAAAAGCATTATTAACATCTAGTTGAAATATTTGGCAATGTTTACAAGCAGCAAGGGCCAATATGCACCTAACAGTGTTCATTTTAATGACAGGGGAGAAGGTTTCTTCATAATCCACCCCACACTCTTGTGTGTATCCCTTGGCAACAAGCCTAGCTTTGTGTCTTTCAAGAGAACCATCTGCCCTGTACTTTAGTTTGTACACCCATTTGCATCCAATGGGCTTTTTGCCATAGGGTAAAGGAACAAGTTTCCAAGTGTCATTTTGTTGGAGAGCTTGGAGTTCATTGGTCATAGCCTGAACCCAAAGAGGATCCTGGGATGCTTGTTTATAAGTAGTAGGCTCAATGAGGGCAGAGGTAGGAAGAGCAGTATTAGATAAGGGTAGAGAGTCTAGATTGACAAGATTACACCAATGTGAATTAATGGAATCAGTGTTGTCATAATCTTTGAGATAAGAAGGGGGTTGGCGTGGCCTAGAGGAATGTCTAGGAGGCTGAGAGACAGGAAGATCAGAAGGTGAGGTATCTGAAGGGGAGTGATCAGTAGGTTGAGTGGGAGGTTGGGAAAAGGGTAGATCAGTAGATTGGTCAGTAGAAGGAAAAGTATCATACACTATAGGTGTAGAAGTAGATACAGGTAGGAAGAAAGGCGTAAGGAAAGAAGTGGATGTTGTGGATGAAAAATGAAAAAGGAAATGTTTTTCAAAAAACTTAATATCTCTAGACACTATGGTCTTCTTAGAGGTAAGATCATTGACTCTATAAGCCTTTTGGCCAAAAGGATAACCAAGGAATACACAGGGATGTGCTCTAGGTTCAAATTTGGTTCTTCCTTGGCGTAAAGTAGTAACAAAGCACAAACATCCAAAGGCTTTCATGTGATTGTATGTTGGTTTTGTACCAAACAGCTTCTCATAGGGAGAAATGAAACCAAGACTAGACAAAGGAGTTCTATTAATTATATAGACAACAGTGTGTATGTAGTCGCCCCAAAACTTAATAGGGAGTTTAGATTGAAAGAGCAAGGCTCTAGCAACTTCTAGTAAATGCCTATGCTTCCTTTCAACCACACCATTCTGTTGTGGTGTGGCTGCAGTGGACTTTTGATGTATAATTCCATTGGTAAGATAGAGTTGCAACATGTCTCCTTGACAAAGTTCTTGTGCATTGTCAGTCCTAATGTATTTAACAAAGGTATTGAATTGCTTTTCAACATATATGAGAAAATGTTGTAATAAAGATACAGATTCATTTTTCTTTTTCATAAGATATACCCAAGTACTCCTACTATAGTCATCTACTATGGTGAGAAAGCTAGTGCAATGGCTTGTAGTTGGTGTATGATAGGGTCCCCACACATCAATATGTAAAAGCTCAAAAATTCTAGTAGTCTTTATTTCACTATGACCAAAAGAAGATCTACACTGTTTAGCCAAAGGGCATATGCTACAAATACAATTATTATCAAAAGTTTTAGCACAAAGAGTAGAATCAATGTATTTGAGTTTAGTGACAGGTATGTGGCCTAATCTTAAATGCCAGAGTTTGATAGAATCTACACTAGAGTTTGTTAATGTGGCACTATTATGCTGGTTAGGCTATATCATCAAAGCAGCCTTTGTGGAGTCATGCTTTCTTGTGGAATGGAAAAGTCCCTTTGCTAACTCACCAAGATTCCATGGCCTTCTCATTGAAGGGCCCAGACAAAAACACCCAGAAGAGTTAAATATAACAGAACAACTCATATCTTTAACTAGTCTTGAAACAGAAATGAGATTATAATGAAAAGATGGAATATATAAAACATTTTTAAGCAAAATTTCCTGTGTTAGGTGTACTTCTCCAATGCTATGGACATCAATTTTATTCCCATCTGGGATAGTGATATGATGAGTATTAGGAGCTAATGTAGTAATGCTAGTAAACTGTTGTATGTTATAGCAAATGTGATCAGTAGCTCCGCTATCAATAACCCAATCAATGAAATTTTTAGATAAAAGACAAAGCTTACCTACCAACAAAGCTATATTAGAAGACTCTTCAAGAGGGGAATTCTTGAATTGATCTTGTTCTTTTTCTTTATTAATCAGTGTCATGAGATAAGTGTATTGCTCTGAAGTAAATGTAGCATTAACTGTATCTGAATTATTGTCTTGGCTAGGAGCTTGTACTGCATTGGGGTGTGAAGGAGGATAACCATGCAATTTATAACACCTCTCCTTGGTGTGTCCTGAGATGTGACAGTGTTCACAAAAATAATTTTGCTTCTTGATCCCAGTTTGATTTCTGCTGCCACTTTGTGTATTTTTATACTTGATCACAGAAACTGTTGAGTATGAATATTTACCATGATTCCTATCAGCAGCAAACCCAACAACTTCAGTTGTAATAGGTGAATGCTTGCTAACATCCTTGTGCTTTTGTTCTGCAACAAGAATCCTGTATGCTTGGGAAACGTTTGGTAATGGTGACATCATGAGAATGTTGCTTCGAATTTGTCCATAACTATCATGCAGCTTCATGAGAAATTCTATAAGCCTTTGATCTTGTTGTAGTTTTAAGAATTTTTTATTTAAAGTGCAAGTGCACTCTCTACATTCACAGGAGGGAAATGGAATTACGCAATCAATCTCATCCCAAATCACCTTAGCACGGGTGTAATATTCGGCAATTGTCATATTGCTATCTTGGGATAAAGAATTCCACTCTTTATTGAAGGAGTATAGTTGTGCTGCAGATCCTTGCCCAAACCTATCTTCAAGATCAAGCTAGACTTCTCATGCAGTACCAAGATTATGTACACTTCTTGCAATTAAAATCCCAAGATTTGAGATGATCCAACCTATGATCATACTATCACATCTTACCCATGCCTGATGATCAGAAGATGTTGTAGACGGTTTGTCTAAAGTCTCATCTACAAAACAAAGCTTATTCTTGGAGGTTAATGCAAGAACCATCCCTCGTTTCCAGTCACTAAACCCTATTCCATCAAAAACTTGTGAAACAAACTTTAGACCAGTATGATCAGAGGGATGCAAGTAGTAAACACTACTTGCATCTAAGGTGGGATCAATTGTGTTTGTCATGGAAGCAGTAGGAAGAAACAGGACTGGACAATTAACAAGAAAACCAAGAAAGGAAAAAAAACAAACCAGAATGCAATTACTGCTCCGATACCATGTTAATGTTTGCAGAATTGAAGAAAATCAGAATGATACACAATACTTGTATCAATATAATGAAAGGCAGTAGCATAAACTTGAGAAGAACAAAGGTGCTTCTCTATTAGAAAGCACACAGGATGATAAACCTTTCTTGAAGGGAAAAACAAGAACTTACTAATTATTATTAATTGAAAAATAATGAGAGTACAAGGTGGCCTTTATATAGGCACATCATAAGGAGGCAAAAAAAGGCAAAACTAAACTAATTAACTATTCTGCCTAACTAACTAAAAACCAACGGGAATAATAGAAAAAACACAATGCTATATATTGCTGGGGCTGGATAGGATTAGGCAGTTGCTGTGCATTGTATATTTTATCATCATCGTAAATCGTTGATCTTGTAATAAGATTAAAACTCACGTATTTAATTTAATTACATCTAAAACAAGAAAATATATTTATTAAAAAAAAAACAAGAAAATATATGGAGTACATGTTATTATAATAAGACAAAATCTGAATATAAAAAATGTATTAAAGGGGCAATCTAATATTAAGCCTTCTTAACCATATAGAGTGCAACACCATATGAATCAAATCAAATGGCTTAGAAGGTTTATTCATAGTAAAATGCCATTTAACACTTCTTAATCCCTCAACCAACTTCTCATAATCTTCCATAGAAATCCCTTTCAAAATTGTCTTAATTTCTGGTATTTTCTCCATTGGAATATAAACTGAAAATTTAGTCCAATCAAGAACATCACTAAAAGGAAGTGAGTAATTTTGTTTAACAATCACCGGAACACAATCAGCACGTATGGCTTCAACAAGTCTCGACGTGCCGACCTCGAAACCGCTTGGACACAAACAAAACTTGCTTTTTATAAGCCTTTCAAAGTAGTTTTCACCCTTGGGAAGATGTTGGTGTACTTGAATTTCATCGTCATTTTGCCATTGATCAAATAATAGTTTTCTAACATGTCCATTTACACGACCAGAGAAAAATGCTAAGATTGAACGATTATTTGTGCCCAAACTCGAAATTGGTTGATTTATTTCGTTATATGGAAAGTTTACTTCTGGGATACTAACATCTCTCTTCGGTTTAAATCCTTCCGATGTATTGGCGTTACATATCGCTCTGATAAAATTCTTGTACACTTTTGGATTTTTGTCTGAGACATATGGTGCCTAAAACAATTCAAAATCAATTTTTTGTATCAGTGGTAGGCTTGTCAAACATATTAGGTCGGGTTGGATTTCAGTTCGGAACATATTGTGTAAATTGGTCGAAATTCACGATTTAAACTTAATTGTTTAGTTAATTTAAATGCCTTGACCCAAACATAACAGGTTTATTAGCATATAATAGAAAAGTATTTAATGAGCTAAGTTTAAGTTATAATGATTGATTTGACTCAAGATTATCTGATTGAATTTAACATTTTAGTTAATTGGGTCGAAAATCTCAATTCTAACCTAATTTGTAATGGATCAAGTCGACCCAATTTTGACCCACTTAACTTGCTTAAAGTTATGTTTTCATTTTAAGGTTTTCTAAAATCGATTATATCTTTTTATCAAGCATTAATCTTTAACTTTATGAGTTTCTTATTTTATATTTACTATGAAAAATCTGAAAATATTTAATGAATTAAGTTCAACTTATAATGATTCATTTGAGTCAAAATTAACGAGTTTAATATAATGAGTTATGCATTTTCGTTTGAAATTTAAATTTTTGATCCTAAATATCTCATTTAATAAATAAGTAGGGCCATATCAAATTATCAATGCTTACTAATAAGATAAAAAAAGTACATTTTTATGTGAATTTAAGAAAGATTCACAAAGGTCTATTTTTTGCCATACTTATGGTTGAATCACTAATCAACGTCAAAATGATTATTTTTAACGTACATATGTGCATGGTTTTAAAAAAATCATAAAATTATACCTATTAATTAATAATTTTAGGACTTTAAATAGTCATTCCCAATGCAAATTTATTAAAAAATAAAAAAAAACTTTTATGTAATTTAAAAATATAAAATATAGGTACGTACCCAATCATGGCAAGAGAGCATGAAATGATCAGCCCCTAGGGATCTATTCCAATAAGGATACTTTTGAGCCACCACATTGACATAATCCAACGCCACCCTACGAAGAGGTGCAAGGTTCTCGGCGCCGGAAAGCGCCGGATCGTAAAAGAAGACCACCAATTCAACCACGCTAAAAGGGAGGAAGAATACGTGTGCTTCGTCGGGGTGGCGAGCTATAAAGTTGGTCAAGCGGCTGTTGTTGCTTCCTTCAAGTTGTTCCATGAAGTGTCCATCTAAACCATATACATAACTCATTGGTCCTTGGTGTACCAAGGGTCTTTCTCCTTCTTTGTATGTCCATATTTTGAATCTTTTCACCATTTCTTTATGGCTCCTAATTCATCAAGTATGTTTCATTTTAGTAAATACGTAATTTTAATGTATGAATCATAAAATAATAGACTTAGTAAAAAATTAATAACTTAACGAATTAATTCATGTAATTAAGTGATTAACCTTCCTTCATTCATATATTTCAATCGCAAATTTTCGATAAGGGTAATCGCGACGTTTGTTTTATGGAAAAATATTGCTACGATGGGTGAAAACCATGGTTGTTAAAATCGCGATTCTGATCTACGATTCTACGATTTTACGATCCAAATACAAGCGAGCGATTTGAATCGCAGGTAGAATCTTAAAGTTGTAGAATCTTACGATTCTAGTTGGAATAAAATTTTTAGAGGTAGAATCATAACACGATTCTACGATTCTACAATTTAACGATCCGATTCTACTTATTTAATATGAATTTTATAGAATTTTTCTTATGTACTAATCTCTTTCACATATACAAATAAATTTCACATATACACATAAATTTCAAATTTTCCATAATGAAAACTTTTAAAGAACAAATTTCTTAGTCGGTATGAAGATTTTAAACTAATTATTAAAAAGTTTTCATTATGTTCTTAAAAATAAAGTCAAAGAAACTTTAATTCATTTATTTAAACTTTTAAATTTGACAATAATGATAAGAAACTAGATATTTTATATATATTTAAGTTTATTTGTAGAATCGTACGATTCTACGATTTGATTCTACCGATTCGATTCTACCTCACAAAACGATTCTAAGTAGAATCACGACGTTAAAGTACTAAAACACAAGGATAAAGTTGGTAATTAGGAAAGTCAAAGGTGATTAGAGTTGATCAACAAAAGTCAAAGGTGATTAGTGATGGTCAACGCTCTTTTAGGTTGGTCAAAGCTAAGGTCATCTGGGTTGGTCAACAGTCATTTGGCTTGGATGGTGGTCACTTTAATACTTTTGGAGATGTAATTTGAAAAAAAATATCAAAGCTGTAAAGAAAAAGCTCTAAACAAAGAGGCTGTAGTTCGCAATAATTCATATAATTAATTTATAATAAAAACTTAACTAACGAAATTGACTTAAATTGAACTCACCAAAAATCCTATAAGACAAATTAAAGCACTTAGACAAAAGCTTTTGCAAGTATATAGAATTTACGTACATAGAGCCGTAACATCTGTATGGAGGAAATAGTTAAAACCTAGAGTATACGACACAATTATGAGTTGTTTAAATAAAACTCAACATATCAATTTTTGTTAATAAAAATATATGTTAAATTCATTTACATGAAAATAAAGGTTACTTAAAAGAATCAAAAAAAAATTATAAAAGGTTTAAACAAGAAAGACAATTTTTTCCTATAAAAATATAATTGACTTGCACAAAGATAGTCATAACCTAAAACTAGGCTAAAAAAAGTCAAATTCAGCATCGCAATCAAATAACCATTAGTATAACCAACAAAAATAATTCCAAAATAAAAATTTATTATGTTTTATCCATCTCAAAATATCTTATAATATGATTAGAATATAATAATATCCTAAAGCTATTATTTATTCTTAGGTACACTTTAATACATTAGAGAATATTTAATTAATAATTGAAACTTTTTATAAATAATCCAAATATTACATGGAATAAAATATGTAGTTTTCTAATATATGAACCTAAAAAGTAAAAAATAATTAAAATGGACATTATGATAGTCATAAATGATACTAATATAATGTAAGTATAAAAAAATAATTAGTACTCCAAATATTTTGGTGATAGTACTTAATATGACATGTAACCAATTATAAAACTAATATTTATAATTTTTTAAACGGAAATTTTTTATCCAAAATGTTTATAATAACATCATCAAAATATTTTAAACGGAAATTTTTTATCCAAAATATGACATGTAAACAATTATAAAACTAATAATTGTGTTTTATTTTGGTGATAGTACTTAATATATATACTTTCTCCCTTACATATTAGTTGTTGCATTATAATCATCATTTGTGATTTGTTTTTAGTTTATAAGTTACAACATAGTGAAATATGATCTTGATTGATTCATCTCAATACAAATACTATTAATATCAAATTTTTTAAAATTTTTTTATAAATAATTAAAGATATTAAAAATAAATTAATGTATAAAACTCTATGAAAAGTCGATTTTAATTTCAAAAAAAATATATATGAAAAGTCAATATCATTGAGTATTTTGAAATAAGGAATTATTATACTCCCTCCTATTTTACCCATTAGTCCCATTGATTTTTTTTCACTATTTACTTATCATCTTAATTTGTATTGTATTTTTAATTTATAAGTTAAAATATAGTCATGTGGTATCTTGTATGATTCGTCTTAATATAAAGATTATTAATATCTACTTTTTATAATTTTTAATAAAAAAAATTAGAGATATTAAAGGTTAAAATGTTGTCTCGATAAGTGTGAAAAATCAAATGGAACTTGTGCGTGGTTTGAAGCGCATAATTATGTACTGTCAGATTCAAAGTGCGTAGAAATTTACAATGAAATTCGTGTAGTCGCTCATAAATAACAACAACAAATGCTGTATTTTCACCAATCTCGGCCCTCTTTCTTTTCCTTGTTTCTTGGATCTACAATTAAGAAGTTTTAATTTTTTATGATAATTATAGGAATTAGGAAGTTTAGTTGTTTACTCCCTACTCAAATATGGTGAATTTTAGATTTTGAATTTAGTGCATTTTAGAAAAACTGAAAATTTAAAGAGTAGTGTATATGCAACCATGTTCCTTATTATTATTATTATTATTATTATTATTATTATTATTATTATTATTATTATTATTATTATTATTATTATTATTATTATTATTATTATTATTATTATTATTATTATTATTCATATTAATACCCGACTATCAAATAAGTCGTTAGTGTTGCTTCTAATGGTTTTATATAAGTAAAGTGAATAAGAGCCTACGAAAAAAGCACCCTAGCTTAAAATAATTTTTTGTTATAAATAAGCTTTATAATATAGATTACTCCCTCTGTTTCTGAATGTTCTTCCCGTTTTAGAATATTCTATTTTGGAGAGAGAAATTTGATTAAGACTTTTAAGACATATATCGATGATAAAATATATCCATGTGAGATCTCGTTAGATTCATCTTAATATATACTTTTTTATTATATATTTTTTATAATCCGTATTTAGAATTATTAAAACTCAAAATTTACTTTGAAAACCGTGCAAAAACTAAATGGGAAGAACATTTGAAAACGGAGGGCGTATATTCAATTTGCAATATTTATTAGTTCGTCCAATTGAATTTCATGCATATTCTTTCAGCATTGTCTCTACACCCTCACCTATTTCCATCCAAAATTTTATTTTTTGTATCCATTTTATCCCTATATTGGAAGTATTTTTTCTTAATCTTCCAAAACCAAACCACAATAAAAAAATATAATAAATTTGCATAATTTATAAAATATACATGATAGAGTACTAGCTGGTTAGTTTTTAGGATTGTCAACTTATATATACACACACGCAAATCCTTATTGTCGTTTGGGAACAAGGATTTTATTTGGAAATTTAGAATTGATTCAAATTTATTGTTTGGCAAATAAAAAATGTTGAAATTTGGATTTGAGTCAAATCCACAATGGTTATAAAAAGTGGTTAAAAATGAGAATTTGAGAATGACTTCACAAACCTTGTCATTCTCAAATTCTTAATTCATGAATCCATAATTAAAATCTACAATTCAAAATGAAATGGACGTTCCCAAACGCAACCTATACGTTTTTGGTCTAAAGTAACATATTGAAGTAACAACTAACAAGTCCCAAAAATAAAAAAAAGGGGCGGAATAAATAAAACTCAACTGTTGAAGTGCATAAGGATTTCGGTATGCTGGTCCTCTTGGGATGAAAATCTCCTCTTCTTCCGATTTATAACGCCGACGCCGGGCCGCCTTTCGAATGGCGGCGCGTGCTCGAGCCAATCCATCCTCAATCACATCCAAATTACTCATTTTGTTCTTGCTTATCTTTTGTTTTTCTTCTTTCTTCTACATACATGTATTAACAAAAGGATGATACTCAATAAAAATTTATTAAAAAAGATAAAACATAATATATTATATATATATATGCTCTATTAAATTAAATAAAATTTAATTTAAGTAAACTGAGTATTTGTAATTAATAATAAACGGTGATAATGAATATAACTTACTTTTGCAAAGATGGAAATTGATGAGAAGTCATGATTATTATCATTTGTGACATTAATTAGAGGATTTGATGGAGTTGGTAAAAGCTTAGAAAGACTTGAATTAAACTTATTTTGAGAGTAGAAAGATAAGTAAAAGATAATAAGTAAAGTAGGGAAGATTAGTAGAGAGAAATATGTGGGTGCTTTAGAAGCCATGGATTCATACAACCATTCACTTTGCTAGTTTTGGAGTATTATATATATTTGATCTATTTTAAGATTATAAAACAATATAATTAATGAATATTATATTGTTTATCTTTTGTCTTTTCTTAAGTTAAATAATCCTAAGTCAAGATGAATAAACTAAACATACCTATAGGTGATCCTATATTATTACATATTTTTTATGTTGGTTGTACAATTTTATTAATTACTTGATGGTAGTGACTAATTATTATTTATTAACAAAATAGTTTAGTGTAAATTTTATTATATTATACTAGATTATATTTTTTTATGTGCAATATATCATTTTTATTTTTCTCGTCTTTATTATTCATTTGATTCAATAAATTTGCTTAGAATAATATGTTTCAATTAAATTAGTTCAATTAAATTTGATTCAATTGGACTAATAGTTATCGTACGGAACAAATAATAATAATAATAATAATAATAATAATAAAAAATTTTGAAAAAGAGTACGTTTGATTTCAAAAAGATATGGAAGAAATTAAATTATTTTAAAATAAATTTCCCATCATATTATATTTAATTTATGTTGATATGTATAAATAATAATCCTGATTGATTTATTAAATTCCTATAAATCTGTTTGAAATAAAAAAGTCTCTATTTGATAATGGCCTGCTTAAAAGTTCAGTGGCCAAGAAGGAAATGGCAATATTTATAAATGGAAAATTATTTTTTCATTAATTATTATTATTTACATGAACTAGGAATTTAGAAGGATGCAATGTATTCAGTGATATTAGTTGTTAGCTATACAATTCGATTAGCTGTTAAAATATTTAGTCTGATAAAAAAATTAACTATGTATTATATTGTATTTAAAATATGATTAGAATATTTATAATATAAATTTTTATATGTTTTGACAGTACCCTAAACCATATTTTTGTAAAATACTACCTGTTGCTTGTAATAAATTAAAGGACTGAACCTAATTTTCAAATTTTTGACAAGGTAGTTTTTCATTAAATTAAGATTAATATAACAGATGCAATTTTTACTACTAACATAATTTGTTTTTAATGTGATATGTTTAGTGATATTTAATTTAAATCTTACTACTTTATATTTCTAATAGTAAATATAGTGGATTTAATGATATTTATTAGATCCTTTATCAGAATGATAAAAATCATACTAAAACTTTTCGCGACATAGTATCTACTGACATTTCGCATAAATGTCACTAAATGTCACTATAGACTATAGTAATAGACTAGTAGTTACATATGCCACTAAAAGTCAAATAAAGTGTCACTACACTACAAAAAAATGTTCAATTATGACGCAATATTTTCGATACTTCATCAAAATGTCACCATTTTTAAAGTACTATCATAATATTTCAATCTTAATTTATGACACTTTCTACAAGTGTTGCTAAATAATTTGATGACATTTAATAAATACATAATTTTATATCTTAAATGACATAATTTAATAAATCACTTTATAGTGGAACTTGAAATAAAAATCAAAAATTATTACACTAAAAATATAAATTAGTGGCATTATTTTAATACCACTAAATCCAATGTCCCGAAAAGTTAAATTTGTTGTAGTGTTTGCATTTTTAAAGTAAAATGTAAAAAGAAATAGAAGTATATAAAATGGATCGAATAATATTTCAAATAGAAGTATAAAATGGATAGAAATGAAGTATAATGATAATAAGTAAATAAATTGTCATTTATGGTAGTTTTCTACAAAAATCATATAAAATAATTTTTTGCAACTTTACAACTCTAAATGAAAAGATGATTAAAAACATTATATGACGTTTAATTAAAAAATTACTATTTAACAAAAATAAAAGCTCTCAAAACCATGTAAAAATAATTCTAACTTGTCCTTAATATATACTAAGACTTTTAATTACTGAGTTTGTTTGGTAAATGACTTTTTCATTAATTTTTTGGTTGACGTTTGGATTTAAAATAATGACTCGTCAAGTTACAAAAATATGTTTGGTATATGACTTTCAAGTTCGTTGAAATGCCGTTTTTTAAGTCTATAAAAAAACTACTAAACTAATAATTAGAGTAGTATTTTGTTGTCTTTTGGCTTTTCAATTAACTTTTTCCTAATAAATAACCAACAACCAATAAGTATTTTGTTTATAAAAGGACTCTGTAATAGATGTAAACAAACTAATATTATAAATACACTAGTTTTATATGCTTTATTTCCATTTCCATACGATTTAAGGCACGAATCTTATAAAAAAAATTAAATAAATAAATAAAATTTTGTTTATCTATGAGTCATCCACCAGAATGACCTCTTTAAAAATTAAAGAATGGTGACGTGAATGTTTCTTAAGTTATGGATAACTTGTAACATTAAAATTTTGAAACGTTTTTAGTGAAAATAACATTTGAACATTATTAATCACATAATTATTAAATATCAAAATGACCTACCATAAATTTTTGAAATATGGTTTAATAATAGGAGTAGGTGAGGTTATATTGTTAGCCAGTTGAAGATGAGCTAACAATGATTAACTTGTTGGTTAAATATATATTTTCTTGTGCTGAAGTAATTTCTTTTGTTTCTTACTTTTTTATCCATATGCGTTTTACCCTTCTCTCATGTGGCAGGAACATATCTGCATCAATCTTGAGTCGGGGGACTCTTTTTGGCCGTGCTCTCCTTTAAAGATATGAGTTGCCGTCGTCTTTCCCTCTCCAGACCCTGTCCATAGTTTCTATGAGTCGGATATACTGGATAGGATGATGATGATGCTGAAGCAATTTCTTGATGACTCTTAGTCAAGTTATTATACTTAACTACGTTGCACCATGCTTGATTTGTCCAAACAAAACTTTCAAGATGTTTAGGTTTAGTTGTTTCCCTAGATGTTCTTCTAGGAATTTTTGAATTAACTCCTTTGTCATGAGCTATTGCTTTCATAATTCTCTCCGTTTGATCAAGGTTCTAAAAATATTAACAGTATTGGTGTTTAGAGGTATTTTAGGATCATTTTGGGTGTTAAGTGGTGTTTTAGGATCATTTTAGATGTTAAGTGGTGTTTTAGGATCATTTCGTGCGTGTTTGCTCCATTTCGGTATTCTGTGGCTAATTTATGGGTAAACAAGTGAATCATGACATTTTTGAGTTGTTCTTGTGGGTTTTTGTGGCTAATTATGTTTAAAGGACTCAAACGTCGAATCAAACTATCTATAGCATCAAGCCATGTGAAACAAAAGATCAAAAGACATGTTGTATGAGCTATCACCTCTAGAGAGTAAATGTCGAGTCGACATAGGAGTGCCTCTAAGCCTCAACCACTTGGCGGTATTGAGAAAAGATGAGTAAACTTTCCAATGTTCAAAGCCGACTCAACTTTGGTCAAATCATGAGAATCGCCGACTCGGTGGCAAGCGAAGCAAAATGTCAATTTTTCCAGAAGCTGACGCCGACTCGGCGCTTGGGTGTAAAGTTGGACTGTCGACTCAGCGGTTTAGGCTAACAAAATCATGAATTTTTCAGAAACATAAGCCGACACGGTGGTGGAAGCATTTTTGGTACAGTCGACTCGGCGGTTCCCTGTTTTCAGCCCGGTTTGTTTTGCGGCGCATTCTCGGGGCTCTTTGTTTTGCAACCCGCGAAAAGTGTTTTTTTCAAAACAGAAACTTTCTGTTATATTCTCGCTAGCTGTGAGAATCTTTGCGACCAGTGACTTATATATTCCTTTAAAATCACAATTTTCCTTGTAACCTTGGGATATACTTAATTAATGTAATTAAATTAATTAATTAATTAATTAACTTTCGATAATCATTAACACCTCTAAATTACAACATAGAAAGGACTCACTTGTTTCATTTATTGCCTTGAAGCCATAATATAATGAACAACAATGATTACTATAGTCTAATATTAAGCCTTCGCAACCATATAGAATGTAACACCATATGGACTATATCAAATGGTTTAGAAGGTCTATTAAAAGTAAAATGCCACTTAACACTCTTAACTCCTTCAACCAATTCTTCATATTTTTGTGAAGAAATCCCTTTTAAAATCCTCTTGATCTCTGGAATTTTAGCCTTAGGAACATGAATCGAAAATCGACTCCAATCAAGAACATCGCTAAAAGGAAATGAGTAATTATCTTTAACAATGACGGGAACACATTCAGCACGTATCGCTTCAACAATTCTTGAACTTGCAACTTCGTAACCACTAGGGCACAAGCAAAACTTGGTTTGCCCTAAAATTTCGAAATAATTTTGGGTCTTAGGAAGGTTTTGGCGAACTTGAATTTCGTCATCTTGTCCCCATTGCTGAAATAAAAACTTCCTAACATGACCGTGGTTGCCACCAGCGAAAAATGCTAGGATTTTACGTTTATTTGTTTGTACACCCAAGCTTGGTTGGTTTAGTTCTTTTGAAGGGACATTTACTTCTGGAATTGGGACATCTCGAAAAGGTTGAAATCCTTCTGATGTGTTAGCATTACAAAGTGCTCTTATAAGATTCTTGAATAATTTTGGGTTGGTTAATGTGATTTCTGGTGCCTGCAAAAATGAGGAACAAAAAAATAAATTAAAATAATCCAGCACTAAGTAGCTTTCAATATATGGTGGGGTTTGAGAGGATCCGGCGATGTACGCAGCCTCATCTTTGCTAATGCCTAATGATAGAGCTAAAAATAGGTTATATTCGATTGACTCTCTATATGAAAGAGCACATTAAAGAATCGGATTATGTCTGAGTAACAATCTAACAATTCATATAATTAAATACGTATTGGATTAATATGGAAATATAAGTTTTACATTTTATATGCGGACGTTTAGTTAGAGAATAACGTACTTTTTTACAAATGAGATTAGACTAAATAGAGTTAAATGTAAAATCCTAAAAGGTCACATAAATTAGATAAGAAAATCAATATTGTACAGGTTAATAATACTAAGGTGAAGGTACTCAATCATCTTTAATAGTCAAATATCAGTGTTTATTTCAAAATGAGTTTTCAATTAGGATTTTAACCTTTTATTATATATACGTCTGGTTGTCCAATAGAAATAACTGAAAATTTGTTTCTTTTTTCATTAATTTTACAAGCGCTAGCACGCTTTTGACAATAGAGGTATCTTTTTTGATACTAATCAGTGAGTCGACAGTATTTAATTATGCTATACTCAATCTCTACGTTGTGTAGATGCCATGCATCAAAGGTTTAATTTCGAACTCTTTTATTAATTCATATAATGTGATATACATATTTTATCAGCTTTTAGATATCAAACAATTATTTTTATTTTCCACATTTTACATATGTGTCACCCAAATAAGTGTTAAGAAAATAATGCTAATTTTCTATTGAATCAAATTTGAGGGAGAAATAAATTACATAAACAGAATGACTATTATACCAAACTACAATAATAAAAACACAACCCCTCTTTTCTCGAGTTATTTTTCTTCTCTAGATTTTCTCTTTAAAATTACTACATACAAATGAAGGAAATGCTCAATTTATATTTTTCCTAAAGCAACCTAAGCCATTTAAATTTTAGCCTACAATATTCAAATTACCATTAGTTTTCTATGGTAATGCATGATTATTTAATAATCATTTATTTTTTTGTGTTTCTTAATTATTTGCCAACAATCTCCCACTTGAAGACTGATTTCAATCTGTCTTCACACCAAGGAGTAGAACCTCAACTAGTCTTCTATCATTTTAAGACCAATTGATGTTGCGCACAATTTCAATTTGTCGATCGTCACTATTTTCGTTAACATGTCTGCTGGATTCTTACTACCAAGAATTTTTCTGAGAGTTAACACTTCATCTTCTAAAAGAGACCTGATAAAGTGATAACGAATTCCAATGTGCTTTGTTCTTGAGTGAAACGCCGAATTCTTTGCTAAATGTATAGCACTCTGACTATCGCTATACAAAATATTATTATCTTGTTTGAACCCCAACTCATCTAACAAACCTTGAAGCCATATCATTTCTTTACTAGCTTCAGTCACTGCCACATACTCAGCTTCTGTAGTAGACAAAGCAACAATCTTCTGTAGTTGGGACATCCAACTTACGGCTGTATTTCCAACTGTAAATACATAACCCGTTGTGCTCTTTCTATTATCGACTTCACCGCCAAAGTCTGCATCAACGTAACCTTGTATTTTCAATTCACCTTTACCAAAGTACAAACACTTATTAGTTGTACCTCGTAAATACCTCAAAATCCATTTAACAGCTTCCCAATGGACTTTTCCCGGATTGGACATATATCTGCTTACAACTCCCACTGCATGTCCAATATCTGGTCTTGTACAAACCATTGCATACATCAAACTTCCAATAGCCGAGGCATAAGGAACCTTGGCCATATATTCTTTATCTTCATCTGTCTGAGGGGACTGATCCTTTGATAGACGAAAATGACTCGCCAACGGTGTACTAACTGGCTTAGCATCACCCATATTAAATCTCTGAAGAACACGTTTGATGTACTCTGATTGAGATAACTGCAAAGTGTCTCTCTGCTTATCTCTTGTGATTTGCATTCCTAAAATCTTCTTTGCTGGACCCAAGTCCTTCATGTCAAATTCCTTTGACAATTGATGCTTCAACTTTATAATATCATTCATATCAGAACCTGCTATTAACATGTCATCAACATAAAGTAATAGGATGATATAACTGGACTGATATCTCTTGAAGTAGCAACAGTGGTCAGCGTTGCACTTCTGAAAATCTTCCTTGTGCATGAAGTTATCAAACTTTTTGTACCACTGTCTGGGGGCTTGTTTTAGCCCGTACAAACTTTTCTTAAGTTTGCATACCATCTTTTCTTTTCCACTTTCTATAAAACCTTCTGGCTGGTGCATGTATATTTCTTCATCAAGATCTCCATGAAGAAATGCAGTCTTCACATCTAACTGCTCAAGATAAAGATCTTCAATTGCAACAATACTCAACACTGTTCTAATGGTATTGAGTTTCACAACAGGAGCGAATATCTCATTATAATCAACTCCTTCTTTCTGTTGAAAACCTTTGACAACTAGTCGAGCCTTATACCTCTTGGAATCATCGTGCTCCTTTTTTACTCGATATATCCATTTGTTATGAAGGGCCTTCTTACCTATGGGTAACTCAGATAGTTCCCATGTCTGGTTTGAAATCAAGGATTGCATTTCATCTTTCATTGCAAGCTCCCACTTGCTAGCATCTCTGGTCTGGGATGCTTCATAATAATCTTCTGGTTCCCCATCATCAGTTAATAACAAATAATTCATATATTTTCTATTAGGCACATGTGGTCGAGTACTCCTTCTTAGTGTAGGAGTTGGACTAGAAGGTTGTTGTATGTCATTTGATTGCGATGTACTGCCCTGTACAGTCTGTTCTTCTTGTTGCGGAGTACTTATGATAGTGTACTCTTGCATCGTACTGTCTGGAGCATAATCTTCATCAATGAATGTAGATTCTTTTTGATTTGTGTCATAACTCTCAATTTTATGCCTATCTTTGTACATGACTCTCTCATTGAAAATTACATCTCTTGAACGAATAATCTTTTTGCTTTCATCATCCCAAATGCGGTATCCGAACTCATCTTCGCCATAACCGATAAAAGTGCAAACTTTTGATTTAGGATCAAGCTTATTTCTGCCTTGATCACTAATGTGCACATAAGCTACACAACCAAATACCTTTAAGTGCGACAATTTGATCTCTTTGCCGCTCCATACCTCCTCTGGTAATTTGTATTCTAATGGGGTTGATGGTCCTCGATTGATCAAGTAAGCTGTTGTATTGACTGCTTCTGCCCAGAATTGTTTTGGTAGACCTGACTGTATACGAATGCTTCTGGCTCTTTCTGTCAATGTGCGATTCATTCGCTCAGCTATGCCATTATGCTGAGGCGTACCTGGCACAGTTCTTTCCATCTTGATACCATGCTCGTAGCAAAACCTCTTGAATTTGGTGTCTTCATATTCTCCACCATTGTCGGACCTGAGCCTTTTGATCTTCAGACCTGTTTCATTTTCAACCCTAGCTTTCCATATCCTGAACGCTTCAAACACTTCGGACTTGTATTTAAGAAAGTAAACCCATACTTTCCTAGAGTGATCATCAATAAAAGTCACAAAGTATTGTTTTCCACCTATAGACTGGGTGGTTGTTGGTCCCCACACATCAGAATGAACAAGCTCTAATTTTTCTTTCATTGGAGTTCTTCCATATGTCTGAAAGCTTACCCTCTTCTGCTTTCCAAGTATGCATTCTTCACACATGTCTAAATTCACAAAATTTTAGACTATGGAGTTTTCCAATTGAATGCATGATCTTCATTCCTTTCTCACTCATGTGACCAAGTCTTTGGTGCCATAACTTGGAGTTTTCATTCTCTGTAGCAACTGCAATCGAATAACACGCTCCAGCTGTCAAATAGAGAGTACCATTCTTTTTACCATGAGCAACTGTCATTGATCCCTTTGAGATCTTCCAATTATCACCTTGAAAGATTATAGTGTAACCTTCACGAGCCAACTGCCCAACAGAGATCAAGTTTTTCCTTAGGTCGGGAACATGTTTGACATCCTTCAGCTCCCAAGCTGACCCATTTAACTTAATCTTAACATTACCTTGACCAACAATATCACAAGGTTGGTCATCACCAAGGTATACCTGTCCAAGGTTTCTATGGACATACTTCTCAAAAAAGTTTTTATTAGAAGTAGCATGGAACGATGCTCCAGAGTCTAATACCCAAGACTCTTCTTTGCTCTCCAATGAGCATATCAACGCATCATCACCTTCTCCGGTAGAAGTGACATTTGCCTCGCCTTCACTCTTGCCTTTGGTGCTCCCTTGCACAGATTTATATAATGCCCAATCCTTCCACAATTCCAACACTCAATAGAATTAGAGTTTTGGAAATTAATTTGATTCCAAGATTTTGACCTCCATCTCGGATTGTCCTCGATAGTTTGATCTTCGCGTTCATTCCTTCGATTAAATTTCTTCCTCTTAACTCGATGCATATCAAGAGGATGAAGATTCACCCGATTCTCTTCGTCGAATCTCCTCACTGAGAACCAAATCACGAACGTCATCAAACTTCAACTTATTACTTCCCGATGAGCTACTCACATGGATCGAGCATTCCAACTATTGCAGGGAAGATAAAAGTATTAACGCTAATACTTCATCATCGAATTTGATTTCAACGTAACTCAATTGGGTTGTGCAGATTGAGTTCATTAAGAGCTTGTCTATCTAAAAGCTTCCATTCTGCTTCTAGCATGCCCTCTGGCTTTTTCTCTTCCAGAGGTTGATAGAGTTTTTTCTGGTATAAATAGTCTTCAATCTGCATTTTCCAAAATCCGAAATCTTTACCATCGAATTTTTCAAGTTTAACTTCTCCTTTGTCTGCCGCCATTTCTCCCACTCAAATTTGACCTTTTCTTTTACGATCGTTTTTTTTTTTATCGTAATGTGAACTAATTATCAACCAAGCTCTGATACCAGTTGTTAAGAAAATAATGCTAATTTTCTATTGAATCAAATTTGAGGGAGAAATAAATTACATAAACAGAATGACTATTATACCAAACTACAATAATAAAAACACAACCCCTCTTTTCTCGAGTTATTTTTCTTCTCTAGATTTTCTCTTTAAAATTACTACATACAAATGAAGGAAATGCTCAATTTATATTTTTCCTAAAGCAACCTAAGCCATTTAAATTTTAGCCTACAATATTCAAATTACCATTAGTTTTCTATGGTAATGCATGATTATTTAATAATCATTTATTTTTTTGTGTTTCTTAATTATTTGCCAACAATAAGGAGGAGAAGAAGTAGTTTGCTCATAATCCCAAAGAAGGTCACTACTAAAACCAATTGGTGATAATAGGAGGAACTCCTTGAATTTATAAAGCGATGCATACTCTTCTCTTTCTCCGACGTGGGACAACTCACATGTGGGTAACACATGGATACTTCAACAGATATCATTAAATTAAAATGATCCATTAGACAATAATTGAAGTAAATATAATACTGTTTCACTCCCTTATCCGGTGCCATAATGTAGCTCTAAATATGAAGGGGAGTTTGAGAGGGACAGATGTGCTCAGTCTTACCCTTGTTAATGATAAAACTGTTAAAAAAAGTTATTTCCGACCGACTCAAATATGAAAGAAAGAAGACTTAATAAATTAAAAACATACCCAATCATGGCAAGAAAGCATGAAATGATCAGCACCATGGGTTCTATTCCAAAAAGGATATTTGTTGGCAATCACATTAACATAATCAGTAAGAATAGTCTTCATCGGTTTACGATCATTGACATCAGTAGTCTTGTAGAAGGATACTCTTATATTCACAATACTTAATGGTAGGAAAAAAAGATGAGCCTCATTAGGGTTATTAGCCATATACTTTGTCATGGAACTTATATCACTCTCCATTTCTTGAATGAATTGTCCTTCTATACCATATATGCAACTCATTGGTCCTTGGTGTATTAAGGGTCTTTCCCCTTCTTTATAACTCCATATCTTCAATCTTTTTACCATCTCTTTGTGGCTCCTATTTTTGTTCATATATAAATTTCATCTTAATTAATTAGTTGGAAACAATTATAGGAAATTATTATGTAATTACATTATAAGCAATTACTTATCAATTAACTAATAATATCCCATTAATTGTTATAAACAATTTAAGATAGAAGCCTATTAAAATTGTGATAACAAATACTCACTCCAAGTCTTTTTTATTAGGAAAAATTGACATAAATAATCCAACATTTCACTCATCCGCTATAAATAATCCCACCTTTTGATTATTTTCTAATAATGCAACCTTTGTGATATAATAATGGGTAATAATAGGGTATGTTGCTAGCAAACTAAAATAAAGGTTGTATTATTCAGAGCGAACTAAGGGCAAACGTTAGATTATTAGAAAATAATCAAAAGGTTGGATTATTCACAGCAGATCAACAAAAGGTTGGATTATTCACAGCAGATCAACAAAAGGTTAGATTATTAATATCAATTTTTCTTTTTTATTATCCCATTGCATGGACACGGTTATTAAGGGTGACACGGGGTCCACTAAAAAGGTGGTTGGTTGGGTATTTTAAGTGATTAAATTAATTATTAAAGTGGTAGTTGGGGTATTGTATTTTGTTAGTAGTAAAAGTGACGGTATTTTGGTCATTATTTGGGTGAACATGGGGTATTTAGATAAAAAAAATTGACAAAAAAGAAAATGTGACAATTGATATGCATTTCCCAAATAAGGAAATGCGACAATAAAAAAGACTTGGATGGAGTATATATTATAAGACAAATAGGAGCTTGTACTAAGATTCAAACTACAAACTTTAACCTTTGCTCAACATAAATGTCTAAGAACCCTAAACATAAATTTACAAATTTAGAACAAAAATACAAGAATGAAGAAAGTATAGATCATATGATCAAAAACGATATCTAACACATGAAAGAACACATACACCGGCCTAATCCTTTATGATTTTATGCATGTGGTCTTAATATACTACTCCCTAATTCAATTTTTTTCGGATTTTAATTTAAACCGAAAAGTCAAATAATTTAAATTGTGAGTTTTTAAAATTTTAAAAAGTTGATATTTAGAAATTATATATGAAGACGTAACTATCAAGATCCCACATAAATATATTTTTCATATAGATCGTTGAGCAATAATAGTCAAAATTTGACATTAAAATTCGTAAATTCTATTTGAGAATATATATGAAAATGGAGGGAGTACTATAATATTACCTAGGGTCGTCTTGTTTATTTTTTGAGTCCTTGAGCAAAAAATAATAAGATTCCCTAAAACTTAAGGCGTAATTTATAATATATTAGTCCTTTTGTTTCATATTATTGATATTTTAACTACACAATAAAAAAGCACTAACATCTCAATTATTGAGCAAAAAATGTGATCGAGGTATATTTAATTCAAGATAATAGTTAACCTTATACTTAGACATGAAAATATATTAACAGTTCGAGCCATCCACGATAATTCGCTTTGTTTTTGCTAATGAATGGATTATTAAATATTAGAAATTTGAACTTAATGAATATGAACACTTCAAAGCATGAAAATTTTCAACTATTCTTGGATATCAATCTATAAGTTGCTCATAGTACAAAGGTTCATTAAATCAAATAGGATCTTGTGCCCATTTTATTTACTTGCAATGCACGAAACCATGTGGTTTCGTCAAACCATGAAAATTTAATATTGAAGTATTTGAAACTTTTTTTACTACTCTTATCCCAACCCTAAATAAATTCCTTAATTTTGTCTTAATTTTCGGATTTCCAATATAATCATGTGCTTTCGTGATAAAAAAAAATTTATTAACTAGTAACAGTAATTTTGTTGAGTTGTGGCTCAAAAATTAAATCTAATGTTGATATGAATTTTATTGCTAATTTTGATATTAACTAGTTGAATATAATTTAGATATAATTTATATTTTTTGCTATTTAATAGAAATTATTAAGGTTTTTTTATATAATAATTAAATTATCAACAATACAAAATAAAAAGGTATTATATAGTTCTTAGGCCTTAAATTTTTAAGGGTCATTTTATTTTTCGCACTGGGACCCAAAAATAAATGAGACGGCCCTACGGTATTATTAGGTCTCTTGTAAACACTAAGCAATTATCAATACAAATAACTACCTCTTGTTTGGACATGTTTAATAATGTTCATGTGGATTCACTTGTACGGCTGTTTGTAATCATACATTATATTAAAAGGCTCGGAAAATTTCAAGTGTCACACGTTAAGAGGATTTTCCTAATATAACTCATTTCTTGGCTAAAAAAATATGACATTTAATCTTAATTAGTATTTCTATCATTAATTATTTGTTGACTAATAATTATTTATAGTTAAATTGAGTAAATTAGATAATATCATACATTATATTAAAAGGCTTGGAAAATTTCAAGTGTCACACATTAAGAGAATTTTCCTAATATAACTCATTTCTTGGCTAAAAAAATAGGACATTTAATCTTGATTAGTATTTCTATCAATAAATTATCTTTTGAATAATAATTATTTATAGTTAAATTGAGTAAATTATATGATATAATGTATAAAATTATAGAGTTTATTTTTCTACTGCATAATAACTTTAACTTTATTTTTTTAATATCATATGTTTATAAACGTCGATGCTAAAAACACCGTGTAATGCACGAGTTTTTACACTAGTTAGTATTAAATGGTAATGAAAAGAAAGTGTAATATTGGTAGCATTATTGTCTCTTAACTTGTTTAATGCACATACTTATTCTCCTTCAACAATCTTTTTTTTCGCAAAACTCATTCCAATGCATTGCCATTTGAAAATGTGTTATTAGGTGGTAATGGAAAATTGTAAACAAAAAACTTTTTAATGATCGAACTTTCATTACATTTCAAATTACATGATACATATTATGAAAGTTTACACTACAAATTATATTTCATTACCACTAATAATTAGTATCGTAGCGAAATGACCGACTTTTTTCACAATAAGAATTGGTTTGTCCTATTTATTGTTCTTCGTATTTTGTTTCTTTTGTCTTGATTATTTATCATTTTGCCATTAAAGTTTACTTGTGTCTAATAATCATTGTTTGTTTATTTGTGCATAAAACCTATAATTGTATGATCATTCTTTGATCATCAATAGCATTTTGTTTATTTACCATTGTACAGGAATATTAAGTTGATACCTAGCTAGCTAGGACTATTTGCTTACTATATATATTATCTATCAATTTAATTTATTTTATTTTTATTCTTTTTGCATAAGTAAAAACATCATTTGAGAACTTAATTGATATATTTTTCACAATGTACATTTTCATAAAAAAAAATTATATCATCTAATTTAATTTGAAGCTATGGTATTAAACTATATCTAAGTAGCTTATAAATTCATAGTCTTGATTATGATCAAATATCCATGGATCCTCTATCCAAATATATAGATAAAAAAAACTAACATATATTGAATCAGCCTAATACAAAAAAATTTACCATAAACCCATCTCATTCTAGAATTTGTGACATAATAATCCTCATATGCTCATTCTTGTAAGAGACAAAATACTATCGATCCGTTTGGTAGGTGGTAATAAACTGCGGTAATAAAAATGAAAAACTAGTGTAATTTTGGTTGAAAAATCTCTTTGCTACCTTGATGGCCATGCTTGACAATCTTCAATCATCTCATTTTGTTCATACAATTCATGCCAATGCATTACCAATGGGAGAGATGGTATTAGGTGCTAATGGAAATTTATGAAAAAAAAACCTTTTTGTGATCAAAGTTTTATTACCATGGGATTGACATGAAAGTTTTAATGAAATTTTACACTTTAAGTCATTCCCATTACCACCATTTAGTACCAATAACCAAACGGGCCTTATATATACACTACATTAAATTTAGCTTTTTGCGACATTGGATTTAGTAGCATTAAAAAAATGCCACTGATTCATATTTTTAGTGTAATAGCTATTGATTTTTATTTTAAGTTCCACCATAAAGTGATTTAACGACACTTAATTTGGTCTTTAGTGGCATATGTAATTGTCACTATAGTCTATAGCGACATTTATGAGAAATGTCACTATATCCTATGTCGCTAAAAGCTTTAGTGTGACTTTTTAATATGCTGCTAAAGGGTCTAATAAATGTCATTAAATCCTTTATATACACTATAAGAAATTTGAAATAACGACATTTAATTTAAATGTCGCTAATATATCCTACTAAAAGCAAATTATGTTGTAGTGATACACCTTTTATTGTCAATGTGATTATTGTTTACATTTGACGAGAAGTATTTATATTTATTTATTTATTTTACTTAAGATTCTCCACTCACATTGTCTATTCCACAAACAATAAGAAACGCATAGGAATTAATATTTATTTAAAATAAATGGATATTCTATAATTTAAGTTAACGTATAGATTATATATATTTAAAATAAATGGAGTATTCTATAATCTACCTAGGTTTTGGAGCTCTAATTAAAACTCATTCTCACAAAAGTCCAGCTCCTTATTTTTCTCGTCAAAAAAAAGCCAACTTATAACTTTTTATTTCTGGTTTCTTGTCAGTGGAGTTCATTTATAATTATTTAATACAATTATGGAATACTTTTAAATGTTAGAATTATTATTTTATTGAATAATATGTCAAGAGATCAATTTAACCCAAAGATAGTTAAGATTCAAGCCCTTGATCGGTTCATCTCTTAATACGCTGGGTTTTGATATCACGTCAATAAACCAACTCAACCAAAAAGTAAGTTGATGGTTGAGACCTAATAATATGTTATATATACTCCAACATAATAAAGTTGGTGAAAAACATGAGGATAGTAAACATAATAAAAATACTAAAATTAAGATGACTTAGGCTAATTACATTACGACATAATTTATTTTTAGTGAGATATATTTAGCGATATTTAATTTAAATGTCGCTATTTCTAATTGCTAATAGTACATATAGAGGATTTAGTGAAATTTATTAGACCATTTAGCAGCATATTAAAAAATCATACTAAAACTTTTTGCGGCATAGAATCTAGTGACATTTCTCGTAAAGACCACAATAGACTATAGTAACATTTACATATGCCACTAAAGACCAAATAAAGTGTCGCTAAATTACGAAACACTAAATAAAAATTAATAATTATAACATTAAAAATATGAATTAGTGGCATTTTTTTAATGCCATTAAATCTAATGTCGTAAAAAAATGATTTTTTGTAGTGTTATGTGAAAAAAAAATACTCCCTCCCTTTCTTTTTGATGTTCCTATTTGGGTTTTTCACCAAGATTAAGAAAAATAGAATCTTTGGTGGTAGTGGGTATTATTTTAACTATATAGTAGTGGGAGTAATGATTGTATTGGAAGTATTTGAGAAAAAATAATTAAATAATAGTGTAATGTAATAATTGTGTTGGAAGTATGAGAGAGAAAAGAATTAAATAGTAGTGTGAAGTAAGAAAAGTGGGGTTTTAAGGGGTAAAAGTGGGATGAAAACTTTCCAAATATGGAAAATATTATAAAGTGGAAAAACTTATAGAACTACCCATTTTAGTAAGGTGGAAAAACAAAAAGAAACGGAGGGAGTAACATATAAATACACATATTCTTTTAGGAAACAAAAATATTAAATAGCAACCGAGGGATTACTTGTCATATACTATTACTCGAAATAATGATTTTGAGACCTCACTTTTGTCTTTTATTTTAAGAAAAAGAACACTTTTTAATTATCTTAATAAACTTTTAGGCTTTCAAGTATTTTACAAAATGCATTTTATTTCTCTTAAATAAATAAAAGGCGGGAATTTCCATAACCAATTTTTTCTGACTACTAATTAATTACCCTTTTCTTAGCTTTTTATTTTTATTACTTTGACTTCTATAGTTAACTCTATAATGTGTAAACCTTAGCTCGATACGTATTTAATATGAATTGCAAATTAATTGTAAGTGAAAGTGATATATACGAATAATTTCTTAAAATAAAAATTTCATCAAACAATTTTTAATTAAATATTGGGCTAATGATGATGAAATTATGATAAAATATGATTTCATAAACTAAGCTAATTAAGTTGAATTGCGGGCTAATATAATTTGATAATCGTTGTTTAGATTAAATTTAGTTAACTACTTGAAATCCATCAATATATAATTAGTGAGGCATTGAATTGAATTAATGAACTATATAAAAATTCTGGTGATGTAGCTAAAATAATACTCCCTCCTATTCAATTACATTGTCCACTTTGGGTTTGGATCGGATTTTAAGAAAAAATGGTAGTGGGGTATTTTAAGTGATTATAATAATTGAAAAGGTGGTAGTGGGGTATTTTAAGTGATTATAATAAAAATAGTAAGAAGAATTTAGGTGATAAAAAGTTTTGCCAAAAATAGAAAGTGGACAAGTAAAGAGACTTTACCAAATAAGGAAAGTGGACATTTATTTTGAATAGGAGGGAGTAATAATTCTATAAGTCGAAATAATAATAATTTTAAAATTGTAAATACGTATTAAATTATGAAACTTAACTGATGAAAAGCATATGGATTCCGATAAACTTGTCCTCTAGGTATGAAAATCTCGTCATCCTCCAACTTATAACTCTGACGTCGGGCTGCAATTCGAATTGCAGCCCGAGCTCGAGCCAACCCATTCTCAATCTTCTCCAAACTACCATTGTTGTCGTCGTTGTTGTTCTTCTTCTTCTCTTTTGTCTCTTTCTTAAATATGCACATGCACAATTATCAATATCAATATGCATTGTATTGAAAGTTGCAAGCATATAGAAACCTAAATTCAATCAAACAATTGTATGAAGAACGAACTTACTAATATTAATATCTTGGAAATGAATGAAATGTTACCACGATAATGATGATTAATGTTGCTAATTAAAGGGTTAGATTGATTATTATTAATATTAGGCAAGTAACTAGGGAAAAGAATGTTATTGAAATGGATTTGATTAAAGAAAGATAGGTAAAAGATGGTTAGGAAAAGAAAAGGTGGAAGTAGTAGTAAGAGTTTTATGGGTGTTTTAGCCATGGATTTAGAGGTTTGCTACAATTCCTTTTTTCCAAGTTAGTACTACTTTTCCTACCTTGAATATAGTTTTAGATTATTATTATGACATGATCTTTGGATAGAGTGTATGATAGTCAATACTATTATTGTCCAATATACAAATGGTACCTATAAAATATAAAAGTAAAATAGATGTTAAAGTAAATTAATTAATTTGGAACTTATAATATCAATGTGTAATATGGCACTACAATCAAGCAAAATGTATATATTTTATGCTCTATAACCACAAAGGGAAGTCAAAGGGTAAATTAATACGTTCAATTTTTTGTAATTCTTTTGGAAAAGCTAAAAGAAGTGATCGGATGAACAAAGTTTGGTCTAAATCATAAATCAAATTGGACCAAATCGTAATTTGAGTATTTGGTCTTGTCTTGTTTTTTTCCAAAAATAATTACGGTTTACTGTCTGGTCCCGGTTTTTAAAATTTTCAGACCAGACCAGACCGTAAACCGTACTTTGACCAAATATATACTTGAATAATGTTGATGCAATCAACTAATTACAAATTATATTTATTTAGTGTTTGTAAGTGCGAAATATTTTCATAGAACATATATTAATTTGGAAAAAAATATAAAAACAAAAAACCGTAAACCAGACCAGACCAACCGTTGTAGAACAGTTTGGTCCGGTGCGGTCTCCCCGTTAATGTGCTGACATTGACAATAAGTCCAGCCTAATTTAACAGAGGACAGTGATGATTGGACCCAACATCTTATTTGTGGAAAGTGATAAAATATTCCCACTTATTCTTCTTAGTAGTCTCATTTTTAGATTATTATTCACTTTTTAGTATCACTTTTAATTTGTATTTTATTCTTATTCTATATTGTAAAATATAGTTTAGTGCAACATTAATTTTTCATAACTTTTAATTAAGCACAACTATGAATTTTAAGGGTTAAAATATTATCTCGACAAATATGAAGAAAGTAAATGGATTTCCTAGGTTAAATAGGAGGGAGTATGATTCAAGGGAGTCAAAACTCGATTCTCATTTCATGAATAAATGTGCTAACAGTAATAATATGTTCTTCTAATTTTATTAAGGAAAAATTACCTAGAATAATCCAAACTATTAATGATTTTTCTACAATAGTCACACCTATTGATTAACCATGAATAATCCCAACTTTGAGGGGCATTTTCCAAGAGTAAAACCGGTGACCGAATGACTTGCTATTGCAAGATTTATTTTTTTAATAAAAAGATAAATTAAAATAAAATGTCGAAAAAAATGTTAAAAAAATATTCATAAAAAATTTATGATTTTTTTATTATTTAGAATTTTTTATGTAAATTTTCAAAAATATTTTCTAATTTTAAATTAATATTTAATTTATTTTTTTGGTGAATTACCTATTATAGCAAGTCATCGGGTTACCCAAATTTACTCTAGGAAAATACCCCTCAAAGTTGGGATTATTCATGGTTAATCAATAGGTGGGATTATTGTAGGAAAATCATGAATAGTTTGGATTATTCTAGATAATTTTTCCTTTTATTAATTTTACTTCACTAAATTTAATTATGTTCAGCATTTTCAGTCTTATATTTTTTGTTAGATGTATAATTCTATTATGGAAAACGATCTCTAACACTTTATTTGAATCAGTATAAAAGGGCAAAGAAAGATAGAAAGTGAAGTTAGGAAAGAGAACGGAAGGAAATAGAATAGTCGGGAAGAGAAATTTTATTTTTCTTTTAAATTTTCTTACTTTTCGTGAGATATGTGCATTAACAAAATCATGAAACTAATCCCCTTTTGTTAGAGTATATAACATTCCTGGGGCCTCAACCATCAACTTAAACTTTTGATTAAGTTGATTATTTGACATGGTATCTGAGCCAACGTGATAAAAGGTCACGAATTTGAATCTCAACCACCCCTCATTTAAGTGGAATATTTAGTACCAGGTATGAGGAGAGCTTGTGTTGCATCCACACTTCTAGTCCAAAGGGCTCTCGTGTGAGGGGGTGTATTAGAGTGTATAACATATTTTAAAGCATCAAATATTAGTTTAAACTTTTGGTTGAGTTGGTTCCTTTAACTCCTTTTCTTTCCTTATTTTTCTTCCTTTCAATGAACATGATACATTAATTACAATACTGAGTAAACTAAGCAACTAGGGAATAGAATAGTGAAGTACATGAAGTACAAATTACGTTTGTTTTATTCCAAGTGGTATTTCACTTAAAACTAGAGTCTAGAGCTGCGTACAAACTCCAAATCATATATACAACAGTTGATCTTATCAGAAATTTCTCAGAATTTTATGAAAATGTTTGGATTCTACGTGACATTGTACGTACGTTAGTCGTAAATGCCTAATGGTGGTCTAACTTTGAGATGGATATAGTAATACCTGTCAAAATGGATTCAAGCTAGTCATTTTTAAGTTGAACACAAATTATTTTTTATTTTGGTTTATTTTAGTCCCCCGAAAATATTTTTGATTGCTTAAATTTTTTCAAAAAGTTAAAAGAGTTATTAAACAAAATTTTTTTTACTGAAAACCTTCTTATTATAAATCTATATATCTCGCTTTTAAGGTTTCAATAAAGAAATATAAACTCAGATAAAAAAATTGACTAGAAATACAATGGGTCTCAACCAAAATATGATGACTTGTAAATTTTAATTGAATAAAGTGACAAAATTAGAAAGCTGATCGTTTTTGATCGGGTTCGGGTTACGAATCTAATTAGTGATTTTCTAATAACTAACACAAATTCTTGTGACAGACGGTATTATTGAGACCATCTATAATTGGGTCGTCGGTGCATAAAGAAAAATATAAACTAAGTTACTTTGTGGACATTAAAAATATTGTAAGTAAACATTTAAGATATTTTAAGTACTGCTCGTTTACTCGGTGGACATTAAGGATATTGTAAGTATGCATTAAAACTACGACAATTAGGAATTAAGTTTGATGTAAGTAGACATTAAGGATGATATAAGTAGGCATTAAGGATACTGTAAGTAGGTATGAAGGATACTATATAGGTAGTAATTAAGGATATTGTAAGTAGGGGCAGAGCTGTTTTGGACAATATGAGGCCCAGAGCAAAAACTTAAATAGGGGACCTTGAAGCCGAGTGTGTAACGTTGTTTTAACTATAAAAAATATTTTCTTTATATCCATATTTTTATAGTACACAATTTCCTCTAAACAAGTATGAAAAAAACAATTAAAAATGCTTGATATCCTCTAAACACCAAAAATAATTAACAATCCTCTTGTATGAGACCGTTTCACCGTCTCACCAACTACTGCAAGATCAATTCCCTTTCCCTCTCTTGCATGCAATGAATAATCCATACCCTAGACCTAAAAAAAACATTGTTGTTTGGCTATTTGATTGAGTTTAGGTGGGTACCTCAAAAGGACCTACAAGCTTTACAGTAAAGTTTAATGTAGAAATTTAAAATATTAATGACTAGGATAAGCTACAAACAATAAAAATAATAAGAGTGACATACAATAAAATGATACAGTACATTAATTAATACTAGTAATAGTTTACATCCAAGTCACCCTCAACGCTAAAATACTCAGCCTCATCATCGTTTTGCTCATCACCGGACAATATTAAATCAACATCAACATCTTCGTCGAGAATTGGTGTCAGCGATTTTGGTTCATCATTGCACGCAATAAATTGTCCGGAAGGATTGCGAAGCAATGTGTCAACATTGTCTTCATAAGAGACCTGAAAGTGTATGCGTTGTTCCACTTGGAATGCGCTGTCATCTACCTCATTGGTTGTAGCAACACTAACTTGGTATTTCTTTGGCTTGACTTTGCACACAGCTCACCAATCTCGTACATCTCTTCTTAAACTTGGATACGGCATGTAGTAAGCTTGGGTCGCTTGACTAGCTAGGACAAATGGGTCATACTTTCCGTACGACCGATTGATGTGGATGTCGACTATCTGGTTGCGTTCGTGAACACGTGTAGCGCATCCACGTCCATGACGATTCGGGTCATACCAGTGACATTTGAATAGAGTCACCCTCTTAATTGGCATTGCTGGATATTCAAGCTCTATAATGTCTTCAAGCCGGCCGTAGAAGTCGTCTCCGTCTTCATTGTCATCGGCTTCTTTAACACACATGCCGCTATTGTCTGCGGCTTTTCTCGTAGCGTGTTTGTTAGTGTGGAACTTATAACCATTGACGTAACAGATGTTATAAGTTTTTGCATACTTCAAAGGTCCCTGTGCCATGTCTTTCAGTATTTGGCCGTTCGGAACATAATCGAGATGACCGACAAAAGCCTGTAAATACCAAACATAGAGTTAGACTATATGAACAGTAATATCAAAATAAAAACAACAGACACTTACGTATTGTTTGAAGAATATTGGAAATTGCTCTTCGAGTAAAGCATCGAACTGGTCCCGCGGCATGGAAGGAGGCACAGCAGAACGAAGCTGAGTTGTGAACCTTCTCAGATATGGTTCAACCTCAGGACAGTTCATTAGAACATACTGGTGTGCAGTTTTTAGATCTTTGACGTCTAGCAATTTTCTTTTACCCCTCCCATGGAATCTGATTGGGTGAGTGAAAATTGAAAGGACACCTGATCTATCATTGTTGTCACCGTCGTCGTCGTGCATAGAAAGGTCTCTATATCTACATCTTACCTCTGGCTCAAAGTAATGAGATACAAAATGTTAAGCCTCTTCGGTAAGATATTGATTGCACATTGACGCTTCAACATGGGCTTTGTTTCCAACATTGAGTTTCAGATGACGTAAGTACCTAAATGTAAATAAATATATTAATTAGACAAGACATAACAAAACAATTAAAAAAACATTAATATTAATTGGATGACGTGCACATACCGTTCGAATGGATACACCCACCTATATTGAACGGGTCCAGCTATTCTTGCCTCGTATGGTAAATTGACGGGTCAATGCTCTACGCAGTCAAAGAACGAGGGGGGAAGATCTTCTCCAATTTGCATAATACAACTGGTATTTCAGACTCTAATTTCATCATGTCAGGCGTTTTCAGTCTTGGAGAAGTTATCGTTTTGAAAAATAAGCTTAACTCAGTTAGAGCCTCCCAAACAGGTACAGGGAGCAGCTCACGAAAGGCAATCGGAATTAAGTGTTGCATGAAAACGTGACAATCTTGGCTTTTCATTCCGAATATGGAATGCTTGTTCATGTCAATGTTCCTAGCCAAGTCGGACACATAACCATCTGGAAACCCTAACATCTTGAGCCAGTCAAGCAGAGCATAAATCCCTCTATCATCTAGAGTGTAAGATGCCATTAGGATTTCGTTCCCCACTGGATGCAATGCACTTCTGATGCCGAGCTCCTGCAGATCTCTACGTGCACCAATATGATCCTTTGTTCCCTTTTCGACACGCATCACTGTATTAAATATGTTATCGAAAAAGTCCTTTTCAATGTGCATCACATCAAGACAGTGTCTGAGCATATTAGTTTCCAAGTACGGTAAGTCCCAAAACACACTTCTCTTTTTCCACCCCCAGTGTACGGACCATACCTGTCGTTATATTCGCGAGCACCATCCTCGTACACTCTCTTCATCCCGTACATGTTAAGCTCCACAAGTAACTCAACACCGGTGCGAATAGGTGGGGCATGACCCTCCTCTTGAACCCTTGCCATGAAGTTAGCCCGGTCTCGTCTGAACGGATGACGCTCAGGCAAAAACATACGATGACAGTCAAACCAACACATCTTCCTGCTATGTCTCAGATAAAAGGCCTTTGAATCGGACATGCATTTTTACCGTGTGTACTCCAACCAGATAACATCGAATATGCCGGAAAGTCACTTATTGTCCACATCAATGTCGCTTTAAGACAAAAGTTATGCCCCGTGTGCACATCATAGGTCAGGATGCCGTCTCTCCATAACATCTTAAGCTCCTTAATCAAAGGCTGCAGGTAAATATCGATGTTCTGCTTGGGATTATCCTGCCCTGGCGCAATGACTGTCAAGAACATTAATGATGTCTTCATGCACACCCACAGAGGGAGATTGTACGGTGCCTTCCTGAGCATCCAAACGGATTGAATCCGTCTGTACACAAACCAAGCCTAACATTTTTAATCTCGGTAGTAAAATCTGAATGTGTTGCATTGAAATGCTGCCAGGCATCGGAGTCTGACGGGTGACACATTTCCCCCTCTTTGTTGTGGTTCTCAGCGTGCCATCTCATCTCACCGGTTGTCACTCGAGAGGCATAGAACCTTTGTTTCCTTGGAATTCGTCTATTTCCCACGTCGTCTCTGACCCGCCTTGTTGTCGAACACGTACGGCAAGGTCTGGCGTTAGCAGCACGACCCTCGTAGATCATACACCCATTAATGCAACAATCAATCCTCTCTGATAGCAACCCAAGCCCCGCTATTTGCTTTTTTGTGTCGTAAAAACTGGATGTCATCGAGTTCGGTTGCGGTAAAGCCTCCCGTATCAAAGTGCACATATCATCATATAACCTCTCAGAGCAATTATGTTCTATCTTTAGATTGGTCATCCTACCTATAATCGACATCTAAGAGTAATTTTTGCAACCTTCATATAGTGCATTGTTTGCGACATTGAACATTTCAAAAAACTTTTTCGCCTCCGGATTTGGCTCTTCGGGAATTACGTAATCAGGCGACTGCGCCTCCACGTAACCATATTCATTTTGGGGAAAAATGTTTTGGTACGCATCCGGAAATCTACTCGCAACAGCATCATGCACCATACGAACGTAGTTACTTTCCTCCGCTATCGTCTCTACGGGTAAAACATCTTCAGGCAACTGTTGCCTAGCAAACGCGTTATTGCCGCTGCTACCTTCACCGGCGGCAATATCGTAATGATACCTCCAATCGTAATAATGTTCCCCAAAATCTTTCCTTAGCAAATGCTCCCTCACATCATTTGGATTTTTAAACACAACATTTTTTTGCATTTCGCATAGGGACATCTAATTTTTGATGAACGACTTAAAAATTCTTCTAATCTCCTAATGAACTCTATATTAAAAGACCCGTCATCAAATTTTCTTTCGTACATCCAGTTTCTATTGTAAAAATTATAGCTACCGTCATCCATCATCGTGTACACCTATATTAAATTTTAAAACACACTCAAGCTAAGTATAAATAAACTACATGTTATGATAAACAAACATACCACATGAACAAACCAAATTGATACATCAAATAATCGTACATAAATAAACAAAATATTAAATTAATCTAATACCATTTCATTTAATCATAATCAAAAAGATACGAATATCAAAAAATATTTCAAAAAATTATATGAGTAATTTTAAACAAATAAAACAAATAAAAACCATACAAAAATCAAATAACAAACATGTATAACTTAAATAAAATAAATTATTAAAAACAACAAAAGATTTATTTTCATATACAATTTTAAATAAAAATAATAATCATACATGTACAATTAAAAAAAAATACAATGTCAAATACATTAGAAATATACCTTTCCACGAAACTGAGCTTTTTGGCGTTCGTTCACAAGCAAATACTACGAAATGTGTTTGAATTGTTTCACGTTTGGCATATCAAACACTAACATTTACCTGATTATATAGGCAAAACACAAAAAGTATGCGACTATTTATGCGACTAACAACTAAATTTGAAAATTCAACACTGCATTTTTTTCCCGCTAAGGTTTTATGCGACGAACTAGGCGACAATATTGGTTTAGGCGACAAAAGTCTTTTATCGCCAGCTACGGACAAAGATTTTTGTCGCCTAACTTCTCCATTCAGAATTTTAGTTTTTTGCCAAACGTGTTTGTTTTTGTAGTGTCTGGTTGCCTTTGACTCTTCATTTTTTCAAAAACTAGCTCATAGCTTTAAAGGAAATAACAACAATTTCTAACAAGCAAAGTACATAACAAACTTAGCTAATAAAACTAAAAATTTAAAACAACTAAATCATTACTACTAGATGAATTATATGATTTGCACTTGATATACAACTAAATTGCATTGGATAATGGACGAACAAAATTCGTGATTTCGAGATTATTGACAGGGTCGTTCCTGACCATAGGCAAGATATGCATTTACCTAGGGCCTAGAATTAAGAAGGAGAACTAAAATTAGAAAATGTAAGTTACTCACATACAAATTTGCAATTTATGACTAGTTCTTCTCTCATTTAAGAATTATATGATATATTTTTAATACTAATTATAATATATAGGTTTCATCTTTATTATTTTTTCTAACACTCGTTTAAGTTCAAAATTGACCCTCCATAGATAGGGACCATTTCTCTTAGTTTGCCTATGGCTTATACAATGTCAGGAACGACACAGATCATTGAGACCGTATTGACGTGGGGAATTTGCGAACCAAGATTTTCTTGTTCGCATAGTCTTTGCGATCCATTGAATCGCTTCCATGTCTCATAATAGGATCTGTAAGTGCTTGGCTTAAAATTCTATATAAAAATCTTTTAGCATGGTTGTGATTGATTATTTTTTAGGCTACAATAATGCTTTAATTTCAATGTTGATTTTGAATTATCAATCATAGAGTGATGAATTGGTAATGACCGACCATCGATCTCTTAAGAAGTCAAACTCTTACTTGATGATGTTTCTAAGGCTTACTTTGGGTGATGAATTATAATTGATGATCTCAAGATGTCTGATTGGTGATATGTAATGGCGTCGATCAATACAATGTACATATAAGAATATAAGGAAGTATCATATACATCTCGTAGATAAATGGGCTCTTATAAAAGAGGGAGTCAATAATATGGTGAATTATCTTATGGGTTTTCTAGATAATTGCTCCTATGGATATGTAGAACATATACTACTTTACTAATTTACCAATAAGTGTTTTTTATTGTGTTTTATATTATTGTGATGTAAAGGGTATATTTAATGCAAATTTATTAATTTATGAAAATTTAAAATATATTTGCTCGAGGATCCAGTTACGAATTACTACTTAAGAATTACATGAATATCTTACCGAAATTCATTTTCTCATGGTTGAGAAAATACTATCTATTTTATCTTGATTTTTACATGAATTTTTATTAATTTAATTTTTTTTATGTTATTTAACTTATTAGAAGTTGTTAGTCCAACTAACATTATGTATACTTTAATTCAAAAAAACGTTATGTATACTTGAATTATTTTAAAAGACGAATTAGCTTTCTAAAAAAAATTACAATGAACACATATTGAAAAATCTTTTGTACCTGTGGAAAAATATAAGAAAATTGTCAAGTTTTTGTCTCATTTATTTCGGCACCCTTACTCTGGCTCAATTTCTAATGGGTCATACACTACATTGCATAAAGATAGATCAATTCGACATTTTTATGATATGGTACAACTTAATTTTCTATTTGTTTGTTATGTTATTTTTTATAAAACTCAAAACTTCTAAACATGTGGGAAATGATAAGAAAATTGTTATTTTCTTATATTTACCACTAGAGGGTGGTCAAATTGATCGAATATTGTTAAGGATGTAATAAGGATATATGTTGGAGTCGGAATGGGTGAAATGTTGCATTATGAGTATCATTTTGAGCCATTTTTTCCTCAAAGGTATATATACATATTATTCTCAAAAGCTTTCAAGTTAGATTTTGTTGAAAGATAAGTTTCGAAGTATTCAAATTTTTTTTCGAATATGCTACATGTGTTATATTATTATTTCTGTTTTGGGTTTATAATATGAGGATTGTTTAGAGAATGAAAGAGAAAGGGCTTCTCACTATTTACCTTTTTTTCATTGCGGAGAAACTAATAAGGTCGGTTGTTATTTTTTGTATCTAATGTATTTGGTTAAAAATATAAAAGGTTCCTATGTTTTATTATATTATTATTAATAAAAAAATAGGCTTGTTATGTTATGGACTAAATGGTAAATTTAATGCAAATTTATTAATATATGAAAATTCAGAATATATTTGCTTGAGGATCCAATTATGAATTACGACTTAAGAAGTACAGGACTAATTTACCGAAATTCAGAAAATACTGTTTATTTTATTTTTTATATTAATTTTAGAAGTTGTTATTTTAAATAACATTATGTATATTTGAACTATTTTAAAAGACGAATTATCTTTTACAAAAAAATACAATGAATACGTATTGAAAAAGCTTCTATACCCGTGAAAAAATATAAGATAATTGTCAAGTTTCTATTTCATTTATTTCGGCACCCTTACTTTGGCTTAATTTCGAAAGGGTCATACACTACATTGCATAATGATAGATCAATTCGACATTTTTATGATATGGTACAAGTTAATTTTCTATTTTTTTCTTATGTTGTTTTTCATAAATCTCAAAGCTTCTAAACTTGGGGGAAATAATAAGAAAAATTGTTATTTTCTTATATTTAGCAATAGACGGTGGTCAAATTGATCGAGTGTTGTTAAGGATGTAATAAGGACAGGGGCGGATCCAGGATTTCAAAAATGGGGTTGCAAAACTTATTTATATGTCAAAAGGGTTAATCCGGCAATCTCTTAGAACATTTACTGACCTAAGCATTGAAGAACATCCCCGAAATCACATTTCGGGCACTTCTAACCCGTGTTATTTGTGAAGGACTCATCAGCATTCAAGTTGATTTTTTACAAGATTAGCCTAACAATAAAGACAAACCTTCAAACAACCAGCGTCATCTTCCTGAAGATAAAATCAAAAGAGTTAATCATGTATTAGCTCATTAATTAATTGTTTAAAACCTAGACGGGAACAATTTAGCACTAGAACTAGAAGGAGGTATGTTTTTCTTTCTGAGCCAAAAATCTCTTTAACGCCACCGCCAAGAATGCCTAACTAATCTAAAAGCCAGAACAAAAGAGCTACCTGCTCTAGAGACAGTCGAGGCTCTAGACCTCGAAGGTAGTCAGTGGACCCCAACATTGCTCAGAAAATCATTGAGGCCACACGAAGCCAAAGAAGGATGGATGAAAAGCTACAGAATGAGGAGACTTCTCTCTCCAATTCCAGGAAGGAACAGAGTATAGGAAATCAATTCCCATCAAGAGAGCTCATCTGGGAGAGCTAATGACCTATGCCAGAAATAACCAATCCCCTTTCAAGGAATTTCTAAAAAGGGGGAGGATGAATCCTATCATCTAAACAATAGCAAGAAGGAAAGACCATGAGGTTATCAAGGATTTCACCCACAAAGATGTCTGAAAAAGCAGGCGGAAAACCTACCACTTCAGCAGAAGGATAGCATGAAGAGGATGCAGGGTGGGGACTCCCACCAAACAAGTGACCTCAGCAACTGAGGGAACACATCTCCAAAAAGGGTGGACAGAAACGGTATACTACCAGACGAACTCCTAAGCACCAATAAGGGAGTGAGGAAAATCTATGATGAATGAAAACGCTTCAGTTTGGAGTAGACTTGGTAAAATGCACGCAATGGCCAAAAGCTCATTAATATGATCCCAATATTTGTCAAACTTTTCACCATTTTTTCAACCATGTTTTGAATAATCTCACTATTGTTATTTGACTTTCACTTATTTAATGCAATTTTAATCTCACAAACATTTCGAACAAATTTGAAGTGGGATGCTTTCTAAAAAAAAAAATCTTAGTTTCTTTATAGAATATTTTCAACTTTTCACAAACAAGAGTAGCCATATGCCAGTAACCTTTTAATTGTTTCAAGAGCCGACAATAAAGTATTTGACTCTTACTAAATTGTATAATTTTGTTCCAATTTTCATGTTTTAATTAGTATAATATAAGTTACCATCATTATCTAGTATAAGCAAACAACAAAACAAACAAATATAAATGCACATAAAAGTGCTAAAAAGTTGGAGTCATACAAACTTGATTAGTTGAAAGTCCAATCTTTTATTTGCTTCATTAAATTTCAACAATAATAAAAATAAAATCATCATGATCATCATACTCAGTGTATCCCGCTCAAAGAAAACTATGATCAGGGTCTGGGGAGGGAGGAACGATGGCATGCTCATACCCATAAGGAGAGTGCGATCAAAGAGTCCCCCGGCTCGAGAACGGTCTTCTAGCAAGAGGAACCTGCAGTTGGCAAATAGAATAGAAGCACACACACAAAAACAAAGATAAGATCAAAGAAACAGGTAAAAAGCGACAAAAAGGCAAAGGATAAAGACGAACGAGGGGGTAAAGGGACAGGTTTACTAATCTAGGACTTGGATAAGGCGCCGCCAACTGGCCCTATCCCTGGTCAGGTCCTTGGAGAGGTGAAGTTCATGCATAACACTTTTTATTTGTTCCTCCCACGTTCTCTTAGGTCGTCCTCGACTTCTCTTACCCTCCACTGTAATGCATTCGATCCTTCTTACTGGGGCGTCATGTGTCTTTCTCTGCACATGCCCAAACCATCTCAACTTGTTCTCCCGCATCTTTGCGGAGATAGGTGCAACCCTTAACGTCTCCCTAAACTCCTGGTTTCTTATCCTATCCAACATAGTCTTACCACACATCCACCTCAACATACACATCTCCGTTACTTCCATCCTCTGTTCGAAAACCTTCTTTACGGGCCAACATTATGTCCCATATAACATCGCCGGCCTAATCGCAACGCGGTAAAATTTACCTTTTAATTGCCTCGGAAACTTTTTATCACAAAGCACCCTGGTTGCTGCTCGCCACTTAAGCCAGCCTGCTTGTATACGATTAGTAACGTCTCCATCAATCTCCCCGTCGCTCTGAATCACAGAACCCAAATATTTGAACTTGGACGTACACGCAACAACTTCACCTCCTATGGTTACCTTTGGCTCCCCTAGTGATTCTATCCCATTGAAATTGCATCGCAGGTATTCTGTCTTTGTACGGCTTATGCGCAGCCCCTTTCCCTCCAATGCTTCTCTCCACTCTCCCAATTTACTATTAGCCTCCTCCTTGGTTTCTGCGGCCAAGACTATATCATCGGTGAAAAGCATGCACCATGGTACGGTCTCCCAAATGGATTTAGAGAGCTCTTCCATAATGACCGTAAAAATAAAAGGACTTAATGCTGATCCCTGATGTAGTCCCACATTAATTGGGAAAGACTCAGTCATACCCGCCGGTGTATGTATGTTAGTCGCCACTCTATCATACATGTCCTGTATTACCTCGATGTATCTTCGTAAAATACCTCTATTCTTGAGGCTATCCCAAACCAGGCTTCGTGGTATGCTGTCGTACGCTTTCTCCAGATCAATGAATACCAGATGCAAATCCTTCTTTCGCTCCCTATACGTTTCCATCAATCTCCGCAAAATATGGATTGCCTCGGTGGTTGATCTTCCCAGCATGAATTCAAATTGGTTCTCCCTAAATTACCGTCTCTCGTCTAATTCTTTTCTCGATCACTCTTTCCCATAGTTTCATAGTGTGGCTCAGAAGTTTGATCTCTCAATAGTTCTCGCAACCTTGTGCGTCACCCTCCATGCTTCGGGCATCTTCCTGGTCCTCAGGATGACATTAAAGAAGTTAGTAAGCCACTGAATACCCTTCTCTCCTAAACTCATCCACACTTCAATCGGAATGTTATCCGGTCCGACTGCCTTTGATCTCCCCATTTTTTTGAGAGCTTCTCCTACTTCCGCCGTGGTAATATCGATAATCGACCCATGCTCCTGTGCTCTTTGGAGGTATGACGTTTGTTGAATTTCCTCCTCTCGACCCCTAGTCTCATTGAGTAGTTGGGAGAAATATTGATGCCATCTCAGCTTGATATCCTCTTGTCTAAGCAGTACTCGTCCACCTTCATCTTTAATGAACTTCACTGTCCCCAGGTCCTTCTTTTGCCTAGATCTTGCTTTTGCCAACTTATAAATATACTTCTCCCCCTCTTTGGTCTCAAGCTTTTGATACAAGGCTTCAAACACTTGATTTTTTGCCTCCGCTACTGCTTTCTTAGCCGCCCGTTTTGCTTCTTTATACCTCTCCCTCTTATGTGTCCCATCCTCCTCCTCCGTGCAAGCCATGAGCTCCTTGAAACTCTTGTTTTTCTCTTTTATTTTCTTGTGCACTTCTTCGTTTCACCACCACGACTCTTTGTATACCTTTGGTTTCCCCGTCGACACCCCTAATGTCTCTGTTGCCACCTTTCGAATGGTTTCCGCCATGGTCTCCCAAATTCGGCTTGCATCGTCTGATAAACTAGGGTAGCCCACCGTCTTGATCTTATTTGACACGGTAGCGACCATATTCCCTTTAAGCCGTCCCCACATGATCGTTTGCCTAACCTGCCGTTGATTCTAAAATATCCTTCCCTTTTCTTTATCGCTTCCCACAGGCAGCAGGAGCGCCGCTTCCGTTATTGCTGCTGGATTGGCTGTAGGGCGCTGAGGATTTGTGCTTGTGGGCTGGGGTGAATATTGCAGACCAGCGGATCTGGCAGTTTTGTCGTTGTTGTTAACTCCAGGCCCATTCCCGTTCCAAAAAAGATCCATGAAAAGACTACCATGATTTCCGAACGAACCCAGACTCCTCGAGAAGGCTCCCGAAGAATCAGTTTAGGATGAGGAATTTAACTTATTTCCTTATCGAAAGACCCTCAGGCAGTTCCTCTGATTCTTATCAAGGCAAAAAGGGGAAGAGAGGCCTTCGGAATTCTTTTGAGCGAAGAACGGCATCACCTTGTAACAGAACGTGCCCTCCTACCTAATATGGCGATAAACGCTGTTAATTTAGAAACATAAAAAAAAGAATCTTTCTTCTTCTCGGCAATCTTTCTCCTCATACGAAACACTAGCACTAATAATAATAAAATATGAACAAATAAAACCCATTTGCTTTTTTGTTTTTGAATTAAAACCCAATTGCTTAAGAACAATTAAATCAAAAACTTGCAATTATAATTGTAAGATTTTAAAAACACATTGTACCTGCAAATTCCAAAAGCACAATAACGAAACACACACGACATAAATATAATTGTTGTATAACATGCTTCAACAAATAGTTCAATTGGTGAAAAATAAAATTACAAAATGACTATATTTTTATTTATAATTTTAAAAGTTACAATTTATATGAAAATAAGTCAAATATAAAATAAATAAAATTGGAATTCACAAAATAACATTTGGATTTTTGAAAATATACTAATCTAATTTTGAATTGTGGTGGAACGGTGATACAACTATATCATGTGAGACAACAAAGAAGAACGATTAGGTGTTGGTATTTTGTTGAATAAAATCCTTAAGCATCTTTCTATTTATTTATTCCCTTTAACATATTTTACTATTATTAATTAATGACAAGAACATTGAATTAATAGAAACTCCTTTGGCCAAGCGGTGCCGCACTTGCCTCAGATCCTAGTGATCACGGCTTCGACATAGTATGTGCAATTTTGTAATTTTTTTTTGAAAACAATGGGGTGCACGTGCTACCCCAGGCAATTAGCTGCGTCCGCCCCTGAATAAGGATATATATTGAAGTCGGAATGGGCGATATGTTGTATTATGAGTATCATTTTAAGCCATTTTTCTTCAAAGGTATATATTTTTTTCGAATACGCTACATGTATTAATACTATTAGTTCCGTTTTGGCTTCATAGTATAAGGATTGTTTAGAAAATTAAGAAAGGGTTTCTCACTATTTACCTTTTTTTCAGTGCGGAGAAACTAATAAGGTCGGTTTATATTTTTTTTATCTAATGTATTTGGCTAAAAATATAAAAGCTTCCTGTGTTTTATTACGTTATTATTAATAAAAAATAGGCTTGTTATGTAATGAAATAAATGGTAAATCTAATGCAAATTTATTAATATATGAAAAATTCAGAATATATTTGCTCGAGGATCCAATTATGAATTACCACTTAAGAAGTACAGGACTATTTTACCGAAATTCATTTTCTCATGGGTGAGAAAATACTATTTATTTTATCTTGCTTTTTACGTGAATTTTACAAGTTGTTATGTATATTTGAACTATTTTAAAAGACAAATTAGCTTTCGCAAAAAAATACAATGAATATGTATTGAAAAAGCTTATATGACCGTGGAAAAATATAAGAAAATTTTCAAGTTTCTGTTTGAATTATTTCGGCACCCTTACTTTGGCTTGATTTCTAAAGAGTCATACACTACATTGCATAATAATAGATCCTATTTGACATTTTAATGATATGGTACAAGTTACTTGTCTATTTATTTTTCTTATGTCGTTTTTAATTATATCACTTATTTTGACATCCTTACTCTGGCTTAATTTTAGGAGGGTCATGCAATACATTGTTTAATGATAGATAAATTCGACTTTTGTATGATATGGTATAAGTTACTTATCTATTTTTTTTATGTCGTTTTTCATAGAGCTTAATATAATACGAATCAATTCCGCATTTGTCATTTGTTCATATTTACAGCAAAATAAATAGCAAAATAACAACAATTGTTTTAAATTTGTTAATTTGATATATTTTAATTATTTCAATAACGACTCACATTTTTAATGTAGATCAATGTTGTTTTAAAACAGATTAATTTAGCAAAAGAGAGTGGTCAAATTGTGTATTATATGAGCATCGTTTTGAGCCATTTTTCTCAAAGATATATATACATATTATTCCCAAAAGTTTTAAAATTAGATTTTAAAGAATTTATACTTGTTGAAAGTTAAGTTTGTAAGTATTTAACTTTTTCTTCGAATGCGCTACATGTTGATTCTCACTATGTACTTTTTTTCAGTGCGGAGAAACTCATAAAGTCGGTTTTTATTTTTTTAACTAAGGTATTTGGCTAAAAATATAAAAGCTTTCTGTATTTTATTATGTCATTATTAATAAAAAGATAGGCTTCTGATGTTATGGACTAAATGGTAAATTTAAAGTAAATTTATTAATTTATGAAAATTCAGAATATATTTCCTCGAGAATTCAATTATGAATTACAACTTAAGAAGTACAAGATTATTTTACCGAAATTCATTTTCTCATCCGTGAGAAAATACTGTCTATTTTATCTTACTTTATACATGAATTTTTATTAACTCAATCTTTATTATGTTATTTATTTTATTACAAGTTGTTACTTCAACTAACATGATGTATACTTGATATATTTTAAAAGACAAATTAGCTTTCTCAAAAAAATACAATGAATAGTTGAATACGTATTGAAAAAACTTTTATACCTGTGGAAAAATATAAGAAAATTGTCAAGTTTCTATCTTAGTCATTTCGGCAACCTTACTATGGCTTAATTTCTAAAGGGTCATGCACTACATTGAATAATGATTTATCAATTCGACATTTTTATGATATGGTACAAGTTACTTTTCTATTTTTTTCTTAGGTCGTTTTTTATAAAGCTCAAAGCTTCTAAACCTGTTGGAAATAATAAGAAGATTGTCAACTTTTTATCTCAATTATTTTGGCACCCTTACTCTGGCTTAATTTTTAAAGGGTCTTACACTACATTGCATAATGATAGATCAATTCGACTTTTGTATGATATGGTAAAAGTTACTTTTCTAACTTTTTTTTTCTTATGTCGTTTTTCGTATTGTATAAAATAATACGAATTAATTTCGCATTTGTCATTTGTTCATATTTACAGCAAACAGTGGCGGATCCAGGGTTTGGAGTCCCAGGGGCACCAACTAATGGACGAGATTTCAACAGAGTTTTATTTGCAAAATTAACCACTATTTTACTTTTATTTGCTAAAATTTTAAATACGACATACCACAAAAAGAAATGGGACAAATTAAATCAATTGCCCGAATTAAAAAAAATGAGATAAAATAAATAAATAAGACAAAATTACTAAAACGAGAAAGTATTTATATCAAAACACTTCAGTATTAATTTTACACTCTTACTTTTACCAATGGAAAAGTCTACGTTAAATATTTTTGTAAAACAAAACGCCTATGGGCACGTGACCTCGAGTGCTCCAACGTGGCTCCGCCACTGACAGTAAAATACAATGAAAATAACAACAATTTTTCTAAATTTGTTAATTTGATATCTTTTAATTATTTTAATAACGACTCACATTTTAATGTAGATAAATGTGTTTTTAAAATAAATTAATTTAGCAAGAGAGGGTGGTCAAATTGATCGAGTGTTGTTAAGGATGTAATAAGAATATATATTTAAGTCGGGAGGGGTCAAATGGTGCAGTGGTCAAATGGTGCATGAGCATCATTTTGAGCCATTTTTCTCAAAGGTATATATACATATTATTCCCAGAAGGTTTCAAGTTAATTTTAAAGAATTCATTTTTTCAATAGTGGTTGAAAATTAAGTTTCTAAGTATTTAACTTTTTTTCGAATACGTTAAATGTATTATGTATTATTGTTTTCTTTTGGGCTTTATAGTATGAGGATTGTTTAGAGAAGGTAAAAGAAAGGGCTTTTCACCATGTACCTTGTTTCAGTGCGGGGTAACTCATAAGTCGGTTCTTTTTGTTTGAGGTATTTGGCTAAAAATATAAAAGTTTTCTATGTTTTATTATGTTATTATTAATTAAAAAGATATGCTTGTTATGTTATGGACTAAATGTAATAAGTAATTCTTACAAGGAGTGGGAGTGACATCATTGGAGGAACGCAAGACTCTGGTTTTCTAACATTGCTTGATGGCGACAACGTATTTTTCTTTCACTTTATTTTTTAAACGGCCACTTAATTGTTCAAAAATTTAGATTGATGAGAATCGTGGGCTGACCTAATGGGTAAAGGCTTTTGATTTTACCCTGGTGATTGGGGTTTAATTCTCACCAGCAACTACAAGATCAATTCCCTTCACGTCTCTTACATGCAATGAATTATCCTTACCCTGTACTTAAAAAAACATTGTTGTTTGGCTTTTCGATTGTGTTTAGGTGGTTGACCTCAGAAGGACCTACAAGCTTTTCGGTAAAGTTTACAGCTGGTCTTGGACGAGACGGTCTCATAATGAGACCGTCAATTTTGGTCGTCCCAATTCGCGCGTTTAACAACGTCACATGCTTTCTCTTGTTTTATTCATTTTATGGCCATTTTTCAATTTTGATCTGAAAGACATGTAATTTTTCCTTAAAGGTATCAATTTCAACTTAAGGTAAACTTTAAACAGATCAATTAAAATAAAAAATTTCAATTTTGACCATAAGTGATCAATTTCTACCTAAATATGATTTTGTTTCACACCTTCAGAACAGTGTTAATAAAATGGCATTATTTATCATTCTATGGATGTATTTCAAACAACAAATGAATTATTAATATTTAATAACACTATCAATAATAGTGTTAAAACATTGTACAATACAAGTACTCTTATTCAATTCAACATGACGGTTCTTATAGTGATGTTGCTCCTTCCTCAACATGTTTATATATATTTGTAAATAGTTCAAATTCAATATGTTAATAGTTAAATTATGACATATAAATTGACAATTGTTGTTTTATGATCTAACTAAATTTTGAACGTATGAGCTTCAATTATCGTTTTCAAAATAAATATTCAAAGTCTATAAAGATATTGTATAGGTTTTAGTTCAAATGAAATATGTTAATAGTTAAATTATGACATATAATTTAACAATGATGGTTTTCAATTTGACTCAATTTTGAACTTCTAATAAAGGTGATAAGTGCAATTATTTGCACTTATTGTGTCTATTTTATGCTCCTTTGATGAAGTTTAGTGGCGATATAGGATTGTTTTTAGTCCATTTACTCCGGTTTATAATAGTTTGATCATTTGGGAGTAATTGGGACGATTTTGATGATAATTGGGTATGTTTGTGCAAAGATTATGGCTCTTACAAATTGCAGGGCATTATGTGAAGGAGATCAATGCTCAGGAGTTATAGTATGAACAAAGCAGGCCACAAAACGTTCTTAAGTATGAGTTTTCAAGCCCCAAAGGAAAGCCTACTCGGCTTTGGGAAGCATCCAAAGCAAAGCCTACTCGCCTTTAGCCTCTGGAAACAAGCAATGTGGGCAGAGAATAAAGCCGACACACCAAGCCACAGCCGAGTCGGCTTAATGTTCTGGAAAATCGCAGTCGGCTTAATGTTCTGGAAAATCGCAATCTTGGCAGTGTTCACAGCAGACTCGGCTTTCATGGAGAAAAAGGCACCGCCGAGTTGGCGATAGGTTATGGGAAATCACCTCATGTGCTTCATCTAAAGCCGACTCGACTTTCATCCTGAAGACCTTCACCTTCAAATCGGCTGTTGCTCTTGTAGGCCGACGATTTCTTAATTTTTAGAGCCACTATATAAAGTGGCGGTTACTATTTTTATCAAAAAAGTTAGATTTTGCTTAGGTTAATTTCAGTTTTCTCTGTACTTTTGTTGTTTTCCATTGAAGCTTTCGTTGTTGAACTACGTTGATACTCTTTAATTTCTTGCAATTTACATTTACGTTCTTCTCGATTACTAAGTCTTCTTCTTTATTGCATTATCATTTTATTACATGTTCTTCATCATCATGCATAGTGAGTAGTTTTCTTATCTAGGGGTAGGGTATAATCCCTAATTCGAAGCATGAGATGATATTTTATCAATTGATTGTGTGAGATTTGAGTCTACAATTAAACCTACACTTAATGAATTCCGATTTAAACATCTTTATTAACCTTTTCAATAAAACGAAAGTTTGAGATTATGATTAATTTAGGATTGAATATATTTAAGTTAAATTCCTACTAATTTAGTCAATAAAACGAAAGTTTGAGGATTAACATTAGTATGGTCTTAAATCGATATCTATAACTATTACTAAAACAAAATACGGCTTACATCATCACCTTTTAAAATTGCTTACGTTCGCATCCTTATTAAAAATTTTCGTTCTAAACTTAAATGATGATGTCATCCTTATTATGATCTTTGACTTTCTATCTCTTATTTTGAGCATATTATTATCTTATTAATTGTTTTTTTTTTTTTTTACTTTTTGGGTCAAATCACATTTAATGTATTAGAAAATTATATATTTTGATTTCATTTATTTTAATTATTTATAAAATGTTTTCAATTTCATTTATTAAATAGATGCTCTCTTGAGAGACCGTCTTTTGTAAAGACGATTCTCAAAAGTTCAGTCCAAATCCATATTTAGAGTTGTAACATTATATATTTAGAATTGGACAGGGCTTTTGATAGCCGTCTTTACAAAAGACGGTCTCAAGTAAGAATTTGTGTTTATTAAATGAATATTATTTAGTGTATTGGATATTTTAAAATGGTTAAAACATTATATACTATTATTAGGATTTGTTTTTGTTATTTATACTCTTGGTTACTTAAATGCAATGATTAATTCTCATATAATTTAGGTTGTGACTATTTTTATGTAAGTCACTTATATTTTTTTATAATAAACAATTATCTTTGTCTTTTAAACTAATAAAATAATTTTACATAATTCTATGTATTTATTTGATTTTAAAGTGTGTTATTGATAGTAACAATGTTTAATACTTTTATAAATTAATGTAATAGGTATTTTTGTTAGAAAAATTAATATGTTATTTTTTATTTAAAAAATTCATAATTTCTTATTGTACTTAAGGTGAGAACCATTTGCTCTTTTATTCAAAATAAACAAATAAAAGTATAAATATAATTATATTGCGCACAATGCAAAATATGATATAATGTACTTAATGTATATAACTATTCATAGTAAAATACTAAAATATAAATATAATACAAAAATATGTCAAAAGATTTGATAAAACCGTGCATCGCACGGGCCATATCTAGTTAATCATTAGAGCGAAAACTTGAGACTAATTAGATCACATTTAATTATGCCGGTGACTCAATTTCATACAATCATAAGAGTAATTGACTCCCATGTTAGAATTAGGTGACGCCCGACGCCCTAGAGATTGTCATATCATTGTTATCTCATTATTGTTATTGTTTTGCATTAGCTTATTTGCATCGTAGCACTAGTTTCTTGACTATCTCTTTTGTTTACCAGGTGTCTTTTATATATATATATATATATATATATATATATATATATATATATATATATATATATATATATATATATATATATATATATATATATATACTTGTATATAAATTTATTAAATTTATTTTCGTCCGTATTTCATTTGATATTTCCAACTAAGTTCCTACTAAATATTTTAAAATAATAAATCTGGTCAAATATTAAAACTTTCCGACTAAATTCCGACTAATAAGTAGTAGGAATTTGGTCGGTAAAAATAGCCGACTTTTTCTAGGCAAGTTTAGTCAATTTTAATGTTTGATATTTCCAACTAAGTTCCTACTAAATATTAGTCGGAATCCACAACCGCCTTTTTGGGTCAGAGCAAGTCAATTTTGAAGTTTGACTTTTTCGACCAATTTCCTACTAACTTTTAGGCGGAAAATGGTCGGAAGCACAATTTCTTATTTTAATAACCAATTTTCTGAAAAACCAAAAAAATAAGGATTTTTAAATGTGTTGAGTAATCTCCGAGTACTACCGCTTTTGTCGGAAATTTGCGACTAGTCTTTAGTAGGAAATTAGTCGGCATATTCTGACAATATTCCTACCAACAACTTAGGTCGAAATTCCGACAACATTACTGCCACCCATTTTTTGTCGAAATTCCAACTAATATACCAACTAAGCCGACTAGACGATGTCAGTCGGAATTTAGTCGGTTAGGTCTATACCAACCAAATACCGACTGTTTCGTCTAGTCGAAATTTTGTTTTTTATTTTTATTTTTTGTAGTGTATCTCGTACACTTGTGTGGAGTAAAGACATCCTTCTCCTTTTTCCGGAGGCTTGAGGAAATTCAACGTTAATGGAAGTTAATTTTCCTTCATTTATGGAGACTCATAACTCAAAACTCACTCCCAAACACATAACACATTCACGATCATTATCATCATTTTACTCGGTGTATCTCGCTCATAGAAACAAATTCAATTATACATAAGATCAAAACACTTAATAAAGCACATTCATAATTAATCCAGTAATATTATCCAAATAATCATCCCATGATAAACAAGTAATAACAAATCAACAATTGAAGAAATTGAATTGAACTTACAAATATAGAAACCCTAATTACATGAAATTGGAGGCAGTTGAAATATTGAAGAAGGTGGTGGTCTGGTTGGTGGAGTTTGCAGAACAAGGTGGCCGGTGGTGGACCTGCAATCACAGCAGTCGGCAACAGCAAGACTCCAAGTGAGGAGCAATCAACCAATCAGCAATGGCGAATCAGCGAGCAACTCCAGGTCAGGCTTCAAGCGGTGGCGACTCGGGACATATGCCGATGAATGGTGAGACGAGAGGTGGGTTGTGGGTTTAAGGCAGTGTCGGGTAAGGAGTGAGTTTTAGGATTTGAGAGTTACCCTTTACCTTTAGCAAATGAAACGGAGAGAGACGAGGAAGAGGCGCACGACAATCGACGTATGATAGGTTGGGTTTGGGAGAGTCGAATGTACGCAATCTTACCCTCATTAATGAAGAGTATACCAACCAAATCAGAACTCAAAACATCAAACAAAGGGCAATAAGATACAGGTTGTGAATAAAATAACAGCAGAAGGAATCAACTAGTTCTTTTTTTGACTATCTTAACAAAAATATGGAGAACCATATCATACTAGAAAATACAACCAACAATATTGACCACATTACAAAAAGTGCAGCAAGCAACAGACTTGAAACCAAGTGCATTCAAGTCCATGAAAGATGACATTGTAGTAAGAGAATATGAAAGAGTACCGGAGACAAAAGCTATGGCTCAACTGTAGAAACCTGCTGCCACTCTCCATCAACTGCTTCTTTCCACAATGTGACATCGTTGTTCCCATCCGCTACGGCTAACAAGTTCCCTGTCAAAGACCATGATATCCTCCAAACTGGAGTTTTGAAGTCCTTCAAAACTTTGCCTTCCCATTGTTCACCTTCTTTGCCCACAGTCCATATAACCACAGTTCCGTCCTGTGAAGCGCTGGCGATTGTCGACTTTGGAAGCCCTAGATTAGGAGCCCAAGCTACATCCCTGACCCAATCCGAGTGCATTTGAAGAGCTGGGAAGCAATCCATCTTCCATATCCCATTCGAAAGCTTCCACACTTTCACAGTGTTATCAGCACCCCCCGAAGCCAGTTTATGAACAGGTTCTAGCAAATCCCATCCAACAAGGGCTCCTGGTGCAGTTGCTGGAGCCCATGATACTGATGTTACCCCAACCGGATGTGCCTGGTCAATCCTATTGGTATCCCAACCACCATCAGCACGAACAGTGTGAATCGAGATACTCCCATCGGATGATCCACAAGCTAAACAAAGCCCTAGTTCATGTGGTGCCCAAGAGATGGAATTAACCGAAGATTTGTGCTCATGAAACACATGAGCTTGTACCCACTCATTTTGATTCCCTTCCTTCCATATAATCACCCTACAATCATAAGAACATGATGCAAGGATCAACCCGAATTTCGGGTGTGCCCACGAAACCTGCCAAACAGGGCCTTTGTGGCCGGTCAATGTAGCAAGGGGTTGTGAAGCCGAATTGCTCACTCCAATTATTTTAATGGTAGCATCAGATGATGCAGTGGCAAGTCGTTTACCATAATAATCCATTTGAACATCATGAACCACATCACTATGACCGGTTTCTATCTTCTGTGCAGGCATTTTGGTTTTTCCTCAACACAAAAAATTCTTTTCCCAGTTCTCAAATTCAGCAGAACTTCAGCAACATATAAAGTCAAGCACATTGAATAACAAATGAGTAAAATAACAAAAATGATTGACCCTAAAAATGTAACAAACAATGAATTAAAATCAAAAGTAATACTTTTTTTTTATAAACCCGGAGAGATCTGAGGTGGGTCTGAAAGATCCAACAATAAAGTTTGTAGATAAAAAGCAGATCTTGACATTAAAATCATAAAATTTAAGACACCCATGAAATGATATTAGATAATTTTGAATGGGAGATCAACAACAAGCATGCAATTTAATATAAGGTGAGAAATTAAGTTTAGGTTATTACAAATTATCATGTTTGATAAAGATCCAAATAAATAGGGGGCAAGGGGCAAGGGCCAAGGGGAGATGATTACCTATGAAAGAATATGCAGAGGAAGGAAACTTCGAGACGGTAAAAAATGGGGAAGAATTTGCAGAAATACCACAAAGATTAGAAGGGGAGATGATTAATTGGTCGAATGAGAAGGAAAGGTTACTTTGGAAAATAACACTATGTTCTTCAAAAGGGCGGCCAACGGGGTGGCTTATTTTCATTAGAACATTAAATCTACCTGTCAACTACAGTTTATAAATTATTTAAATAAAAAATTTACTATTTCATCTGTAACTATACTATTAAAATGATAAATTAATTTGTTTTAAAAACGGTAAAAGTATTACTATCAGATTGACATATATATTACTTATATACTAATTTATATAACATAGATATAATATTATGCACTAAACAATATACTCCAGATTACAATAATAGAAAAATTCAACACATAAAAATAATAAAAAAAATAATTTATGTTCAATGTCTTTGTGAAACCTTAAAATAAGTTTTCAACCTGAATAACACATTTTTCTATAATAATTAACATATAACTTTATTATTTATCTATGTATTATAAACTTGCCAAACATAGGTGATAAAATCATTATTCGAAATTTATTTCATCGATATCTCATCCTAATTATTTACTTAAATAATTAATGTGTAATCTATTTGATTTATACAATTTTTATTATAGAATTATTTATGAAAAACTATTCTAAGATTATTTTCTTTTCTCAACTTATTACAAAATTATTTTAATGATAATCATCCATCGTAATCAAAAAATACTATATAATTTAATTGATTGTATATGTTAAAAGAATTAGTGAATAAGGTGTATTTTAAAATCTTTTGTAACTAATCAATAAAATAAATCTAATCAAAGAGATATTACATGATATGCTAAAAAATATTTGCTTAATAAGAACATGAAAAGAGGGAAAAAATTTATACTGCAAAGTCGACATGTGTACTAATCGTTTCTTCATTAGTATATTGTATAGATATAGATTTGACATACCATGTCCCATCCAAGAAAATCCTAATTGATAACAGTGATTTACAAATCACTAAATAAACAAAAGACATAATAATAAGATAAATAAAACAAGAAAAAGATAAAACAAACACCAAAACCTCCCCCTAAAAAATAAGCTACATTGTTATGATCTATCGTTCTTCTAAATAACCGTAATTTACCTAGACTATCTTTCCCCACACTCTTTGGCAAATTCATCCTTCATATGTTCCATTTTAGTTGCACCATTGAATTTGACACATTTTTTAAGGGTCATCAAATCAGTATGGTAAAAGTAGGGATGATGTATGATTGATGGTGATATGTGGGATAAAAATAAAAAAAATTATTATAAATAGATAGTGGTTGTGACTTGTGGGTAAATTAAATAATTAATGGGATGTTGTATGATTGATGGTGATTAGGGGTGTGCAAAATGAGACCGGACCGGCGGTTCGGACCGGAACCGGGTGAGACCGGACCGGTTGCATCCGGTCCGGTCTCCGGGTCTTACATTTTTGACATTCCGGGTTTCCGGTACGGTCCGGTCTAAACCCGGAAAAATTCGGGTTGGACCGGATGAGACCTGATGCACATAAAAGTGATTTTGAAAGTGAATAATATTTACGATTGTTATGTATATACTTATTTAAAGAGCTTTAAATATTTTATTTTCAACACAAAATAATTTTTTAATTTAAATATTTTAATTTTATAATAATTAATTAGCTAATGCTATGTTTGGGAATGAGGATTTCATTTGAGAATATAGATTTGACTCAAAGTTAGTGTTTGGCAAATAGTGGAATTCCAATTTCCACAATTGTTATCAAAATGGTTTAAAGATGAAGATTTGAGAATGATCTCTCAAACCTTATCATTCTCAAATTCTACATTCATGATTTCATAATTCAAATCATTAATTTGAAATGAAATCCTAATTCCCAAACACAACCTAATTTAGTTTTAAATCTTCAATTTTTTTTATTTGTTTTTGGTATAAAAAATTATTTCCGGTCTAACCGGTCCAAACCCAGACCGGACCGGATGGAATCCGGGTTAGACCGGGACCGGGACCGGACCGGATGGAACCGGTCCGGTCTCCGGTCTTAGCAAATTCGGAATTCCGGTCTTCCGGTCCAATCGGTTCCGGTCCGGGTTTGGACCGGTGAACACTCCTAATGGTGATAGTGGGGTAGGAATAAAGTCAGGCTAAAATAAGTAGATTATTTTTGCCAAAAATAGTAATGTCCAAAAATAGTAACAGCAAGTAATATGAAATTTCCAAAAAGTGTTGCAAGTAAAATGAAACGGAGGAAGTATATTATATCAAGTGAGTTTAAATAATTAGAGTTAAAGTCCAAGTCGATGTCAGATAATTAAAATTTTTGCAAGTAGTATTACTCATGATTTGATTGTCAATTTATGATCAAGTGTCAAATAATTTTTGTTAGTTTGACTTTGGGCAAAAAATCTATTTGTTGAATAGTAGTAATATATATTTGTCTACTGAACATAATGTATTTGAAACATTTAGTTCATAATTCATCAGCTTTTTTATATCCATTCAAATTGATTGGTAAATGTTAAAAGCACTATACATATTACCTAGAGTTGTCTAAAATTTATGTGATTAATCAAAATTGAGTATGATTTAATTTGAAATAGCATGCATTGTAAAAATCAAATTAAATCATCAAGATAGTTAACCTTAAGAATAACAAATAAATTGGCCCATCAAGATAAGTTATTATATCCAAGACGCGCTCAAACACTCAAATGGATACCTCTAATTAAATCGCATAGATTTCTTTTCAAGTTATTTATATGTTCAATAGATTCAATGCAATATGTTATTTTTTTCTTTGATATAGATAGAAACATACGTAAAGTTTTAAGAGTTGGAAGAACCAAGTGGGATCGAATGACCCATAGGCACATATTTGCCTCTACCACTTCCCGCCCCACTCGCCCCATTTGTTTTATTAATTTTTATTTGATAATAATTGAACTACACTTACACGGTTCCATTAGTATATGAGTAAAGGCCAAAAAATCTTGCTACCTAGTGCAAAAGTCCACCTGAGAGGATTTACCTACAATGCTAGTGACTTGGGTAGAGAGTGTTTGGAGAGTAGGAGCTAGTATTCTAGAAGCAAAAATGGCAACTAAATGGAATCGTTTGGCTTAATTAAAAGATCAAAAGATATGAAAAGATTTGTAGGGATTTGTGCATTTAATGAAAAGTATAGAAGGCACAATAACTTAGAGATGAATCTTCTATAATTTCCACCTTTTTGACATACGCAGCCATAGAGAATTGGAAATGTCCCACCTTTTTTTACGGGACTGAACCAACGAAAGGGAGCCACGTAGAAACTTATGGTCCTTTTTACACGAAAACATAAGGAAATGTCCGATATCATTTAACAATATTATCACAAGGACAAAAAGGATTTCTAAGAAAGAAAAAAAGGAGAAAAACTTCTGAATACAAATAATAAGTCAAGCTTCACATACGAGGGATCTAATTTTCCATAGTCCAAGTATTTTCACTCTCAATTTATTGAACTTCAATAATATTTATTGAGAGTAAATTAATTACAAGAACATTCGATAGAATCAATAACATTTATTTTGTAAGACAAATTTCTACTTTAAGAATTTATGCCTCAGGCCACAAACAAGTCCAAATATTAATTCTCCAAGGTTAAAGCCACAGTGCACTTGGGTAAGGGTTCATCAGGCAACCTCTTAGAACATTTACTGACCTAAGCATTGGAGAACATCCCCGAAATCACATTGCGGGCACGTCTAACCCGTGTTATTTGTGAAGGACTCATCAGCATTCAAGTTGATTTTTTACAAGATTAGCCTAATAATAAAGACAACCCTTCAAACAACCAGCTTCATCTTCCTGAAGATAAAATCCAAAGAGTTAATCATGTATTAGCTCATTAACTAATTGTTTAAAACCTAGACGGGAACAATTTGGCACTAGAAGAAGGGTGTGTTTTTCTTTCTGAGCCAAAAATCTCTTTAACGTCACCGCCAAGAATGCCTAACTAATCTAAAAGCCAGAACAAAAGAGCTACCCGGTCTAGAGGCAGTCGAGGCTCTAGAGCTCGAAGGTAGTCAGTGGACCCCAACATTGCTCAGAAAATCATTAAGGCCGCACGAAGCCAAAGAAGGATGGATGAAAACCTACAGTATGAGGAGACTTCTCTCTCCAATTCCAGGAAGGAACAGAGCGTATGAAATCAATTCCCATCAAAAGTGCTCATCTGGGAGAGCTAATGATTTATGCTAGAAAGAACCAATTCCCTTTCAAGGAATTTCTAAAGAGGGGGAGGATGAATCCTATCATCTAAACAATAGTAAGAAGGAAAGACCAGGAGGTTATCAAGGATTTTACCCACAAAGATGTCTGAAAAAGCAGGCAGAAAACCTACCACTTCAGCAGAAGGATAGCATGAAGAGGATGCAGGGTGGGGAGTATTGTAGATACAGGACTTCCACCAAACAAGTGACTTCAGCAACTAAGGGAACACATCTCCAAAAAGGTGGACAGAAACAATATACTACCAAACGAACTCTTAAGCACCGATAAGGGAGCCAGGAAAATCTATGAAGAATGAAAAGGCTTAAGTTTGGAGTAGACTCGGTAAAATGCCCGTAATGGCCAAAAGCTCTTTAACATGATCCCAATATTTTTCAAACTTTTTAACCTTTTTTTCAACCATTTTTCTAATAATCCCACTATTGTCATTTTACTTCCACTTATTTAATGCAAGTTTAATCTCATAAACATTACGAAAATATAAATTTAAAGTGGGATGCTTTCTACAAAAAAAAAATTAAAAATAAAAAAATCTTAGTTTCCTTATAGAATATTTTCAACTTTTAACAAACAAGAGTAGCCATATGCCAATAATGATCACTTGACACATCAAAATTTAACCTTCTATATAGATGTTTCAAATTATTAAAAACTTCTTTAAAAGGCAAACAAGTGTCAAGCAAATCATATGTGGAGTTCCACCTAGTTTTACAATCAAGACTCACCCTTTTAGGTTTAGTCACTTTCAAAAAGCGACAAGCTTGCTCAAACTTTTCAATTCTTTTAGGAGTAGACATCCAAAATGCAACATAATCTTGAACTTTGCAAATAGCAGAATCAATGACATATAAACTATCTCTCACAATTAAGTTAAAAATGTGAGCACTACACCTCATATGCAAAAAAATCTCCACCAAACATTAAAAAATTAGTTTCTAATTTATCCATCAAGACATCCATCATTGCAACATTTGTGGTAGTTTTATCAACAACAATAAAAGAGATTTTATCTTCCAAGGTGAATTGACAAAAACAATCCATGAAATGTGACGTCACAACCATATGTACCATTTTTTAGTAGAGGCAGTCAATATGAGAGTTGTTATTGCAATTATACCCACATTATCCTCTAGCAAGACTTTAGGAGAGCTCCTCTCGGTGTTGTACGTTTTTATCACATTATTTTTCAATGTGTTCCTCGAAATCATCTTAAAGTTGTCATTTAAAACTCCTCACAAAGTTTCTAAAACCAATGTGGTCAACTATTGATAAAGGATACTCTGCATTACCACCATTATCATCAATTCTTTCCTTAATACTTCTTGATCAAAAACCACTTTCTTGGCTTTTCATTAACTACTACGTAAGTAGATCCATCGATTTCTCTTTTCACTTTTAATTGTGATTGATTAGCTGCAAGGTTTAAATGTCTACTTGAACATGTTTTTTTAGCATGTTTAAGAAAATGTGAAGTTCCACTACTCCCTTTGTAGGAAAGTGTTTTCTTACAAGTCTTACATTTTGCCATTTGTACACCATTCGCATATACAAGTTCAAAATAAATATATGTTTCTGAAGTTAATTTCTTACTTTTAGCAATACTTTGTTCAATAGATTCTTTCTCAAAATCAACATTATTCTCATATTCCTCATATGATTCATGAATATGATGCTCAGTAAGTTGACTTGATACGCCATCATTTTGATTATCCATTTACTCAACCATACACTGTGATAAATTTATTAGTCATCAATCAGAACAAATCAACATAAATCTACCACTAAAATTAACATAAATCTACCACTAAACTTAACATAAATAAAAAAATACTCAACATTAAAAATAACTCAATCATAACAACTAAACCCAACATAATTCTACCACTAAACTTAACATAAATGAAAAACTAATCAACATTAATAATAACTTAAACTCAATCAAAACAACTAAATTCAACATAAATCTACCACTAAAATCAAAATAAATAAAAATTACTCAACATAAATCAAAAGAAATATAGAAAGAAAAAAAAAGCAAAATTAGGGTTTATTACCCTCAAATCCGTCGGCACTAGAGGAGCAATCCAGAGTGTTAATGGCTGGAGGACCGGAGAAGACCGAGGCCCAAGAGTGTTAGTGGTTAGTGGACTTGGCGGCGTGGGACTTGGGTCTGGGAATCTACAGTTGCGATTTTTTCGCGGAACTATAAGGGGAAGACAAAGAGTAAGAATGGAAAGGGTTAGGGTTTCGTGGGAATAGCAGTAAGTGAAAGTCAATGTGAAATTGAGAATATAGGAAAACTGGAGACTTGAGTAGTCAGGAGGTCAGTGAGTTTATTTATATTCAAATATATATTTAATATATTAAAAAATAAAACGGGTCATCATATCTGTGGGTCCAGGTCTGAGTAATTTTCTCAGATTCGGATCCAGACCCGTGAAATTAAACGGTGTCGGATCCGACGGGTCTATTTTTAGGATTCAAATCCGTGAAAACGGATCCACAGGTCCGGGTCGGGTCCAATACCCACTACAATTCCTACGTGTACTGCATGAAAATCTTTCTAATCCCATTTCTATTTTTTATGTTATTTTAATTAATTTTAATTTTAAATTGGATATTTATACACTAATGGTGGTGAGTATACTAGTTAAACAATTTTGTTAATTAATTAAGTTTTATTGATGATTATATTATATATTTTATTTATTTATTTTGATTAGAATATTATTTATTTTTTATATTAACGGAAATTGTATGATTATTATAAAACAATAATTTAAGAGTCAGACTTAATTACATATATAAGATTTTATTTTGAATAAATTACATATATAAGATTAATATATTATCTATCTACTATGAAAATAAATGAAATGATTTTATTAGTAGCCTAGGGTTGTAGTTGGTTGACTTTTAATCTATAATTTTTAAAACATAGTCATATGGGATCTTATTTGATTCATTTTGATGTAAAGATTATTAATATCAATTTTTTATAATTTTTAATTATACATACCTCGATATATTAAGAATCAAATGAGTGCATTGAATAGAATGCATAAAGTAAATGGGACACCTAAAATGAATAGGAGGGAATATATTTTATCTATTTATTTTTATTAGAATATTCATTTATTTTTTATTTTTTATATTATTGGAAATTGTAATATTTCTATAAAATAATAATTTAAAAGCTATATAATAACTTAGTTACAAATATATGATTAATAGTATTTTATTTAAATAATTAATAAATCCTGTTGGCCCCGAGAATCTATCTAGTATGAAAATAAAGAAAATTGATTTTCCAAGTAACGTAGGGTTGTAGTTAGTGTAGACTATAGAGACATCTGATAATGACATAAACCAAGGTGAAGGAAAATGGGGATGGAATGCCAAATTGAAAATGATAAATGTTGACAGGGATGGATATGTCTTTAGAATTTGGAAGAGAAATGACATACTTGTTGGCCTGCATTTCCACTTCTTAGCCTATACCAATCACGAACAAGGCTCTCACTTCAAGCATAGCGTTCAGGTCGTCAGATAGAAAAGGAATGATATCTAAAGTGACACTTACCTGATCCAACTTAATCTTATTCATGGGGATGAGAGAGGGTTCTACCAGACCACCATCCAAAAAAGCCTTGGGAAAATCGTCCAAACATCGAAAATAAGGCCAATTAGCAACCCTAGTTGGCCACCCAGCTGGGCGGGTTATCTCCTGATCAGCAGGAACGTTGAAAAACGAGAGATCAATTATCTGGGTCTCAGTCATACCCTATCCAAAATCACGACTCAAAAGATTCAAATCAATGTTAACAGGAGCCATAATTGCTAAGTTGAGAGCATGAAAGGATTTAAAGGAAGTTGAAAACTTGCAAGAGAACTTAAGGAAATTTAGGAAAGTTAAGATAGGTTAATGAAATCAATAAAAAGAAAAGTGAGGATCGAAAAGAGCGTATTAATAGATAGGTAAATGAAATATAAGATATTCAAATCCAAAGGCGGGAAACAACAACTAGTCTGAATTTGATTTGAAATTGAAAAAAAAAAAAGAAAAGACAAAAGGACGGAGTTTTCAGGCCATAGAACAAGTTATGAATTAAGAAAAGCATAGGGTGAATGAGTCACCGCTAGGGGTGTTGTGCAAGTTGCAACGCAGCCGTTTATGCGATGGGACATCATCTCAATCAACAAATGGGAGAGAGAAATACTTATTGTACAAGGAAAGTATCATATAGAAGGAAAGGGCTAATTCTGGTAGAAAATGTTATCAAGCATATTCATGAAATAACCGACCAGGAAAGAGATGTGAGAAATAAAATCCCCCAGATTGATAGTCTCCCAAGAAAAGAACATTCTCAATCACCCTAGAAGCAAAGTGAATTAGTCATACCCTTGAGTTCCCTAGGACATCAGACTCAAGGTTCTAAGGGGCAAATTGTATGGGTAAAGGCCGAAAATGTTTGGAGAGAAAAAGCTAGTATTCTGGGGGTGGAAATGGGAACTGAACGGTTTGGCTTAATTAATAGATCAAAAGATATGAAAAGATTTGTAGGATTTGTACATTTAATGAAAAGTAGAGGCATCACAGTAACTTGGGGATGAATCTTCTATAATTTCACCTTTCTGAGATACGCAGCCACAAAAAATTGGAAAGGTCCCACCTTTCTAAGAAAGGTAAAGCTTGGCATTAAATGTGCGGCACTGAGCCAACGAAAGGGAGTGATAGAGTACTTTTTAGTCGTCACTAAAGCCTCTAATCAAACAAAATTTATAAACACCCTTAACTAAAACTACACAAGTGTAGTGGCAAGAAGGGGGTCGATCCACAGGGAGACAAGTGTGAGACTTAGGGCCTCTTTAGGTGTTGGGGAATCATGTATAAAAGATTGGTGATGAGCTAGACTACAACTATAACTATTAAAATAACAAACAAAGAAACATCGGGATAGAGGCTAACTCGTGTGCAACAGACTTTATATAGTTAATTTAGGGTTTACTTTGGTTTAATCGCAAAGGTGTGGAATCAAATACGAAGAGCGATCCGATCCTGGATCGGGCTTAGGATCGCCTCCGAGAATCCCATTCCCATCACTCTCGTGAGTGAGAACAAGACCTACGGGCAACAAATATCCAACAACCCGTCAATTCTCTTCTCCTCTCGGAGTAAGAGGGTAAAACTCCCTTTTCATGGGGCGAGTACAAGTTTCGACTCTCGTCGTTCCCCTGACTCAACTCCTCCCATTGAAATAAAGTCAATTCTCATGCGGACCCAACTCTCGTTGGTGCCCGGGAAAGAGATCCGGGTGACATCAAATCAATGAGCGGAGCTACCCACTTTCGGGGTTCACAATCAAACCAACATCGACTCATTTCTATCCATAATCAATCCATCAACACAAAATGAGTAAACCCCTAACCCTAAACAACTACTCACTAAATATAATCATAATCATCAAAACCATTAACAACATGTATTATAAGCATTCAAACATCAAATTTAAAAATGAACAAGACAAAAATAAATAATCAAGAGCAATTGAGAAAATATCATAAATTAACTAAATTTAATAAATAGACAATGAAAAACTAAAAATAAATGAGATTAGAAATTACCCAAACAATTTGAAGAAGATTTAAGAATATATGACAAAAACCCATAAATACTCTTCTTCAAACTCCATTAAAATACCTTTGAAGCTTGAACAAAAATGCCAACAAAAGATAGAAATTACAAAATCTAAACAAAATAGACTATAAAAATAAATACTTGATAGAAGAAGTTAAATTTAATCTAAGAAAAATTAAGAAAAGAAACTAGGGTTTATAAGAATAAAAAAAAAGGAAAGGAGACTAAATTCAAGCTGCTGCCTCTGTTCCTAATCGCTGCCCCCGCTATTCTGTTTTTGCTGTGTTGCTTTTGTACTAAAAATGCCTTCAACCGTTGGTAGTTGGTACAAAATTGTAATGGATTCAGCACAAGTGCAAAAAGAAAAGCCAGCAATACAATTCACCTACAGCAGGCGACGTGGCAAAGGAAAGGAATAATTCAGTTATAACAAATCAGTAAAGCATGGGCCAGCCTTAGTTTGTTACATTTCTGTTTTGGGGGGTATACAAATTACATATTCTAGTAGTTTCTCTTGTATATAAATAGAGGGGGGATAGGATGATCTCATTCATGCTTGTATATTGATATTTGTGTACTACACACTAGGGAGTCACCCGAGTCACTCGAAGAACTCAGGCTGGGCACACTGCTCAGTACTACATAATTATACAAGCTCCTTCTTCTCTAAATTCTCTCTTCTCTGTACTTCTTCTCTTGTCTATTTCTTTCTTTTTTGTACCTCTTCTTTCTGTCTGCTTTTCTTATTGGCTGCTGCATTATTACGTTGTATAACAGTGGTATCAGAGACGTTCGTTTCTGGTGTCATTATGGCCCCATCTCAGGCTAATCGTTTGGATGCCTTAGAGGACACCGTTCATGAACTGCGTGAATCGATTCCTTCCCTCCAGCACTCCTTGGAGGAACCAATTCACGACGTGGTGGCCCTTCACGAAGAATCCAAAGAAGATTCACATCGCAATCATGATGATTTAACATCCTTCTTAGCCAAACTTGCTGATGATGTTCGATCTCTCATGACCACCCGCAACCGTGACCCAGTTCCACAACAAGCCCAAACCTCTGCCCCTCGTTCCGGCCTTTTCCTCAATGGAGGCGAATTCGAAATGCCCCAGCGAACTCCCACCCCGGTCTTGGACCGTCACACCCACAGCCCACAAAATCAAAACCCACCCAAATTATTTCCCCTACAAAATCAAAACCCACCGTTCCCCTTCAACCCACAAATTCACAACCCCAATTTCTCACAACAAAACCCACATACACCACCCCCACAACCGTACCCTCATTATTCCCCACCACCCCGAAAATTAGAGTTACCTTTTTTCTCCGCCGATAATCCCGATGGTTGGATCTCTAAAATGGAACGGTATTTTTCTGTCTACCCTTCGTCTGATGAGGACCGTATTAACACGGTAGTTATGGGCCTTGAGGATCGGGCCTTGGACTGGTGGCAGTGGACCAACCAATGCCACCCCATCACTTCCTGGCTCGAACTCAAACACTTGGTGTTGTGACATTTTCGGCCTCGCGAGGGCGGTTCCCTTTGTGAGCAATGGATGACCATTTTTCAAGAAGGCTTTGTGGAGGAGTATAGTGAGAGGTTTATTGCCTTGGCCTCTCCTTTACAAAATGTTTCTGAGGAGGTAATGTTGACTAGTTTTATGAAAGGCCTCAAACCTTATATAAGATATGAGTTACGCTTATGGGCCCCACAAACCGTTGAAATGGCCATTGACTGGGCTACCATGATTGAAGAAAAACATATGGCATGTGCTTCCCTTATCCACGTGGGTCTCCCCATTTCCCACTACCCTTCCACACGTCATTTCCCTAGAAACCATACCCCACCCTTAAAATCTCACTCCTCCCTCAAAAATCCAAACCACCCTTACCCACATAGTATTGTCCCCACCTCCCACAAAATTCCAGCTCCATCATCCCATCAACCTTATCCCAAAAAATTACCCGACCATGTACGCCGGCTGACGGATCGCGAATTTCAGGAGAAGCGTAGTAAGGGGCTGTGTTTTAAATGCGACGAGAAATGGAGTCTTGGCCATAAATGTAAGCATGGGGAGCTTAGTGTTTTGTGGATTATGGGAGAGGATTCAGTGGCAAAATTTTCTAATGAGGAACCGGTCCTTGATGAACCACCGACCTCTCTGGTTCACGTGTCCCTCAATTCTGTTCTTGGTTTCGACAATCCCAAAACCAGGAAATTATTGGGGTCCATTCATAGTGAAGAAGTTGTTGTCATGATCGATCCGGGCGCCACTCATAACTTCTTGTCCTTAGCCACCATCCACAAAACCAACCTTCCTATACACCCCACTGCCGATTTTGGTGTGACTTTGGGCACCGGTGGTACGGTGACCGGTAGTGGTGAATGTCAGGATGTCGTCCTATCCTTGGGTGCTTTGGAGATAACCGAAACCTTTTTTCCCTTGGACCTTGGCACCTCCGATGTGATATTGGGTATACAGTGGCTAGAAAAGTTGGGTACGGTCTCCACTAATTGGAAGCTGCAAGTAATGCAATTTCAGTGGCAAGGGCGAAAAGTTATCCTTCGCGGTGATCCGGCCTTGGGGCGCTCTAAGGTGTCTTTGAAATCCATATTAAAGACAAATCGCAAGGAAGGTGGCGGCATGTTGGTGGAATTAAATCATGTTGAGGTGGGCACTCCAGTTGAGACAGCGTGTTTGCCGGTGGTCCCTGCCAAAGTTCAGCAGGTTATTTCTCATTATTCCTCTGTTTTTGATATGCCTAGTGGGTTGCCTCCATCTCGGTCCATTGAGCATCATATTACATTAAAAGAGGGGTCCTCACCCGTAAGTGTTCGTCCGTATCGCTACCCCTAAATACAAAAGGAGGAGATCGAACGTATGGTTGGGGATATGTTACAGGCCGGCATTATCCAGCCATCCTCGAGTCCCTTTTCTAGCCCGGTCCTCCTCGTCAAGAAAAAAGACGGCTCTTGGCGTTTTTATATAGATTATCGTGCCTTGAATAGAGTGACCGTTCCCGATAAGTTTCCGATTCCCATCATTGACGAGTTATTGGACGAACTTCATGGTGCCAAAATTTTTTCCAAGCTCGACCTTACTTCTGGGTACCATCAGATTAGAGTCCACACCACTGACATCCCTAAAACTGCCTTCCGGACCCATGAAGGCCACTACTAATTTCTCGTCATGCCTTTTGGTTTGACGAACGCCCCGGCTACATTTCAGTCGCTCATGAATGAAGTTTTTCGCCCCTTCTTGCGCCACTTTGTCTTAGTGTTTTTTGATGATATTTTGATCTATAGCTCCTCTCTTCTTGAGCATATTCAACATTTGTCTATGGTACTGGATTCACTGCAGCAACATTCATTGTATGCCAATCTCAAAAATGTGCCTTCGGTCAGTCCTCCATCGCCTATTTAGGGCATGTGGTTTCGGAAAAAGGTGTGGCTATGGACCCTTCTAAAGTCGCAGCCATGTTGGCTTGGCCTCAACCAAAGACAGTGAAAGAAATTCGGAGTTTTTTGGGCCTCACGGGCTATTATCGTAAATTTATTCGGGGCTATGCCCACATTGCCACTCCCCTCACCAATCAGCTGAAAGCCGACGCATTTAATTGGAATGATGAAGCCACCACCGCTTTTGAGGCTCTTAAAACTGTCATGACTCAAGCACCTGTTTTGGGTATTCCCAATTTCCACTTACCTTTTGTCGTGGAGGCCGATGCTTCGGGTCGGGGTCTTGGCGCCGTATTATCTCAAAATTCCCATCCTATAGCTTATTTCAGCAAAGCCTTGGGGGTTCGCGGTCAAGCCAAATCGATATATGAAAAAGAACTTATGGCCATTGTCTTATTTGTGCTCAAATGGCGTCATTACCTCTTGGGTCGCCATTTTATCATCTGGACCGACCAACAAAGTCTCCGGTTCATCACAGCGCAAAATGAAATCGGGGCCGAATACCAACGCTGGGTGAGCAAATTATTGGGGTACGACTTTGAGATTAAGTTCAAACCCGGGGTTACGAACCAAGCAGCCGATGCCTTCTCTCGGCATCCTTCTTTCTCCCTTCTTCTCTTATCTTCTATGGTTTCTTCTACAATAGTGAATTGGGGTGAACTACACAATCAGGTACAAACTGACCCATTTTTAGCTTCCATTATTACTAAGTGCTCCTCTGGTGATGCTCCTCCAGGTTATACTTTTGCACAAGGTCGATTGTGGTATAAAGGGCGCATCGTTCTTCCATCCATGTTTTCCTTCATTACCAAATTACTTCATGAGTATCATAATTCAGCTATTGGTGGGCATAATGGCGAGTGTAAAACATATCTTCGGTTGGCCGAGCACTGGTTTTGGGTGGGCATGCGCAAACAAGTTACTCAATATGTTTGCGATTGCGTGGTATGCCAACAGCAAAAATTCTCACATCAACAGCCGGCAGGGTTGCTTCAACCTTTATCACTGCCACTGCAAGTATGGGAAGAAGTCTCTATGGACTTCGTGGAAGCCTTACCTAAATCCGGTGGGTATGATACTGTTTTAGTGGTCGTCGATCGTTTGACTAAATACGCACACTTTATGGGTCTTAAACATCCCTTTTCCGCCGTGTCCGTGGCTGCTCTTTTTTGTACAGAGGTTGTTCGACTTCATGGGTTCCCCATCTCAATTGTCTCGGATCGCGATAAGGTTTTTATGAGCCTCTTTTGGAAGGAGCTTTTTCGCCTTCAAGGTATCACTCTTCTACGCAGCACCACCTATCACCCTCAAACCGATGGGCAAACCGAGATCGTGAATCAAGCTCTTGAATCTTACCTTCGATGCTTCATAAATGGGCAGCCCCGTCATTGGTCTCGTTGGTTACATTGGGCCGAATACTGCTATAATACATCTCCCCACATGTCCATTAAGATGACACACTTTCAAGCCTTGTATGGGCGCCTCCCTCCCTCCGTGGCTCGTTTTGGGCATAACCTTACTCCGGTCGATTCCTTGGAACAATTGTTACGTGAGCGCGATGCTATTTTAGACGATTTACAGTTTCACATGCTTAAGTCTCAACATCGCATGAAGCTGTCCGCTGATTCTAAACGCCGCCACGACCAATTTGAAGTGGGTGATCTGGTTTTCTTGAAGCTCCAGCCATACCGCCAACAATCCTTGGCCCGTCGTCCTTGTGATAAGCTTGCCGCACGTATTTTTGGGCCTTACGAAATTTTGGCACGCATTGGCAAGGTGGCCTACAAGCTGGACTTACCCCCTGGTTGCAAAGTTCATCCCGTATTCCATGTCTCACAACTCAAGCGTGCTCGCGGTTCGGTTTTTCTGCCCACTCCTATCCCTGCTCAATTAAACTCTGCCCTCGAATTGGATTGCGCGCCTGCTGCCTTATTGGGTATCCGCCATTACAACCCTCCTGATCTCTCTCGAGCTGAGGTTCTAATTCAATGCAGTGGCCTTCCTGGTGCTGATGCTACGTGGGAACAGTACCTCAACATCCTCCTCCACTTTCCTCACTTTCACCTTGAGGACAAGGTGGCACTCTTTGGGGGAGGGGGGGTAATGTAATGGATTCAGCACAAGTGCCAAAAGAACAGCCAGCAATACAATTCACCTACAGCAGGCGACGTGGCAAAAGAAAGGAATAATTCAGTTATAACAAATCAGTAAAGCATGGGCCAGCCTTAGTTTGTTACATTTCTGTTTTGGGGGTATACAAATTACATATTCTAGTAGTTTCTCTTGTATATAAATAGAGGGGGATAGGATGATCTTATTCATGCTTGTATATTGATATTTGTGTACTACACACTAGGGAGTCACCTGAGTCACTCGAAGAACTCAGGCTGGGCACACTGCTCAGTACTACATAATTATACAAGCTCCTTCTTCTCTAAATTCTCTCTTCTATGTACTTCATCTCTTATCTATTTCTTTCTTTTCTGTACCTCTTCTTTCTGTCTGCTTTTCTTATTGGCTGCTGCATTATTACGTTGTATAACAAAAACAAAGTAGCATGCCTAACTTTGTATGAATTAATTTATGCGCGTAACTCTTTTTTATTAATCAAGTATTGCCAAACTTTATATATATATATATATATATATATATATATATATATATATATATATATATATATATATATATATATATATATATATATATATATATATATATATATATATATATATATATTATATTATATCAACGCGGGCTCTGTAATGTCTCGAAATGAGCGTCGAACTTTAACAAGGCCTCCACGAATGTCTCAAAACGCGTGTGTCTTCTTCAATTACGATGCCTAAGCCTCGAACTCGATCCATTTCACCTCGAAATCTCCGAAAAAACTTGAAATAGCCTCAAAACACCGCGGAGACAAGAACAAGGTAAAATCAAGTGTAAAGTATATAAAACCAATGAGAAACGACGAGACTCGACACCATAATGGGGATATAAATGTGCTCTAAATCGAACACATCAGGGAGCCATTTGGAAACTTGTGGTCCTTTTCACACGAAAACCTAGGGGAATGTCCAATATCAAATAACGAGCCTATCACAAGTGCAAAAAGAGGATTTTCAAGAAAGAAAAGCAGGAGAAGAACTTCTGAATATAAATAGGAAGTCAAGCTTCACATACGAGGTATCTAATCTTCAATAATGCAAATATTTTCACTCTCAATTTATTGAACTTCAATAGTATTTATTGAAAGTAAATTAATTACAAGAACATTCGATAAAATCAATAACATTTATTCTATACGACTAATTCTAATTCAAGAATCTAGGTCTCACGCCACAAATAAGTGATAATATCAATTCTCCAAGCTAAAAGTCACAATGCACTTGGGCAAGGGTTAATCAGACAACCTCTTGGGATATTTACTGACTTAAGCATCGGAAAAGGTCTCCAAATCACATTTCGTGCCCTTCAAGGTGACTTCATTGCAAGATTGGTCTGTAGCAAAGACAAACCTTCAAACAACCAACATTATCTTCCTAAAGCTAATATCCAAAGAGTTAATTCTGTATTAGCTCATTTATTAATTGTCCCAAGTCCAAGATAAGAATAACTATACTTGCAACTAATATTGATATTTTACTACACAACAAGTCACAATTAGTTCTTAGCATTTCAAATGCGATGTATTACATTATTAAATATTGCATAGATGCTTTTGAATTCGAAACATAATTCACTTTCACGTTAAAACTTAACCTAACGTAAGTAGGTCATTGATAAAGTTCACTTGCAATGTAATCATGACTTGTTACGTAAATCAATTGATTCTTCCATATAAGTAAACAATTTAACATTAAATACATAATTAAGTTAACATTTGAAGATGAAAAACCAACTAAACCAACATATAGTTTTAAAGAACAGAATTCCAAACATGAATATCTGTTTCACAATACATTCGGTTTTACAAGCTAAAATGAACTTCATTTTGTGTTTATATGTCCGTCTCGACCTATTATTTTTCTTGAATGAGTCAACCTATTACAAGCAAGACCCCATTATAAAAACAAATGGGCTTGACACTTTTTTCAACTGGCCTAGTCACAAGCAATTGTCGGGGTCTCGCCTTATTACACATTTCTAGTCTACCCTCTAGATTGTTTGTTTGACTTTAATTAGTATATAAATTTGAACTTCTTAGCTAATATAAAATGGATTATTTTTGGCACTTATTTATATAATTTTGTACTCCTTAATGATGGTAGTTCTTAATAATTTTGTGCTTAATTTGAAGATTTATTCTATTTTTGCCTATTTTGATTATTCATGTTGATTTTAATAAGCGGTTTTGAGTGTTTAAGCATAATTCTTATGGTTTAATGATGACAGAGTTTACTAAGTGGATTTTAGCTTAGTTGAAGATGATTTACGAAGAAAAAGAGCAAAAGAGTAGAAAAGTGTTTATAATGCAAAAGTTTTAAAGTAAAATTTAATACATATTCACTCTTTTGATCATAACTTTTGATTGGAAGATCATATTATGCAAGGTTTGCGGCGTTATATCATATTTACAATCCTAACAATCAAGCAAGAAATAACGGTTGTTTAAAATTCGCTAGTCAATTGCAAAGCGATGAGTTGTTGCCTAAAAGCTACAACTCGCCACTTTATTTCTGAAGTCGATTTTTGCAGAATAAATGTATTCTGTAAGACACCCCTCTAGAGCTACGGCAAGTCGTCGGTTCACTGGAGCCAACACACGCATTGTTTTCCGTTACTTTAATATTATATTAATTTATTTATCTTTATTTAATTAAGTTTATTAGGTTAGTTTAGTTGTTTGGACTTTGGAGATTAATCCCCAACAAACGTTACAATATACTTCTTCCTTTCCGAAATACTTGCTACATTTTGTTTTTGGGCACTATTTATCGTTTAAGCTTATTTTATATATTGCGGCTAATATGTAGGTAATAATATAGTCAAGTGAGATCTTGTTTGAATTCGCTAATCGTATATTTTCATAATATAAACTTTTTATAATTTTTAAATGTGTATAATTCGACATATAAATGAACAAAATAGTACATTGGATTACGTAAAAAAGTTAAATGTAGCAAGTATTTTGAAACCGGAGGAAGTATAGGCTTAGTTAATTACAAATTTAATGTTTTTTTATGCCCTAATGTTCTAGTTTTTAGTTCTTAGTGTATTAAACTCGGTTGTTAATGTTTTTGATGGCTACTTTCAATTATTTCGTGCAATTGCAATCCAAATCGTAAGTTTCTTTATCTTATTCTTCAATTACTTATTTAATTATCTTTTATTATTTATTTCCATTATGTTTATAATCATAATTAGGGTTTTCCTTATTGTTGATTTCATGTTAGTCAATCTTTTATTATTTATTTCCATTATGTTTATAATCATAATTAGGGTTTTCCTTATTGTTGATTTCATGTTAGTCAATCTTTTATTATTTATTTCCATTATGTTTATAATCATAATTAGGGTTTTCCTTATTGTTGATTTCATGTTAGTCACTATGGTTCTAGGATTAGGGTTTTATCTTAAATTCGAAGTATGAATTTATGCTATTAAAAGTGTCTATACAATTAGGATTTGATGATTAAACTGCGCTAATAACCTTATAGTAAATATGCTTTGTTAGATTAATCAATAGAATGAGCTTGTAAGATTAAAATTAACTTTGCTTTAAGGTAAATTTTAGTTCTTATTAATTTAGTCAATAGAACGAGCCTGTGAGATTTGATTTAATAGGGACTAAATCCGTTGATCAAATTAGCAAGACACTTGAGATTAACAAGATGACTTATAATCATCTAAATAATCCCAAGTCCCAACTTTTATAGATATTTTATTGGTTGTGTTCACATGAGAGCTTAATTGATTCGTGACATCCTAAAGTATTATTACTTATTATGTCAACCATAAATTGTTGATTTTAATCTACTTCTTATCACATTTAAATCCTTCAATTTATTATTAGTATTAGAATCGAATCAATATCAATTATACTTGCATTTCGTATCCCGCGATTATAAATCAGACAAATTCATTAACTCACGTTCCTCTTCCTATGTTCGACCCGTATAGGTACGCGCTATACGTACCGGTTGACCAAGATTATAATGAAAAGATGAACAAAAAATTTTACTTTTGTTAAAACTTATTAATTTGCTAAAACACCTACTTAAATATTTTAAAAAAAACATCTATTTGTATAGTTTAAAAACCTACTTGACTTTGTGTACCACTTAGATAGTTACATCCAATACAAACATGCCCTACAACCGAATCAAAAAGAAGAACCTCAAGCCCTTGAAGATGGAAAAGATAGATGTGCAACGAGGCTTAAATGCAAAGCGCAAGGACAAAAAACCATCATGAAAAACAAGCTTTCTAGAGCGGCAAGGCAAACAATGAGCCATTGAATTTTACCCGCACATGTCAAATCTACATGTTCTCTACGGCTGGCAGTGAGCCTTAGTTGGATCTAACAGAATCCTTCAACAACCTTGAATCGATCTCTCTATTACCGTCAACTGAATTTGTGAATCAACCTCGGGAAATGGGATGACAGAAAAAGCTATCAGCAAACAAGTCCGGAAATAACTATGAACACCGGCAGCTAAAATACCAACGACAACAGTACTACCACAATTGATTGTATTGAGACTGTTTATATAACATCAGCTGTTTCAGAACCAGTAAACTCCACCTCTAACCACAATTGTTAAAGTCTGAAAGTTGATATAATAACTAGAACAGTACAACAGCATTACAACTCAAAACTTCAAACAACAGGCAATAAGAAACAGGTTGTGTATAAATCAACAGCAGATGGAATCAACTAGTCTTTTTCTCTATCTCAACAAAAATATAATCTACAATATCGACCACATTACAAAAACCAAGTGCATTCAAGTCCATGAAAGATGCCATTGTAGTAAGAGAATATGAAAGAGTACCGGAGACAAAAGCTATGGCTCAACTGTAGAAACCTGCTGCCACTCTCCATCAACTGCTTCTTTCCACAATGTGACATCGTTGTTCCCATCCGCTACGGCTAACAAGTTCCCTGTCAAAGACCATGATACCCTCCAAACTGGAGTTTTGAAGTCCTTCAAAACTTTGCCTTCCCATTGTTCACCTTCTTTGCCCACAGTCCATATAACTACAGTTCCGTCCTGTGAAGCGCTGGCGATTGTCGACTTTGGAAGCCCTAGATTAGGAGCCCAAGCTACATCCCTGACCCAATCCGAGTGCATTTGAAGAGCTGGGAAGCAATCCATCTTCCATATCCCATTCGAAAGCTTCCACACTTTCACAGTGTTATCAGCACCCCCCGAAGCCAGTTTATGAACGGGTTCTAGCAAATCCAATCCAACAAGGGCTCCTGGTGCAGTTGCTGGAGCCCATGACACTGATGTTACCCCAACCGGATGTGCCTGGTCAATCCTATTGGTATCCCAACCACCATCAGCACGAACAGTGTGAATCGAGATACTCCCATCGGATGATCCACAAGCTAAACAAAGCCCTAGTTCATGTGGTGCCCAAGAGATGGAATTAACCGAAGATTTGTGCTCATGAAACACATGAGCTTGTACCCACGCATTTTGATTCCCTTCCTTCCATATAATCACCCTACCATCATAAGAACATGATGCAAGGATCGACCCGAATTTCGGGTGTGCCCACGAAACCTGCCAAACCGGGCCTTGGTGACCGGTCAATGTAGCAAGAGGCTGTGAAGCCAAATTGCTCACACCAATTATTTTAATGGTAGCATCAGATGATGCAGTAGCAAGACGTTTACCATAATAATCCATTTGAACATCATGAACCACATTATTATGCCCAGTTTCTATCTTCTGTGCAGGCATTTTGATTCTTCCTCAACACAGAAAATTGTTTTCCCAGTTCACAAATCAAGCAGAATTTCACCAACAAAAATAGTTCTTGAAATTAACCTAAATAAATCAGTGAAAATTCACTTGAAAAACGAAACAAACAATGAATCAGAGGAAAAACTATAACTTTTCATGATAAACCTAGATGAGATCTGAGGTGGGTCTTAAAGATCTAACAAAAAAGTTTATCAAAAATGATCAGATCTTAAACAATAAAATATCAACTTATAAATATTTGAAATGATCAAAAATGATCAGATCTGATCAAAAATGATCAGATCAGATCCAAAATGATCAAAAATACATAAACTGAACAAAAAACAGAACAAAAAACAGAACAAAAATACCCAAAAATATCAAAAAAATACCCAAAATATCAAAAAAATACCCACAATATCAACTGAAAAACGAAAAAAAAAAACAAAATATCAACTTATAAATATTCGAAATACACAAACTGAACAAAAAAACCCTTAAAAAATCAAAAAATCAATCAACATAGATTCTACACTTGATTCCGTGGTGAAAATCAACCGTCAAGTCGTCAATCGTTGGGAGTTGGGGCTTGCGGACTGAGTTGCGTGGATGGAGAAGAAGATGGAGATTGGAGACTATAAATTAAAATAGAAAGAAACTATATTAAAAACCAAGAAAGAAGCTAATTGAGATAGAGAAACAGTTACCTGAGTGAGTCGAACAACAGAATGTTGAAGAATGGAGCGCCGTTTGCTGAAGTCTGGGTTGAAGAAACTACTTACTAAGGTTTTCAACTTTTTTTAAGTGGGGTTATATATTACTAATCATTTACCGACAACAGCCTTAAAGTTTACTCAATTTCAAATAAACAGCCGCAAACTTCGTTTTTTACCAACTACAGCCTCCAACTTAAGAAACATGACATCGATACAGCCACTTCACCGGATAACCTGCTAAATGACCGTTGACCATGCTCAATTACCTTTGACTTTCCCTTAATTTCATTAATTAAACCTAATTACCCAATTATCCCTAATTAAACCTAATTACCCAATTATCCTAATTAAATCCTTCTTCCCCAACCTTTCTCTATCCCATCTCAATCACTTCCATTTTCCCCCTTCACCACCACCACCACCACCACCACCACTATTAAAACCCTTCCTTTAATAACAATCCAATTAAAAACCCCTTCTTTCTTCTACAATAGACTGAAGCCTCTGTAATCATCTTCATCTCATCCTCCTTTAGTCTAAAAATGTATTTTAGTTGTTTTCGTGCTTAATGATTCATTAATTTGACTAAAAATATCAAATTTGAGTTACTTTCTTGCTTAACAGTTTACAAATTTAAATGAGTTGTTGTAAATTCAAGTTGATATTGATTCTTTATGCTTGATTATTGTGTTTTAGCATGTGAAATTGTGTAAAAACTGAATCTTTATGCTCAGTTTTTGCGGTTTAGCATGTGAAAATTGTGTAAAAACTGAATCTTTATGCTCGGTTTTTGCGGTTTAGCTTGTAAAATTGTGTAATAACTGAATCTTAATGCTTGGTTTTTTGTGGTATAGTATGTGAAATTAAGTAAAATTTGAATTTTTATACATGTTCATTGATTCAAATGTTTTGTTTTGGGTTTTGCTTAATTAGTAAGATGTTGAACTAATTGTGAACTTTGGTCATTTGGGTTTTGCTTATATTACTACTTGATATTTGTGGATTCAGATTTTAGAACCATTATGTGTAAATCAATGCTGTAATCATCTCCATCTCATCCTCCTTTAGTCTAATGTAAAAGAAAGAAGGGGCTTTTAGTTGGGTTGTTATTAAAGGAAAGGTTTTAATGGTGGAGGTGATTGAGGTGGGTTAGAGAAAGGTTGGGGAAGAAGGGTTTAATTAGGGATAATTGGGTAATTAGGTTTAATTAGGGATAATTGGGTAATTAGGTTTAATTAATGAAATTAAGGGAAAGTCAAAGCTAATTGAGCATGGTCAACGGTCAATTAGCAGGTCTTCCGGTGAAGTGGCTGTATCGATGTCATGTTTCTTAAGTTGGAGGCTGTAGCTGGTAATAAACAAAGTTCGCAGCTGTTTATTTGAAATTAAGTAAACTTAGAAGATGTAGTTGATAAATAATCCAAAAAATAAAAATATCCAACATAATACTATAATGGAAGTCCCTAGAATATCTAAGATAATAACTAATTAAAAAAAAAAATATCGTAGAAGTTCGTAGATTAGATTAAGTAATTAAAAACTAAAAATATCTAAGATATTTTAGTAAAGTTGTAACTAAACTTTCACTATAAATACCTATGGATGTATTCGATTCTGTGCAATGAAAACAATAACAATTTTACATCATTCCATCCCTTCCTCTACAAACAAATCATCTACTACTTTCATCTCCAAATTTTCCTATACAGACTTCATACTTGGGTTTTCTAATATTATTACGGTTTTCCGGTCCGGTCTGGTCTGAAAATTTTAAAACCTAGACCGGACCGGAAACCGTATTTTATTTAAAAAAAATCGGACCAGACCATTTAGACCGTAGATCAGACCAAATACTTAAATTACGATTTGGTCCGATTTGATTTGCGGTTTAGACCAAACTCTATTCAGCCCTAACCCCATAACACAACATTAAAAAAATCTATTATCTATTGTCTATTAACTACTTCCTCTGTTCTGATTTACTTGCTACCATTGCATAGGCACGAAAATTAAGAAGTTACTGTGCAATGATGAGCAGTAGGTAAAAATTGCTTTTTTGGAATTTTTTAATATTTGTTGAAAAATGAAAAAGAAAAATAGGAGTAATTAGATATAGAGTGGATAAAAATAGGAATAGATATAACTTTAAATGATTGGTTTTTTACTAGAAAAGGAAATGTAGCAAATAATATAAAATTTACCAAAATGAAAAATGTAGTGAGTATTATGGAACGGAGGAAGTATAAAAAGACAGCAATTTTTTTAACTATTCATTTCTACATCTAATAAATAAATAGTACTCCCTCCGGTCCAGTTTACTTGTCCCATTTGACTTTTCACACATGCCGAGGCAACATTTTAACCCTTAATATCTCTAATTATTCTTAATCAAAAATTATAAAAAATTGATATTAATAATCCTTGTATTGAGACGAATCAAACAAGATCCCACATGACTATGTTTTAACTTATAGATTAAGAGTAAAATACAAATTAAGAGTGATGAGTGAATAGTGCTAAAAGTCAAATGAGACAAGTAAACTGGACCGGAGGGAGTATTGTTTTAATTGTTGACATGTGTATTCAAAGAGATACAAGATTGTTCCACGCAGCATTTTTGACTGGTCATTTCATCATCAATGAGTTCTTGGTTCATCTACCGTTCCTTCTGATTCATATACCCTTCTGAATCATCTTCTCACATTTTGTCCTTTGCTTCCTTCCTCTCCTCTTGCATCACATCTTACTCCGTATGCCATGGTCGAAAATATCCATCTGTAATTTTCTAATTTATTTGGCTTTGTAATCTTTGTAAAATCAAACTGCTTCATGGCTCTGCTCGTTCTCATTTTGCTAGCCTACAGTAGTTGGATTGAAGCAGGCAAAGACATAGCCTTAGTCAATAAAGAGACCCTCATTGCTGGTAGCAAATTTTAGTTGAAGATTGATTTGCTGATATTTATTGTTTTTCACAAGCAATGCATAGAGCTGCTGCTCTTGCTCGTTCTCATTTTGGTGTGTTTGTTTTACCTTAATTTTAGTAGAAGATTGATTTGCTGATATTTATGGTTTTCGATACCAGGTAATTTCTTGTTGTTTTCATTTCTCCATTCAATCCATTCGTTTATTGAGTATTTTTTGGGTCAATTGAATAAAGTTCTTAAAACTGATTTTACCCTAATTGTCAAGATTAATTTTACCCTAATTGTCATACAATAGATTACTTATAAATTGATTTGTTTTGATATTTGTGTTTTTGTGTAGATATTACAGGTTTGATGTTACAGTTATAAAGAGTCCAATTTCCTTCATTTGTTGTTTAATTTTACTTCATTTGCTCCTGGTTTCATTTTGCTCAGAAAATTTTGGAACTCTTTGGATTGAATTTGGGTAGCAAATTGATTTGCTGATATTTATATGTTTAATTTACCCTAATTGTTTAGATTAACAAATTGATTTTACCCTAATTGTTATACAATAGATTGCTTTTAAATTGATTAGTTCTGAATATCTGATATTTATGTGTTTGTTTAGATAATACAGGTTTGATTTTACATTTATAAAGAGTTTAGTTTCCGTCAATTGAAGATGCCTGGTATCACAGAGCATTTTTCATTTTTTTGAATTTTATTTTCACATATTAAAACTTGTTTGTATTCTCTTTATTTAAATTCTTATCACTTAATCTAATTGTTTGGTACAACATGGATTATAATGAGGTAAAAGCATTCAACCAGAAGTTTGCTTCTATTTCTGTGTCTCAATCTTTTTGTCAATTTGAGAATAAAAGTTTCCCTACTATATTTTTCTATTTTATGTTGCCGCAAATCAGAAGTCTGTAAAGCTAGCAGATTATATATCAACATAGTCGAGATGGAGTTGGGTTATATAAGTTAAGTTTGGACCAAATTTTCTAGACTTAAATCATGAAGTTCAAGGAACATATCATTTGCACCAGCAAAAACTGATCCAGAGAGATTGAGAAATGTTAGTTTATATAGATGAGCAATAGTTGAAGGAATTCTAGAGAAGTTGAAATGATTATCTGCAAGATTGAGCTTTCTGTTATTTAATTGCACAAAAAACTTGCATAGAAAGGAGAAATGGTGCAACTAAGAAACAGAGGATGCGTGTCCTTAGTTCTCCCGTGTGTTGGAAGTTTTACATTAGATATATGTCATTTATATTGAATTTTATCTTTTGCTTTCAAGTGAATTAAGTGTCATAATGTGTAGTGTTGTTGTAGAACAAGTGGACCTTTTCTTGTCTAGCTAATGCACTTTTTCCTTGTTGTCTTTTACCTTTCAGGTGAGTTGGATGCAGGGGCGGAACCAGGAAAATAAACGAGGGCTGTCCACGCCGAGTTTTCACATTACATTGCGTTAAAAAATTACGTCAAACAACGATACATTAAGGTAATTGTCCACGGCGAGTTATTGGTGAATACTTTGAACTAGATGGAATAGGTGCTTCAGAGGCTACTTTTGTGAAATATTTATCCATTTTAAACCGTAAAAAATAAAATATTAATCAGCAGTGCATTATAAATTTCAACCTAATGCAAAAGTAATTTCAACCTAAAACAATAAACTTAAGAAAATAAGTATCTAAGTAGCCTAATTAAATTAATCAAATTCACTAATTAAACTTTAAAGGAAACAACTAAAAAATTAACTAAAGAAACCAAGTAATTAGAAAAAAATTAGCCCACTAAACAAGTAAGAATTAGGAAACCAACTGATGTCCTGCTTAATAATAAAAGTATTTTACCAACTGATCTACCTTATACTCTTACTCTATACTTGGTTTTTTAAAAGTTTTATGTGTTGTCCAATGCCTACCCGGATACCCCGTAATTCTGCCCCTGGTTGGATGAAGAAATTCAATCTAATTTTTCTTTTCTTTTTTCTTCGGAAACTCATTCTAACCTTTTATTCTTTCACTACTTTCTGCATCATTCTCCCATTAATCATGTTTCTCTGTGAAGCTCATTTACCAGCTTGGGTAGTATGTTATGTTCCTGACTTTATGTCTCTGTTGAGCATCCTGCCAGCACCACAATCATTCTCGTTATAGTGCCCTATCTATTATTTGAGAACACGATGTCAGTTACCAAATTCAATGCCATGATCTCTTGGAGTTTTTCACTTTAAAGGTTCCTATGAATGGGTAGTAACCAAGAAATCTGGTAGGTCATTTGAAGCCGGTATACTTGGTTTGTCTGAAAAGAGAGAATTGTTCCCAGGGAAGACGCCAAAAAGACAAGTATTATTAAGATTAAGCTCTATTACATGACCTGTTTTCTCATGGCAATTAACACCATCCCATTTACAACAATAATTGGATTTTTCCCATGAGTTTAGCTTTGGATATGCTAAAGATGAAGTAGATGCACTACAATTGATGAGAAAGTTTTGTTTAAAGCTAAGCAATGCTAACTTTTCTAGGCTATGGGATAATACTGGTTTTGGTTGAAGATGCAAGGAAGAAATATTAGAATTAGCAAGCACAAAATCATTGAAAACAAGTACTGAAAAAGATAAAACTAAGAGGATCATGTATGTAGTTATGAAGCAAGCACAAAATCTACCTCAAAACCTATTTTTCTTAAATGGTTTTTGTTTTTTCTTTACCATATTTTTGTGTTTGTATGTATTTGTTGCTGTTTTTTAGGGTTTGATTTTGTATGATTACTTCATAGGTTTGAAGTAAGTAACTGCGAAGATAATTTTCATCAACCCAAATTTGAAGGTCGCTGATCCAGAGAGTTATAGCTTCTTTTAAGGGTTTAAGGTTGGTGATGGTGTATTCCTGTCGTTCATGTTATACTGCTTTATTTGTTGGGTTTTCTAATTACTGAATTCTGGCGCTGAGATGAATTTGTACTTGGATCTGGTAGGTTTTATTAGTCAAATGATTTTTTCCTTCAATCCTCTAATTATAAAACGTTTCAAAGAAATTAATACTATTAATCGATGCACGATGCACAGTAATTCTATATTTTGTATAGTAATTTTTTCTTACTTCGCTTCCCTTTCCTCCTTTCCCACTTTCATTTCCCATTTTGTGTTTTCCCCTTTCCTCCTTTCACTTCATCTTTCCTCCTTTCCAATTTTCTCATCTTCTTTTTTCCTTTTCCCGTGTGATTTATGTTCTGTTCTTCAGTGACTGATTTTTTGCGATGCCGGTTAGTTTTTTTTTTGTTAATGGTTTCTTATTTTTTCTAGGTTGGATTGTGGTTGTTTTAGGTGAAAAATAGGGTTTTGATTTTCTAGGGTTTAGATTCTGATTGTTGATATATTTGTGTTTCTCGCCTTGAAGGTCTTATCAAAATGGATGATTTGGTATTGCGCTTGATTTTGTCTTTCCTATTAGATTTATTTCTCAATTATGATCTTCAATTATACTTTTATTTGAATTTGCCAAATTTCTACTGTCAATCAATGTTTGTCGTTAACGTCATTCCATTATTGTTGTGGTAATGTGGAAATTGAATCAGAGAAGCCTAATCTGACGATGAAATAAGCTCAGAGAAGGTTTGATAATTCAATTCCTCAAAATTTCTTATGGTTTAATTAATTGTGATCTTCGTGATGTGATAAAAGTATTTCATGGAATTTTAATTGTGTTTTTATTGTGGCATTTGCAGATCAATGTCGCTAACCTACCACAGGGTGCCAAAAGAAGCTCGAAATAGATGACGAGCAGAAAATGTAAGTCTTCGAAATCATTCGCGTTTATGGCTATAAATTCTATATTTTGTATAGTAATTTTTTCGTTTCCGATCTGTTTTTCTGGGTATATGAGCAGTCAAAAGATTAATATTGATTTACATAATAGAATTTTTAATAGCTTATGTTATGTAAAACAAATCTTAGTCTTTATTTGTTTTTAACTGTTATTTACCTTTTTCATTAATCTGAACAAGTTATAGCAACCAAAGAAGACATGCAGTCCCATTTCAATGTGATTTCCACCCCCGTCAACAAAAGACCCCACCTTTCCGCCAACATTTGGCCTTGATTCATTTATATCCACCTATTCAAAAGCACATAACAAACTTACGTAAGATCAAATAGAGAGAAAGAGAGAGAGGAATTCATGGAAATTTTTTCACTATTTTTTTCCTCCTTTTTGATGATTATAATTGATAATTGATATGAACCCCAAGAACAAGGCACTTCTCAAGTTAGAGATTTAACATGGGAGGATACAGATGAAAGTTTTAGTTGATATAAAATAAATGATCTTAGACCTCCAATCCTTAGAAGCTGGAGGGCAACGTTTTATGCAGACATTATTCATGAGTCACCATAATCAATGAGGAGAAAAACTAAACATTATGAAGCAGTTTTTTTGGGAGTGGAGTCAGTAGCTAAATGCTATAAATTTTAATAGTATAACATTTTCTCATTACTATTGATTTTGTCTGTTTATTTCCTCTTGGTTTCATTCTTTTGCTGAAAGTTTTTTTTCTTTTGCAGCGAATTGCTCTTTAATCACGAGTTCCAGATGTCAGGCGGCCAAGAGACTGACAAGAACACTGAAATATGGAAAATCAAGAAGTTGATTAAAGAATAGGAAGCTGCGATCTCTCTCATCATAACACCGAAAGATCAGGTTGCTCGGGTTACCAAGATGTTGAAAGACGAATACGGTACTGCTTCGAACATCAAGAGTATGGTAAACCGTCAGTCTGTGCTAGCAGCTATTACATCTGCCCAGTAGCGGTTGAAGTTGTAGAACAAGGTACCGCCTGATTGTTTGGTTCTTTACACTGGAACAATTGTTGGAGCTGCTGTTTGCTTGTCGATCAGCTTACAGCTTCTGTCCATGAGCTGTTATCGATGTTGACACTATTGTGACTAAAAGCTGTGTCGAGAGAGGTTGTGAGGGTTGTTTACGCCAATGTAGAAGTGCTGTTGTCGAGGTGCTGTTTTGAGTAGCTATTGAAGCTGCTGATTGCTTGTCGATCGCCTGCTGTCTCAGTTGGCACTACTGTGACTACACGATGTGCCGAGGGAGGCTGCAAGGGCTGTTACAGCGATGTCAATGCGGTATTGAGTTTTGATTCGTGCGTAGCTGTTGGGGCTGGTGCTTGCTTGTCGTAACTAAATTAGTAGAATGATTTGTGAGCCACATAATTTTGTCTCTTTCTCCCCTAATTTAGATTCATGACTTCCTGTTCCAGTGCTCCTAAAATCTTGTATGTCTGCCTCATGAGGCTTTTTCATAATTTGTGTTAGAGTAGACAACCAATTACCAAACATGTCTTATCTTCGAAGAATTATTGTGTGATTCTTGTTTTGGTACTATTGCAATCTAAAGTTAAAGTTTTTCCATTGATTTTTGCAGGATGTTGCATGGATAATTCTCATAACTTTTTCTCTGATACGGTTTCAAGCTGATTATCTTGTGGTTGTAGTAGCAGTGCGTATATCTCGCAGCATCGCTAACATTGTTGGGTTTTATCAAGTGCCGCATAGGTGAGTGAAATTTTTACATGGTTTTTAGTAGAATAGATATATTATTAAACTTTAAAAAAATGATAAATTTGGTTTCCTATATTATGGTGCATTAATTCGAGTACAACTCTTAGAAATTTCTCTACAGATCAATGCATCTTTACTTACTACGTGGACACTGCTGCCTTGGTCCCTTTTAATTTGCACTCAACCTTTTTTTGCAAAACATTTGCACCCAATTTCTTTTTTAGCTTTTGAGGTGAAGATAAAATGGTATACTTTACTTTCGTGATTGCATTTATTGCCAGCCTAGTGTCCTTCAACTTGTTAGTTGCTTTAGATTTGATGCTAATTCAGATTGTTAACTCAATTAAGTCAAAGCAAAAGAATGTAATCGGAAAAAAAAAAATAGAATGTGAAACTGATTTTGTTTTTTAAAATTAGAGATTTTCACTTGCCTTAATTTATTTTGTAAATAGTTTCTTGGTCAGGACCTTTCTTTCCCTTTATGTCATAACTCATTACTAAGTGAATGCATAACTCAAAGTGCTTGTAGTGTGATATCGAATATTGTAATTGGCTTGCCTACACCTTGTAGAATAAGAGTTTTTTCAGACGCACTGATTTTTTTGTTGATGTTCATGTTTGAAGGATTAGTTAGAGCTGCTAACCCCCTTTTTATGTTTAAAATCTAATCTTAATGTACAATAATTGCTGAGTTTGTACTGATTGATATGTAACTTCCTTATTATATTCTCATTGGTTTGGTGAATAAATGTATAATACTTCTTTGGGCACAAGATTCCCTTGATAAATAGTTAGTGTTTATTTGCAGCAAGTCAGCCACTCATCTGCTAATTTGAATGATTAAAACTTCGTTGTTTTCATTTGTCCAGGTCAAAGTATTTGCACAACCTCATTACTTACAAACTTTTGTTCAAGCCACTTTTAGTGTCCTCACAGGTGATAAGATAAAAGGTGGGTTAAATTTTTCCTTTATCTTGTATGCAAATTGGCTTGATTTTGTATTGTGTGGGAAATCCCAGTAATACAATTAACATTCAATACAACACTCTTGGTAGACTTTTTGTTTTAGGAATTGAGGTATTTGTAGTTTGACAGGAAAGTTCTATGGATGACTACGTCCTTCTCTCCAAGGTTGTCAGATTAAGGCTCAAGTTCGAAGCCTTGTCTGTTTAAATTGACTTATTTTAACTTAGTTTCTATCCTTTTTTAGTTACTCTTTTCCTGCAAGTTTCTGCTGAAACTTGGAGCTCTATTGATGGACTAATTAGTAAGTTCCTTTATGCTGTGAAGTTGGCTTTGAATTGAACTATAATAGTGGCTTTCTTTGACTCCGAACCCATGAAGGTTATAGATAATAAATTCACTTCTATCTCTATTTCTCCCTCCTCTCTAGAGTAAAAAATATCTTAAGTGAAGATATCTTTGGGGATCGAACATTGAATAATAATATTTAGGACTACTACTTAAGAGTCTTCTCACAAGGTCTACATAGAAAATCATCTTTTAATATCTTGAACCTTCCTGTGTGTCAAAATCATGAGGTTGGGTTACAGGTTTTGACTGCTGAATGCTTGCAGTTTTTTTTTTTTTTTTTTATTTCTTTTTATTATTTTTTTTTATGTGTAGTTGATTGATTTGGAAGTGTGTCAAAAGGACTTGAAGGGAGAGGGATGGAAGGATGAAATGAATGGGATGAAAATAACATTTTTTTCCTTGCATAAGATGAAATCTTATACATGGTAAAATAATTTTTTTTTTCAAAGAGAAAATAACATTAATTTCATTTCCTTTCTGAAAAGTAATCTTACCAAAGTTATTACTATTTTTTTTTATTTTGAAAATCAATATACCTCAAGCTATATTGATTTTCTTTAAAAACTCATTTATATTTGATGAAGTTGATTACATTTGCTGATTTTTACTTGCCTATTTTCCTTGCAGATTCATATAGTGTGAGTGTGACAAGAAAATCTGAAACGAGCTATAAGATTTCTTGAGGTATATTGATTTCCATCCCCATTTGATTTTATATAGGTTTTCCATTCTTGAGTTTTTTTAATTTTTGTTGTACTATGTGCTCAATTTTGTTGTGTTTTCAGAAATGTGTAAAATAGTTGTTGAAATCGAATTATTTTGGCCACCTTCTTTGAGATGACTCTTTTCCATGGTAGCTATTTTATTAAAAAAATTTGCAATGCACAATGCAACTTATTATGAACCAAGTGACAATAAAAACCTTCATTTGAAGATTCTGGTTGCCCCATATGGACACAATTGATCATTTGATTGAATTATTGTTTGTTTGTTTATGATTTTGGTCTACAAGATTTTATTAGTTTCTTTTTGGATAAATGGTTTCATGTTATTTGCACATTAAATACTAAAATTGCGTGAAACTATTTATATGAATGCATTATGCTTATTGGTATGTAAGTCCAGATGTGTTAAAGGATTTCAAAGCACATTTGTATGTAAAATTTTCGGTAAGCACAGTTTGTTAATTTTTTTAGTTTAGATTATTGTATCAATTTCCTCATATTTTGTGGGTTTGTTGGGAGGGTAATTTAGAGGTGGTAATGGTTTGGATGCAGAAAGGTGTTGTGGAGATGGTGGTTGGATACTCGGTCTTAAGTCTAAACTTTTTTGCAATATCACTTAGATAACACATGAAACATACAATAAGCACATTGGGAAATTCTGATCTAAGCAGGGTTGGAACTGGAAGGGTGGCCTCCGCAACCCCCAATTTCTGATATTTTGTGAAATTTTAAGGCTTTAAATGCTCTGCTTCTTCTACTTGGAACCCTAGATGTTATACTGTTGTTTGATATTCTTTTAACATGTCACAAGGGAAATTCTTTTCTTTAGTTGCTTGAAAGATTCATAACATCCCATGGCCCGTTTGGTTAGTGGTACTAAATGGTGGTAATGGGAATGATTTATAGTGTAAAATTTCATCAAAACTTTCATGTCATTCCCATGGTAATGAAACTTTGATCACAAAAAAGTTATTTTGTTCACAAATTTTCATTACCACCTAATACCATCTTTCCCATTAGTAATGCATTGGAATGAATTTTATGAACAAAATGAGATGATTGAAGGTTGTCATGCATGGCCATCAAGGTAGCCAAGAGATTTTTCAACCAAATTACACTAATTTTTCATTCCCATTACCGCGATTTATTACCACCTACCAAACGGGCAGCCAGGGTTTCTAACATTCTATGTTTGTAGCATTGACTATTTGGATTCCACGTACAACACCTTTCTGATTCTCATTAGTGAATGTGTAATGGTAACTTTTGAGTAATAAGTTTAATTGTTTCTTTAGTGATATTTATATGTAAAATTTCCGGTAAGCATGATTTGTTAGTTTCGAATTTCGATCCATGCTAATTTTCATAAACTAATAATCGTCTAATTGTATGTTATAATTGAGAACTGGGTTCTTTCAGATAAGATCATAAGTTTGATTTCGTCACTACTTCTAGCCTTCACATTCCCTCTACTTGACTATACTAAAAATATACTAAAAAATTGTAACATGTAATTGTATTTGTAAATTTTGATAGGCAGGAACAAGTGGATACGCTAATCTTTAATGCCCAGGTCTTGTTCAGGTGTCCCCGGCTATCGCTGTGGGTGCTATCCCATCCAAATATACTAAATATGGTGCCTCAATACAATATGGTTGGCAGTTGGCACTTATACATTGATAAGGTATGCATGTTTCTTTGTGTTTATTGCTTGTTCAGTGGTTCTTTGGTGTTCTTTGTCTCTTGTTTAACCAAAACAAGTGTTTTATCATTGTTCCAGAATGCTATGAAAGTAAGATTGGAAGTTTTTCAAGTTTTTCTTATAATTAGTAATATACTTTCTCATCTTTATTTACCTTTATTTATATGATTGTATGACTACATTGGTCTTCTTTTTTCTTTTTTCTAATTTTGTTATAATATTATTATTATGATAGTGCACTCTACGTTAATTGTATAATATTATGATTATGGAAAAAACAACTATCAAGTTGTCACATTTGTTGCTACCAAGTGATCTTTCCTTTCAAATTTACTTTTTAAAAAATTTATTTCAATGTTGATTGTTTCATGTGAAGTAGTTTTCCTTATTTGGATTTGGCTAATTCTCTAAAAACTTGTGGTTTATTGTGGATTTGTTTATTTTTGTCAAATGATGAGTGGAATAATTGAGGAGAGAAAGCAATCAGAACGTTGTTTGGAGTCTAGGAAAGATGTGATGATATCAAGAAGATTATCGTTTGATTTTTCTGAGAAATCAGACTCTTCATCAAAATGCTATTGTGTGGTGACTGGTGAGTGGCCAAGGAACAATTAAAGTGCAAGAGAAATCAAAATAACCGTGGTGTAATTGCTAGATGATTAAGGCGGAGTTGAAATTATTATGTATCGTAATAATGAAGTGGTTTTCAATAAAGCCCAAGTATGGTTTTAGTAGTCTTTTATTGTTTTTGGTTTGGGTTAGATTTAATTTTTAACTTTTAAGTTGTCTTTGTTTTGCATTTAAGTTATTTTAATATTGTCATATTTTGATTTAGTAATGTTCTTTATTAGGCTCAATTCAATCTTAATCATTTGAAGTTTTTGTTTTGAATTGGACTTTATATATGATGTTTGTGTTTAGAAAGCCCAATACTACGAAAACTTTATTGGGGATGGATTTGTTTTGAATAATGATTTGTAATTTTGCTAGTTTTGTATTTTCTACTGAACAATAGCTACACAACAACGATAACAATGTCAAACTCTTAGGGGGGTGTTTGGTATGAACTTTTTAATAATAAGTAAGGGATTCAATTACTATTACTCCACATATTTTGTTTGGTATGATATTAGGTTAATCTAATCCCTTTCTTGAGGGTAATGGATACCCTTACTTTGTTACCTTCCATTTATGTCAAGTAACAAATTCCCTTTCTATGATCAATTAAGTGTTTCCCATATATTTTCATACCAAACAACATATAATTACAACCCATACGGTTATCCTTACTCTTTTTTATCATTTCCCTTTCCATTACATTTTTTATTTCCATACCAAACACCCTCTTAATCTCAAAAGGACTAATTCTTATGTTTAAGGAAGTGACTAAGTTTTATCGGGCATCACCATATTGCTCATTCTCATCCTTTATTTGTGTTGGGGAGCGACATTGAGCGACGAAACTCACGACAAAAGTTGTCTAATTAACAAACTATACTAATTATGTCAAATTTTAGTCGAGGATATTGCAAACTAAGCTTTCTAAATTGTCCTCTACAAACTATATTAATTTAAGCTTGCATCAATCCTTTTCACTTTGTATATTCACCCAAAAAAAATCTTGGGAAATTCGAAATGGTAAATTTAAGTTTTTGACTTTTCTTTGTGGTAGACAATTATTTTTTATTAATCCACATGGTGATCCCGAGCTTTTAACTTTAGACAAAATGTTAAGTTTTTTGTTAAATTAAGTACTTATTTCGACCAAATTTTTGAATAATTACGCCTTAAGGGGTAATCAGGGCGTTTGCACTTATGCAAAAAGGTCGTTATTAACGTAAATTTAACAAAAATCTTTTTGCATATCAAGTCAAAAAGATAGAAGCTTAGAGGTAACCATGCAGATTCGAAAAATATTTATCCACCACGCGAAAAAGCCAAAAACTCAAGATTACTACGTAAAAGTTTTCCAAAAATCTTTATAAAAGTCTATGAGCATTCATAACTATCATACATATAAACACACAAATTATTTTAGCATTTTATTTATTTAAATATTTTGACATTGACATATTGTTGTTTGAAGAGCTAATGAGTCAAGGTGCATGTTGTTTCATACACTATTATTTACAACAACAAACTAAGTTAGTAATGAGACAGCAACACATTGACATTTAAATATTTTCATCGTATTATTGTAAAAAGTAATTTAGAAAATTATATTATAAAATATAATAGTATAACTTGGGAGACCGCGTGCGTAGCACGCGGCCCCACAACTAGTTGTTAAAAAAAGTCAAAAAAAAGGTGCCATAATAATACTTCTCATAAGACCAAATATTTTTATTTCATTTCAAATATCTCATTTGATTTTTGCACGTTTTACTAATGTATTAGTTTAATTCTTAATAGCGAAAATTGTGTATAATTAAAATTATAAAACTAAATATTAATAAATCTTGGGAAATTCCATATGGTAGCATCTCGTTTTAATGAAATGCTAGTGGTAGCATTTTTTAAAGAAAATTTCATATGGTAGCATCCAGTTTATACACTATCTAACTATCGTAGCATTTTTCGTTTCAGTTCTTGTGCAGGCATTTTGATTCTTCCTGAACACAGAAAATTGTTTTCCCAGTTCACAAATCAAGCAGAATTTCACCAACAAAAATAGTTCTTGAAATTAACCTAAATGAATCAGTGAAAATTCACTTGAAAAACGAAACAAACAATGAATCAGAGGAAAAACTAAAACTTTTCATGGTAAACTTAGATGAGATCTGAGGTGGGTCTTAAAGATCTAACAAAAAAGTTTATCAAAAATGATCAAATCTTAAACAATAAAATCATAAAATCTAAAACAGTCATGAAATGATTATAAATAATTTTCAATCGGAGATCAAGAACAAACACAATATTCAATCAAACAAACATGCAATTTGGCATAAAAGTGAGAAAACAAACATGATCCAAAAAAAAGAGAAAGAGAAGATGATTACCTGAAAAGATTATTTGCAGAAGAAAGAAACTTGAAGACGATGAGAATGAAGAAAAATTTGCAGAAAAGCTAATGAGATTAGAAGTGCTGGAACATTAATTGGTAGAACGAAGAGAAGAGGTTACTTTCGAGAATGAAACCAACAGCTGAGGGTATTTTGGTGATACTTCCTCTGTTCTGATTTACTTGCTATCATTACATGGGTACAAAAATTAAGAAGTTATTGTGCAAATGATGAGCAGTAGGTAGAAAGTTGTTTTTTTGAAATTTTTTAATATTATTTGTTGGAAAATAAAAAAGAAAAATAAGAGTAATTAGATATAGAGTAGGATAAAAATAAGAGTATGTATAACTTTAAATGAATATGAAATTTCCCAAAATGAAAAATGTAGCGAGTAATAATTTCCAAGGTAATTTTTATTCACAAACTTTTGTATACGTTGAGCTTCTATAGACTCCCTCCGTTCTGAAATACTTGCTACATTTTCGATATCAACACTATTCATCGTTCAAGCTTATTTTATATATTGCGGTTAAAGAAAAAATATAGTCAAGTGGGATCTTGTTTGAATCGTCTAATCGCATACTTTCATAATAATAATTTTTTATAATTTTTTGACGTGTATAATTCAATATATAAATGATCAAAATAACGCATTGGACTGCGCAAAAAAGTCAGATGTAGTAAGTATAATGGAACGGAGGAAGTAAATTTTTAGCATATGTTTCATTGTTTTGATATCGTCTCGATTATTTTTTTATAAGAATACTTTATTTTGATTTCAGGTGCTCTCTTAAGAGACCGTCTTTTGTAAAGACGACTCTCAAAAGTATAGTCCAAATCTATATTTAGAGTTGTAACAATATATATTTAGAATTGAATTGGACTTTTGAAAGCCGTCTTTACAAAAGACGGTCTCAAGTAAGAATTTGTGTTTTGATTTTTGTTTGCGACAAGAGAATCGAGCTGAGATGATAATTTTGGATTATTGTTTGGTTGGGCTAAAATCCTTGCCTATAAATTTTGGACATTATGTTCAAAATCTGAGGGTTTATTTGATAATATTACGATTTTTTGTGTTTTAATTTATTTTTTTTGGTTTTCTTTTTTTTGGTAACATTATGTTCAAAATCTGAGGGCTTAGGGATGGCAATGGGTCGGACTCGGCTCGGACTATCCACCCTCCGAGTTTGCTCCGAATAAATCTCGGACTATTTTTTTCAGTCCACCTCCACTCGGAGTCGGAGTATGCATACTCCAACATTGCTCCGACTCGGACTCTCGGACATCCGGCGGACTTCGGATTATTATCAAGATTTATTTTTATCGATACTACATTTATGATTTTAAAGCACGAAAAAATTAATATAGATTAGTGTTCATATTCAACTTTAATAATAAATATTAGTCTTGCAATTACAATAAGTCTATAAACAAAATAATCTTCAAATTCTACATTAACAAACATTTTTTTTTGAAATGACATTAAAAATTACATAAATGATGAAGTCTCCAATTCTTCATGCTTAACATTAAAACATCATTCCTCTTCTATAGCTTCTACATCCTCGTCTTCAAAAATCGGGGCATATTGAAGGGGATTTGCTTTAGCGTCTACAAATTAGAAATAACAAGATTAATAAATAATATAATTATATAATTTCTTAATTGTACGTACTGATGTAAAAAAATTTAGTACCTTTGAATTCCATACGCCTCCAACTTTGAAGGCACATCAAAGCTTCGACAGTCTCAGGAAGAAGCCTACTACGATGAGGTCCAATAACTCTACCACTAGTGCTAAAAGCACTCTCAGAAGCAACAGTTGAAATAGGCACTGCAAGTATGTCTCTAGCAATCTTAGAAAGTGTAGGAAACTTACTCGATTCCGCATTCCACCATGCCAACAAGTTGAATTTGTTTTCATCCACCACGAGTCTTTCCTCCTCTAAATATATCTCTAATTCACATTTGCGTGGCTTTTTATTTGGTTGGCTAGAAACATGCTTTTCCCATAAGCCCTCAACATCACTTGAATCATCAATTATCCTCTTATTATACTTGTTTGAATGTGATGAGGGTGAAAAAGGAGTAAAATTTTCATTAGACACTGTCTCATATTCATTAACCAAATCCTTCAAAATCCTTAATATCCTTTCACATTCTAATGTAGCCGTATCTTCACAAAGAAGTTCAAAATAAAAAGATACACATTCAAATTTTCTTCTTGGATCCAATATTGAAGCCACAGACAACATGCCGTTAACCACTTCCCAATACTTATCAAACTTTAAAATCATTGCTTTAGCCATAGACTCAATTACTGTATTTCCACAACACAACCATCTTCTTAAGTTGAGCCTTATTTCACATAATTTTTGAAAGTAAAGATTGGCAGTAGGATACTTTTTACCGGAAAAAGCCTCAGTTGTTCTACTAAACAACACCAATTTATCACAAATGTCACTTGCCATTTTCCACTCTTCTTTACTCGGTAACCTAAACTTTTCTTTTTCACTTTTTCCAACCTTAGTTTCTAACCTAGTAAACGCATCTTTATATAAAAGAGCAACTTGCAACATATCAGAACATGAATTCCATCTAGTCTTACAATCTAGTTGTAGTTTTTTAGTAATAGGAATTCTACAATAATTGCAAGCATCTTCAAACTTCTCGTATCTATTTGGCGATGAAGTGCAAAAGGCAACTACACTTCGGACTTTTTCAATTGCACCACTAATTATTTCTAAACCATCTTGAACAACCAAATTCAAAATATGTGCACAACATCTCATATGCAAAAAAGAGCCATATAGCATAAGCTTAGAAGGTTGAAGTTTCTCAAGCAAAACATGTACAACAGCATCATTTGTTGTGCAATTATCAAGGGTAATGGTAGCAAATTAAAACTTTTCAAGCATTCAACCAAGGTCTTGCTTATTGTGTACTTGTTGTGTGGGCATGGTAAATAAAGAAACCTAATCAACATCATATAGAATCAAATAAGATTGTAGACCTAATAATATAACATATTGTTTGATTAAAGTAAAGGAAAGATACCTGATAAGTTGATTACGTAAAATCAATCATCGTCCAATATAGTGCTATTGTCACACCATGTACCCTTTTCTTTGATTGGTGCAAGTCCACATGTCACTTGTGAAAGCAATCCTAGATTTGTTCCTCGCTAGAACCTTTTCTAACGCGCCTTTCTTCATTGTATTCCCTAAATATGTGAGCTTTTCTTGTGTTTCTTGAGATCACTTTGAAATCAGGATTCAAACTATTAGAGTATCTCTTAAACCCAATATGATCAACCATAGCAAGAGGATACTCATGATTCACAATCATGCTAACTAACGCATTTCTAGAATATTCTTGATTAAACTTGTATTTGCTACCAATTCCTGACATATTAGGAGAGTCTTTCATAGTTGGTTTCAAAAGTTGTTGTTTCACATCAACATAGTTTTTCACTTTCAAACATCTTTTCAAATGATCCTTTAGATGTGTGGTTCCATTTTTACCACCACCAGCAAACAATTTCTTACAACCACTACATTTTGCTTTCATTTCTTTACCAACTTGTACTTGAGTAAAATGTTTCCATACAGCAGAAGTAAGTTTTCTACCATTAGCACCAATAATACAACCCTCTCCACATTCAACATCTTCACTATTTTCTAAATTAATTGTTGGAGTAATAGGAGTTTTCGGACTAGGTATTTCATTCTCAAAGTCCATCTCTGTTTAAATACTACTCAAGATGAGTAAACCTAACACAATCAATATCTTAAAATCAAAAACCCTACATTATATACTACATTAAATTCAAAAACACAACAATTATATACTACTTTAGTAAAATCAACATCTTTATTAAACAACAAAATAAACAACAATATCTTAAAATGAAAAACCAACAACAAAATAAACAAAATCAAGGATACTCATGATTCACAAAATCAACAAAATCAACAAAAACAACAACAAAATAAACAAAAATTATATACTACTCAAGAATCAACATGAGTAAACTTATAAAAATCAACAAAGAAAGAACAAAATCAACAAAGAAAGAACAAAGAAAGAACAAAATCAACAAAGAAAAAACAAAGAAAGAACAAAATCAACAAAATAAACCTGCGGTGGGCTGCGGTGCCGGTGGGCCGTGAGTTAGGGATGGGTTTTGGTTTCTAGAGTGGAAGATGAAATGAAAGAACGAAGAAAGAATAGGGTTTCTGGTTAGAAGGGTTTGGGTCTTTGGAATTGGGAGTCTCAAGCAAGTCTGGGACCTTACTGTTACTCCTTAGGCTTAGGATTTAATTAATTTTTTTTTATTCTTTTGTTTATAATTAATGAAGGGCTAAGATTAAAAGAATATTGAAATCAATGGTTAGAACACTAAATTCATGTGACATAATGTGATTGGCTATTGAAGGTTTTTAAGAATTGATGAGGTGGATATCATCAAAACCATTCATTCATCCACATTACTTATCATCAATGGCTTATATTTAATTAATGGTAAAATACCATTTTAATTTCTTAAAAAAGCTAATTAGCAATAAAATTGAATAAGAATTATATAGAATTATGAGGTTATTATTGATTTAAATATAATTAAATAAAATTTAAATTTGTTATTAGCGGTTTAATTTCGTTTCATTCATAATAATTGACAACTTACAACTAAATCTTTGATATACTATCGATTAACTATCTAATTGATTATCATATAGATTAATAGTTTAATTTAGTTAGTTTTAGGTTTCATTATACTTATATAACTTAAAAACTATGTAAGATTGTGACTCTGTGAGTCCATATTCCATAATAGTCTAATCGATTGTTTTGATTAGTTTCGTTCATTCAACTTAAATCTTAATCAAACTTACAATGTCAATGTGAATGTAATTAGTCACTCATAATTGATTAATATCTAATTGATTAGTTTTGATTAGTTTTGATTAAGTATCTAATTGATTAGTTTTGATTGTTTTGATTAGTTTTGATTAAGTATCTAATTGATTAATATTAATTAGTATTAATATATAGACCAATACTATTATTCTAATAGTTTATTTAACTTAGTTTTAGGTTTTATTATACTTAAATAACTACAAAAGTCAATACTATGTAAGACTGTAAGTCTATAATAATCTAATCGATTGTTTTGATAAGTTTAAATCATTCAACTTGATTAAATTTACAATATTCAATCTCTCTTACAATGTGAATGTAAATGTAATTAGTCACTCATGAGTCATGACTCATATTCATATAGTCAGATGTCAGATTTGCAATTTTGCTTAGAATAAACTTATTTTCATATAAAATTTAAAATTTACAAAATATAAAAATGCCTTAAATTAAAATTTGAGTCGGATGTCGAATCGAATCGGGTCGAGTCGGGTTGAATCGGGTCGAGTCGGGTCGAATCGGAGTCGGGTCGAGTCGGAGTCGGAGTCGGATCGGAGTCGGAGTCGGTCGGATTATCGGATTTTTTTTACGGTCCAACTCCGATCCGGCTCTAGCTCGGAGTCGGATTGTATAATCAGAGTCGGAGTCGGATTTTTCCCAGCTCGGAGTCGAATCGGATAAAAAACCTCGGGTCGAGTCGGATCAGGGGCGAATTCGGACTGAATTGCCATCCCTAGGGCAAGGGCTTAAATCCTTACCTAGTCGAAGATTGCAACTGAAAAGATAAAATTTTTTTTTTGTTTTCTTTTTTTTGTTTTTAGTTTTAAAAAATTAAAAACTAAAAATAAAAGACGATAACGAGACCCTAAACTAACAAGTAGTAGACATAATTCAAAAGAGTGACCTCATTATTATATTATTTCTCGCTTAAAAGAATCTATGTTAAGGGTTTATAGAAAAATAGAACACATCAGACTATACACATAAGAGATTGCGGTCAATGCACCCTCGGATCTAGAGAACTTGCAAATAAAAACAAAGGCAAGATAAGACAGATAATGAAAAGAATAAAGCTAAGAAAAATATCCAAAGGAAATATTAATGAAAACACAAAGGCTTGAAAATAAGGAAAAAAATAATTATCGATGGTTTGAAACAATAAGGAAAAAGATAACTATCGATGGTTTAGGACACGAATGAGAAGTCTCCACTTAGTCTTATCCCAACTCAGTCTTAAATATGCGCAATTCATTCATGTCAATTCTAATTTGCTCGTCCCACATTTTCTTGAGCTTATCATGACTTTTTTTTCATCAATTGTGATGTTCTACTCCCTTCTTACAGGCACGTTAGTGGTCTTTCTTTTCACAAGTCCAAATCATCTTAATATACTTTCATGCACCTTGACTATTATTGTTTATCATTAACAAAAATATTACAATAATATCAACTATATAAAACCAAATAAGATTAAGACAGATCAGCTCAGATCAGACCAGATCAGACCAGATCAAATCAAACCTGATAAGATCAGACATTAGTAAGTTCAGGTCAAATTGGATCATATTAGAACATACTTTCTAGTCCTCTAGCCGTGCATTGGCTTATTTGCTATTTGATTGTGATATGATTTCTAGTACAAAAAAACTTTAGTTCTAATTTTCTTAGGAAAATTTAACGGGAATAATCCAACCTTTGCTCCGTTCTCCCATAATAATCCAACCTTTCGATTATTCCGCATTAAGCCAACCTTTGCCCCCCATTTTCTCCCAGCAACCCTTTTTAACTGGCAACCGGCTAAAGAAGTCAATGTTATTGCCGTTGACATGCTGACTGTTTGCTTTCCCTCCTCAATGAATTAGGCGCCATTACTGCTCCAACCACTTGTGTCACCATCACCATCAATTGATCGCCATTACTCTCCCTTCAAATTACTTTTTTTCCTTACTGTTTTCACTCTCCTCCTTTCACTCTCAATTACTGCTCTCCATTCTGTTCTACCTACATTTGTACTTGGGGAAAGCAGGACGAATTTGCGCAGAAGACTGCTGTGGTCCTCGAATCAACGAATTACACATGGAGGTATGTCATATTCCAACCTAAATTTTTTTCCTTTTATGGATAATTGTATGTTAGGTGTGGTAAATTTGCTTTTTTTGGATGCCTATGCTATGTAATTGCGACAATTGTTGTGATGTTTGGTGTAGTGTTATGAATGTGGTGTTTGATAATAATTGATTTATGTGTGTGATGGAATGGAGGGCCCACAATTCCAGCAGAAGTTGCCAATAAGGAGGTGCCCACCCAAACCCTTAGTGATAAAAGATGCTTCCAACCACAAAGATGCTTGTACCTCAGATCTTGTCTCACAGAAATCTAAGCCACCTTACACTCAACCATTAATAAACCAAAAAAAAGACAGACACACACCCACACCTCTCTCTGCATCTAACTTTGGCAGTCAATACAGTGAAACAACATTTGCTTCTCCTTTCACAGAACCTAACCCAAACTCACCCCAAAAGAGCATTGAGGATGACCCTTGGCTAGATAACAGAGCAGGAAGCCCATTAGAATGGAATGAGCTTATAAAATATTCTGAGCAGACTCAGGTTTCAGATCCAGTCTATGATCCTATTACTGATAAAGGAAAAGGGGTTGGTGTGGTAGAGGATGACCCTTGGCTAGATAACAGACCAGAAAGCCCAATACAATGGAATGAGCTTTTAAATTTTTCTGAGGAGAGTGAGGATTCAGATCCACTGTATGATCCTATCACTGAGGATGAGTCAGATGGAAGTTTAGATCTACAAGATGAGTTTGATGGGGAGGAGGAGGATTGAAATGCAGATAACAGACCCTTGGCTGCCTTGATGCAGAGGCTTGTGCTAAAGAGGATTGAAATGCAGAAATGTACTTCAGTTCTTTGCCCTAATATTCAGAAGAAGCTTGAGAAAGAGAAAGACAAAGCTGCATACTGTGATTTCATGCCTTCAACTGAATCATTGTTTAATGTCAGCTACCAGTTAGATCAATTAGTTGTGAACTTGGAGACAAGAACCTGTACTTGCAGAAAGTGGGACATGGTTGGAATACCATGTTGCCATGCAGTTGCATGCATCTTTTTCCTGCACCAAAATGCTGAAGACTATGTTGATAAATGGTACAGGAAGGATGTGTACATGAAAGCTTATGCAGGTTTGTTGATGTTGTTAATATATGATTATGCAGTTAGGCTTATGCTGTCAATGTTGATGTTTTTAATATATGATTATGCTCTCTATTTCAGGGTCAATTCCACCATGTGAGGGGGAAAGACATTGGCCACATGTGAATTGTAGCCTTGAACCCCCTCCCATCAAGATAGGACCAGGCAGGCCTAGGAAGAATAGGATCAAGGATCCTCATGAGAATCCCAAGAAACCAGGGACATTGACAAGGGTTGGCATGGAAATGACCTGCAGTGTGTGTAAAGAGAAGGGTCATAACAAAAGAAGGTGTCCAAACAACTACACAGCTACTGCTAGTGAACCTCCAGCAAAAAGAGCAAAGGGCAGACCAAGGAATGATGGTGAAGGGTCTGCTGACCAACCAACTCAAACCTCTACTGTGCAGCAACCTACTGGTGCCACCCATCAACATCACCTTGCTACTGCACAACCTACCCAGCTTGGTAGAGGGGGGAGGATGATAAGAGGAGGACCTGGTTCAAGAGGTGGCAGGGGTTCAAGAGGTGGCAAATCCTCTTCTACTGCATCTGTTGGGGGGAGCACTGCATCAGGACAAGAAGGAAGGGGAAGAGGAAGAGGAAGAGGAAGAGGGAGAGGAAGGAACAAGCCTCCTGTTGGTGTTGGGATGCTTATTTCAGCTGATGGCAGTGCTATCCAAGGAGTGAGTTAGCTCATTTCACTCTGTTTAGTTTCATGTCTTTATGATCTTCTTTGTTCACTTACACTGAGCTGTCATGTGTTCACAGGTACCTTCTCAAGGCAGGCAGAATGACCCTGGAACTCAAGGCAGCCAAGTTTGACACTTTGTGATGAGGTGTTCAACACAACAACAGCAAGTACCTGGATCATCTATATTTATGGTGGCATGTAATTTATGCTTATCATTGTTGGCCAAATTATTGTCAACTATGTATGGTTTGTCATGCATTGTCAACATGGTTTTTGCTACACTGTCAACACATTTCACCAAGGCACATACATATATATGCACACAGAAAAGATTGAATGTTTTCAAACACCTTCCTTTTATTAATAACTTCAACACATTACATTGAACAATTCTAACACAACCTATTTCAAATACATCACAATAATCCCAAATAACACCCATGACAACATTAAAGCCAAAGAAAAATTCTTCTCATTCCTAGAACTCTTCATAAGTTCAATTTGCATTTGAGAAACCTCTGCTTTCAACTCCTGCAAGTCTTCTTCCATGTTCTCCTTTTTCAATTGCAACTTCTTAACCTTCTCTTCAACCATCTGCTTCTGCATTTCCAATTCCGCAATTGTGGTTTCCTTCTCGAACAACTGAAATCGGAGTTCATCCCCTATGTCTCTAACACCACCAATCCACTTGAAAAAACCGCAATCAGCATCCTGAAATTGAAAACACACAACCAGTATTAAATTCCCAAATAAACCCTAAATTGTAATCCCTAATTCAATTACAACAACAATGCAACTCACAGGCCATGAGTGACAGCCATAGAATTTCATTCCAGAATTTGGACCATTCTTCACAGTACGCACCACCGCATCAGTTCCACATTTGCATTTCAAGTTCGACAGACAACCCCTTGAAGAAGACGAACCAGAATTGCAACTTCCTCGCTGCTGTACCCTATCCATAATTACAGATTTTTTGTAAATGAATTCGCAACACACAAGGAGAAAGCTTAATTCCTTAAGAATGGTTGTGAACATTCGAGGAGGAGCACACAAGGGGAAAGCTGAACAGAGGAGGGAGGGGGGCTGTTAAATAAAGGGGAGTTTTTTTTTTTTAAACCAAAATAATTCAAACAACAACGGTAAGTGCCACGTCATCATAAAAACCGGTTGAAACCGGTTGTTGACCTACAGGGGTTGCTGGGAGAAAATGGGGGGCAAAGGTTGGCTTAATGCGGAATAATCGAAAGGTTGGATTATTATGGGAGAACGGAGCAAAGGTTGGATTATTCCCGTTAAATTTTCCATTTTCTTATGCATGCCACATTGTTTGTTGTGTTTGTAAGTTCACATTTACTCTAAAGCTATGAAAACGTTTGAAACACCTTAGTTTTGACTAGTATGATTAGAAATGTTCATAATTTTGGAATAAGGGTCAAAAATATTTGGGACGTAATAAGTTTAAGTTTAGGTTTGCATCTAAATAAAAATATAACTATATGCGTTTGGATCTAAGTTTAACATTTATGACAAATCGACTAAGACTCTTTTCAATTCGCTTTAGAAATAGACTCGCCCCAAACCATGAACTAAGACCTCAACCTTGATTAACTATAGAGTTATTCTGAATTTATTTGGACCTCTTATAATCATAGATTTGACTTAAAATTCCACTTTGGAATTAGTTCAACCTTAACATTGAAAAATCGAGTAAGAACAATTAGTTTTAAGGGTCGCTTGGATTGAGAGTGAATATTTAAGGTAGTAAAAAAGTCAAGCTAATGTAAAAAGGGTAGTTAGATATACAAATGAAGTTATTAAAAAAATTGTGATAGAGATAGAATATTAGTAAATTAAAAAAAAGATGAATAGAAAAAAAGTTTGATTTCACTTATTTGGAGGTAAAGAATTCCTCCACCTCTCCCTAGGGTAAATTTTTACCCCAAAAATAAAGGAACTTATTATTATTTTCTCTATTTTTCATTACCTTCTAATTCATTCTTCCACCTCTCTAACAATCAAGTTCCTTTAATCATCTATTTAACTATCTTTAAATTTCTACTTTGACTTCTATCACCACTTAAATATTTGCTCTCAATCCAAGCGACCCCTTAGATTTATTGATGACTATAGACTTCATCAAAACTTAAACGAAAATCCCAATTTTTAAATATCGCCACCCTTTTCATTTTATCGCCACCCCTTTTTTAATAAAATTACTAAAATGCCCTTAAATCAAATTTTAATTATAAAATCAACCATTATTATTTCTAAACTAAATTTCTTAATAATTATTAAATTTAAAAAAATATAAATTTTAGTAAAGAAAATAATTTTTAAAATCGAAAAATAAACTTGATCACACGTTTTGTATTGAAGTTTTGATACATAATCACTCCTTTGGCCGAAAATTTTGATACGAAAATCACATTACGGAAATATTTGTAGCATTAGAACCTAGACTTTAAGATCTTTCCAATGATATATTATATGCCCGATTCCGATAACCGAGCGAGAAATGACGATTGTTTGAAGTTTATTTGTGCTGAAATTTGATACATATTCATTCTTTTGGTCATAACTTTTTATATAAAAATAGTATTAGTGCAAGGTTTGCGGCATTGGAAAATAGACTTCAATAGCTTTCCAACGACATATTATATGCTCAATTCAAACAATCGAGCGAGAAATGACAACCGTTTAAAGTTGCAGATTTTACACAGCAGTCCATCATAAATGTGCGATTCCACCATGTCCAATCGCACAAAATGGCGATTGGACTTATAATTATACGATTTTTCTATTTTAAGTTATAGCAATTAGAGTGAATATGTCTCAAATTTGAACACAATCATATCGATTCCGCAATCATATTTATGCTCATTTTCGTTGGCCATTGTAATTCAATTTTTAGTTTTAGCTTGTTTTAGTTCAATGAGTGTTCGGAGAAAGTTTTTAAAGAAATGTTAGAGATTGAAGGTTTGAAAAGTAATCAGGGGCAATTTTGAAATTTCAATATATAAGAGGTGGCGATAAAATGAAAAGGGTGACAAAATTTAATAATGACCGCACGAAAATCTCCTGCAATGTTTAAGTCAATGATTGAATAAGGTGACTGAAATATGGAGTAAGAAATAATGAGATGACAAGTTTGATTGATAGTCAGTAATTATGAAAAATCTTACCTTGTCTAAAAGTAGTATGAATGTAATTTCTCCGTTTCAATATAGTCGCAACATACGAAAAATAAACACTATTTATTTATCTCCCTTAATTTGTGATTAATAAGTAATATATAAGTTAAAACATAGTCAAGTGAGATCTTGTTTGATTCGTCTCGACGTAAAGATTATTAATATCAAATTTTTATAATCATACATTTACTAATTCACAAACATTTGTGCCAAGTGTCACTACACAAATGTATTTTAAAAACACTTTGCCAAGTGTCACTTTAATAGTGTTGGATAATTGTTTTGGAATTCGACTCTTTATCTTCCCTAATGCAATCTAAATTGTCAATGAAGAGTTTTATTTAAAGTGGTTTTAATTGTAATAAATTACTTGATATTGGCATAGACTCTACAAATTTATAGTCATACTAATATTAATATTAATGTTGTTTTTAGCTTTATAAGAGTATATAACTCATAAATTGATGTAAGGCTAATCAATGTAAAAAAAAAATTTTTAACCACTCACTTCACATTCCCTATTGCAATATAATGTAGTATAAATTGAGAGTTTACAAAAGAAGACTGATAAAGTTAAAGTAGTATATATTGAAACTAACTCATGCAATCTAATTTTAACTTAAAAATTCACAACAAAAGAGTCATCATATAAGGTATAACTGTAGATTCTTCAACTTCTACTACTTTTAATGGTCATTAAAGACATGTTCACTAATTTACGTATTCATTTCCAAGATATAATTCTAGCATCCAATTTAAGAGATAATATTCAATCATACTACTATACAACTATATATCACTATGCATGATAACATCATTAGCACTTTAATTAAGTATTAAGTATTACTTCTATTATGTATTATGATTACACTTAGTATAAATTTGCTAATGTTTGATTGATAATTATCATGGATTATCATGTATTATCATGCAATGGTGAATTTTGTAAAAGGTCCTACCTATTAGTAACCAAAACAATTTATTAAAAACAAAAATAAATTTACATCGTGCATTGCACGGGTATAATCCTAGTTTTGTATATTATACATAATTATAGATATTAAGGATTGAATTAGTGCATTGGACTACGTGAAAAAGGCGAATGTTGCAAGTATTTTAAAACAGAGGTAGTATAATGCAATTGTTGAAGTCAACGTTTACTAGGGATCAATCCAATTTGTAGGCATATGTCATAAGGGTAAAAAATTAACCCTCAACTATTAGATTAACTCATAATTCTTTCAAATTTCATATTTACTTTTTTTTTTTATGTAAAGTTTCATATTTACTTAGTTTAGTTGTTTAACGTTTAACACATTATTTTGATGTTAAGTCTGACACTTTCTGTTGTTTATCATTCACTTTAAAATCTTAAAATGACACTTTTAACTATATAAGTGTGGACTTAACAACCAAATATGAAATTGTGACAGTTTACAATTCAAAATAACAATCTTGATTACAAAATAAAGGTTTAAACAACAAATATATGACAATATGGCAAAAGTGAGAGTTCTAACTACCAAAGTTAGGATCGTATTGATTATACAGAAAATACTACTTCCTTCATTTTGTTTTGTAAATGTTTCATTTACTTTTAGGTTACTATTCATCATTCGCTCTTAAATTGTATTTTATCTTTATTCATGCATTAAAACATAGTCATATGTGATTTATTTGATTCGTCTCAATATAAGATTTATAAGAAATTTCACATGATAGCATTCAGTTTTAATGAAATACCAGTGGTAGCACTTTTTTAAGAAAATTCCACATGGTAGCATCCAGTTTATGCACTATCTAATTGTCGTAGCATTTTCCGTTAAGTTCTTTTTAAATTCCGTTTAATTCATCATTTTGTAAGTTTTTTCCACATGGTAGCATCCAATTTTTGTTTAATTCACCATTTTAATGTTTAATTCATTAATGCCCATAAATGTTTAATAATTTTATGGAAAAATTATAAATGTTAAATAATTTTTTGAAAAAATAATTTTAACATTAATTCACCATTTTAATGTTTAATTCATCGGTCGAAACAAGTACTTTTTCGAATACTTGTTTCGATCGGATTTTCGAAAGAGTTATAGTCACGACGTTTCTGTTTTTTTGTAAAAAAAACGTTATGATGGGTAAGAATGACGTCAAATATTTTTTTCGGTTTATGTAACGGAAAATAGGTGAATAAGTACCTGTTTCGACCGGATTTTCGAAAGAGTTATCTCATAAGGGTAATTGCAACTTCCGTTTTTTGAAAAAAATCGTTATGATAGGTAAAAATGACGTCAAATATCTTTTTCGGTTTACGTATCGAAAAATAGGAACGAGTACTTGTTTTGACCGGATTTTCGAAAGAGTTATCCTACAAGGGTAAATGCAACGTCCGTTTTTTGAAAAAATTCGTTATGATAGGTAAAAATGACGTCAAATATATTTTTCGGTTTACGTGTCGAAAAATAGGCGAATAAGTACTTGTTTCGACCGAATTAGATAGTTTCTTATAATTTTTCCATAATTATTAAACATTCATGAGCGTTAATGAATTAAACGGTGAATTAAACATTAAAATGGTGAATTAAATGTTAAAATGGTGAATTAAACAAAAACTGGATGCTACCATGTGGAAAAAACTTGCAAAATGATGAATTAAACGTAATTTAACAAGAATTTAAACGGAAAATGCTACGGTAGTTAGATAGTGTATAAACTGGATGCTACCATATGGAATTTTCTTTAAAAAGTGCTACCACTGGCATTTCATTAAAACGAGATGCTACCATGTGGAATTTCCCAAGATTTATTAATATTTAGTTTTTATAATTTTATTTATACACAATTTTCGCTATTAAGAATTAATTTAATATATTAGTAAAACGTGCAAAAATCAAGTGAGATATTTGAAATGAAAATAAAAATATTTGGTCTTATGAGAAGTATTATTATGGCACCTTTTTTTTTGACTTTTTTTAACAATTTTTTTTATGTTGTGTTATGGGGTGATGAAATTTCAACACTATTCATTTTATTAATCACTTCATTCCCTCTCTTTTGTCTAATGGGTACTTTATTATTACAACAAATTTTGTATGAGATTATTGTAGTATGAGTAATGATGGCCACGGTCCGGGTTGGGCCGGTTCCGTTCCGGTTCCATCCGGTTCCGGTTCCACCCGGTTCCGGTTCCATTTGGAACCTGACCCGAACGTGTCCGGTTCCGGTTCCGGTTCCGGACGGTTCCAAACGGTTCCTTGGCGGTTCATGAGGCGGTTTCGGCGGTTCCAATACCCGGGTCGGGTGGGTCGGACCATCGGTTCCATTCTTATTTTTCCTTTAATTTTAATATAAAAATACTATAATAATGCGGACGTACCTTCGACTTCGTCGATTACTTGATTATTATCGAAATTCAATTCTTGTAATCGTTAAAAATATTTACTAAAAAAAAACAAAAAAATAAATTAATAAGAAACGAATCAACGATAAAGATGAATAATAAAAAAAGGGGGAGAGAATGGACTTGAACCTAGTATCCCGAAGAAATACTAAGCTGCCTACGTATCCCGAAGGAATCAAAGCCCACGTAGTTCTTTTTCGTACCTTTTATATTTAATGTCGTGGTCCGATATTCCGTATTTGTGATCCTATTCTTCATCGTCATCATTTGCTTGGTTGGATGCTTCCGGTTCCGCCGACTCTCCTCCCGACGATGATGCAGACGTATCCATCATCATCCATGGATCATCTTCCTCTTGATCATCATCGTTCTTGATTCCTTGCATTCGGACCTCCGCTTGATCCCAATCTTTTTTGCAAACACATATTTGAATACTATGTGGAGCAAGACGGGATCTCTTTTCGTCCAAAACTCTTTTACCTGCACTAAAAGCAGACTCCGACGCAACAGTTGAAGCAGGAATTGCAAGGATATCCTTTGCAATTCTCGATAATATTGGGTATTTTATTGATTTTTCTTTCCACCATTCTAAAATATCATAATTACTTTGGTCGATTTCAAAGTGATGTTTTAGATAACTATCTAATTCTAAATATGAACCGGAAGAAGATGATCCTACAAAACTATCATCTCGACTTATTATGTTAGCTATTATGGGATTATAATAATCGGGACGTGTCGAGACGCTAGCACGCCTAGACGTATCGCGACTCGGGTTATATAATCTAGAATAATGATCGTAAAGGTCCGCTAAAAGCTTTTTACAATTTCCTACATAATTATGTACATCAGTAGGCGGGCGATCTAATGCGTTGTAGTAAAATCCTATAATTTTACTTAGGGCTTCCGTCCTAAAACACGGATCTAATATTGTCGCAATACCATAAATATAAGGGAAATCAGTAAAATATGCCTTCCACTTGTCCATCATTTCTGCAAGAATCGGCTTTAAATAAACGTTAGTATCATCATGAGAATATGTAAGAAGATGATAAAAAATAGTAACACATTCACTTATCACTAAGTGAATGTTTGGTTGGTAAACATATGAAAAAATCTTAGTTGCGTGGTCATACGCTTCTAATATTTTTTGTACGCCTATCGCTAGTTCCCAACTATCATCACTTATACGGCTATCCGTAAACTCACTATACAATTGAGTTATAACCTGACGATAAGCAATCGCCTTCTTTAATAACTCATGGGTCGAACCCCAACGTGTAGGAGTGTCTAAAGCCCAATATACTTTTTTTAGTTCATATTGGTCACATAACTGTTTATATCTTCGTACCACCACCTAACACGTATTCACAAAACACAATTAATGAATATTTAATACATTCTTACATTTTTGATGTACAAAATATAAATATCATGTATAAAAACTTAAAAAGTATTTACCTTTGGTAAAATTGTAAGAAACTAAGGGCTTCACTCCTTGACTTTCACAAACTTGACAAGTGCATAAGAAAACATCCGGGTCGTCGGTTGGTACTTTTGTAAAATACGACCAAACATGTGACGTAGCTCTACCACTAGGAGGTGGCATTGCCGGAAAAGGTTGTCTTACTGGTTCATTTTCATCTAAATATAAATATAAAAACATTATTAAAATAAATAATAATTTAAAATTCAATTAAATTGAAGAATAAAAATTAGAAAACTAACCAATACTTTGGAAATTGACTCGTTTACCACGAGCTTGTCTTTGTTGTTGTTGTGCTTCTTCAGCTAATCTTGTTGATGATTGTCGAGATCTAAGTATCTCGATAGGGGTTGTTGGTTCTTGTTCTTCTTCTTCTTCTTGTTGTTGTGCTTCTTCTTCATCTTCAATTTCTATTTCTCTTTCAACATGTTCCGCATACTCATGTAAATCTCGGTCGTATGGCTCGTACCCTTCTGGATAAGTCGGTTCGTAATTACTAACCGAAGGTGTTGTTGATATCGATGGAGTTGAAGTTGCCTTTCTTTTGGAGGCGGAGCTAGAAGAAGAACCCCCCAAAGATTTTGCCACTTTAGTGACTTTTTTAGTGGCTTTTTTCAAGAATGAAGACATGATAATATTTATGTAATTAAGAAATAATTAAGAAATAATTAAGAACTAATTAGAAGACTAATTAAGAAATAATAATTAAGAACTAATTAAGAAATAATTAGAAAACTAATTATGTAATTAAGAGAATAATTGCGTAATTAAGTAATTAAGTAGAGAGAGTAAGTAGAGAGAGTAGGAGAAGAGATGAGTTGTGAATTGGAATGTTTGAAAGTGATGGGTATTTATAGAAAAAATTGTAACGGCTACTTTGACCAAAAAACGGCTAGTTTGACCGGTTCCAAAGAACCGTTGGGCCGTTGGAACCGTACGGTTCCGGGTCCGGTTCCGGTTCCGGTTCCATGGAACCGTTGGGCCGGTTCAACCGGACCGGTCCGGTTCACGGTTCTGAGCCGGTTCCTTGGAACCGTTGGGCGGGTTGAACCGGTTCGGACCGGGTGAACCGGTCCACGGTTCTTTGGTCCGGTTCTTGCGGTTTTTTCCGGCGGTTCCACGGTTCCGGCAATTTTTTTCCGACAGGTCCACGGTTTCGCGGTTCGGGACCGGTTCGGAACCTGTCGCGAACGTTCCGGTTCCGGTTCCGGTTTCAAGCGGTTCGGGACTGGTTCGGGACCGGGCCAACCCGGACCGTGGCCATCACTAAGTATGAGATAAGCTTATACAAATAGTCCATTAGTTAAATAAACTTAAAAAACAAATGAAATTTGAATTGTACATGGGAACACCTTTTTTAAAGTGTTTGAGCTAACTTAATTTAGGCCATATCATAGTGAGACGATCTCATTAAAGAATTAGTATTATTATATACCCCATCCTTTCACCTTACCCTTTTTCTACGACTTCTTTCGTTTCACTATACTTGCTATATTTGATTTTTGTGCAATCTAATGTGTTATTTCATCATTTTTATACTCCCTCCAATTCATTTTAGCTGTTCCATTTGTTTTTTCACACTATTCATTGATCTCTTTTAATCTGTATTTTATTCTTAATCAATGAGTTAAAACATAGTCATATGAGATCTTGTTTGATTCGTCTCAATGGAAGGATTATTCATATCAACTTTTCATAATTTTTATTCAAGCATAATTAGAGATAATAAGAGTCAAAATGTTATCTCGACAAGTGTAAAAAAGCAAATGAGACAACTGAAATGAATTGAAGGGAGTATTAAATTATAAACATCTCAAAACTATAAAAAGTTAATATTATAAAAGTATGCAATTAGATGAGTCAAACAAAATCCACTTAAATACTCCCTCCGTTAAATATTATGTGCAACCGCTGTACAATTCGCGGTTGCCAATGCATTTTTTTGTAGGGCCTTAATTAGAGGAAGTAGGGATATGTAGTTAAAGGAAAGAAGGAGAGAGAAAATGGAGGGAGGACCACTTTCCTTCCCATTAAAGGAAAGAAGGAGAGAAAAAAATGAAAGGAGAGAGAAAATGTAGAGATATTTTAAATGATTACATTGGTTATTTTTAGCTAAAAAAGTAAACAAAATAGTGAGTTGCAGATAACCCTGATCGGACAAAAATGGCAAAAGTTGCAGATAATATTTAACGGAGGTAGTATATTTTTTTCTTATATATTAACAACAATATGTAAAATATATATATTTAACAGATAAATAATGTCAATAAGAGTAATGTTGCGATTATTTTAGAAGAGAGTAACTAATTATGAACTTATAATTGCAAGGTACATCTTTTTATCACCCCACTAGACATGCACCAACTAACTTCCTTTTCTCCAATCTTGGCTCCTTAAAGTCTTCTCCGTTTCTCTCCCATATCTCTTCACAGGTCAACTCTCAACTTCAAGTATGCATTCAATTTCTTCAAAATCTAAATTAAATTATGGGCAAAATTCATTTATATGAATTTACTCCTGTTTATTAGTTGCATTTCTGATATGAAATTCTTCATTTGTTTTTTATGAATCAGGAAAGGAATACCCAAGATCTAAAAGAGAGATTTGAAAATGGAGGGTCATCCTTATTCTCCTAAACATCTAATTTTGCCTGGTTTCGTCTCTAATTCTATGTCTGCTTTATCAATTTTGGGTGTTTTTGCTGCCGCTTCATTTATTGTTTTGTCCGTCTCTTGGATTTTTGCCGGTATATTTCTTTCTTACTTTCATCATTTATTTATATATACTTTTTAAATGAAGTAGCTAGGGTTTCTTTGTTGTACATTTGAATCTTTTATTTGCAATTTTTAGTAGCAATTATTTGTAATTATGGTTAGTGTTGATTTGTTGAATGATGAAAAGGTCATAAATTTTTGTGAGAGCTCAAATGCTCAATCATTTCTTGTGGTTAGAGTTAGTAATTGAGCCTTATGGCCCTAATAATTTGTGTTCATGTTTCAATCATGTTGATTTTGGATTACAAGGATTTTGGTATACTAGTTGAAAACCATGCATGTTATTCTTGAGCTAGAGCACTCTTTGGCCGCATCTTATTTTCTCCCATAGCCTGATTATAAATTCCTAGAGCCTGATTATGGATTTTATGAGTGGGATATACCGGGTGCAATGATTATGAGCGGGATATACCGCATCTTTTTCTCCTTATTTAAGAACCTCTTTTTCCATGGTCACTTGTCAGGCACACTTTAGCCATCTTTTATGGCTCTTTTGAATTTATTAGTAATAAACGGTGGTAATGTGAATAGTTTGTTCTCAAGTTTTTTTGGCTCACAATTCTTCATTAGTATCTAATATTACATCTCTAGATGGTAATACATAGGAATGAATTGCTGTGTAAAAAATGAGATTGATTGAAGTTGATCAAACATAAACATTCAACTTAGATTTTCCTACTAAAATTAGACTAATTTTCCATTAATTCCCATTATTTGATACTGACTACCAAACATGTCATTAGAATTGTCTCTCTTTCACGACAAACTTTATTTTCTTCTGTGTTTAGATTAAAGAAAATACTGCAATCAATGAGTAGGTGCTAATTTGCAAGTTGCAACATTAAGTTAGAAATATTTTGAAGTTTCTTTGGAGTTTAGCCTCCTGCTATGAGGCAGACTGTTAGGGTGCATTTTCGAGCTCCTAACCTCTGTCGTTCATAATTGGTATTGATGCAACTCGACTACTTACTGAATAATTTTGATTTTGGACTAAAGTGACATTTTAAAGTGTCGATTTGTCCATGTTGGAGTATTGACTGGCGTACTTGAGGTGAAAGGAAGTGAAGAGTCTAAGTAACAAGTATGCTAGAGTTTGGAGGATCGATTAACATAACCACCACATAACAAAGATCCCCGAGAAGTAGATGGTGCTAGTACTTTACATTGTTGCTATGCTTGAAATGTGATTTTCCTATTTGCACCAAAGAGACGTCGTTCTAAAGTATCTTAAAATGCAACAAAGAGACAACGTCTTTCGGGATTTAAGGAACTGACATTGTTGTTGTTGTGAACATCAAGTTGGTCAGATCAAGGCACTTGTTTTTTTTTTTTTAACTGCTGTTTATGTTTATTTCTGACTTGTGAGCATCCTCTAACAGTAGAATTTGCTTCCATGCTCTACTGTTTTCGCAATTATAATCACCATTTGAACTATTGGGTTCTGTCACACAGGTTTATTTTCAAAGACTACACGACTCGAAAAGTTGCTCATATGTTGGTTTACTTTCACCGGCTTGATACATCTGATCGTTGAGGGATACTTTGCCTTCACACCCGATTTCATCAAGGACAAGAACGGATTTTACTTGGCAGAAATTTGTAATGCTCTTGTTCATCAATCACCTTAGGTTACTTTTAATTTTTCCTAGGCCTATTAGAGATGGGATATTTCTTCTCATCGCAACTAGTTTGATGTTTCGCTTGCGCAGGGAAAGAGTACAGCAAAGGTGATTCCAGATATGCCTCTTTTGACTCTGCTATAGTTGCTGTTGAAATGGTAACAGCCGTTGCGTGGGGCCCTGCCTGCCTTTTAGCAGCGTAAGTCCTTAGAACGATCGACATCTATCATTCTGCCTACTATCTAGATTTATTAAGTGTTACATAATTCGCTAGTTAATTTGCTTTTTGGATTCGCGATTCGCTGAAAACGGACAAAAAATAGCCCAAAACCGACACAATTCACCTTTTGCGATTACTTCGCGAGAAAACTAGCGAATCATATGACACTGGTTTGTTTAGTATCTATGTTTCCTAAACTTGGGTACTCGTGTCTGGTCCAACACCCATGTTAAATTTGACACAGGGACGAGGTAGTTCTAGTAAACATTTAAGGTATATGCAGGCAATTGCCGCTGAAGATGACTATTTTTCATGTTATGCATGCAGGTATGCTATAGCTGCACACAAGTCGTATAGGTATGTTCTTCAGTTGATCATATCTCTCGGCCAATTCTATGGTTTAGTTATCTATTACATAACCGCGGTTTTGGAAGGGGATCATTTCTCGGCAAGTCCATTGTACTACTACGCGTACTACATTGGAGCGAATTCCCCTTGGGGATTGATACCGTTCCTCATAATTATTAGATGTTGGAGAAAGATATGTGAATCGGAGAGTAGAGACAAGAGAAAAGTCCAATGAAGTTGGCACTAATGATACAAGGTGCATTTTTGTGCATTTTCTAACAAACTTTTGTTGCTTCTTTTACTTAGTTTAAGCTCATTAGGACCCTCATAGACCGTGAAATTGTTGTTTAAGGGTCTAATTTTGTGCAACTAAGCAAAATATTCATATCATTTATTATTATTGATCATTGCATTTGGAGTTAATTGCTCTTAACTTTTGTATACCATATTGCTTATTGCTAATTTGTTTTTGAGAGCAATGTTTGATCAAGGAACTATAGAGGTCGGAGATTTGTTTACCTCGTCACTAATCGAAAATTTGAAATAGATAAGATTATTTATCAAAGAAAAGCATAGGATAAGATCAAAATCAAACTTATTCCAAATATAAGCGCCTGCTCCATTTTAATTGAAAACGCTGTTAAGAGGAGTGATTTTTGGCCCATATGGGCTGAAGGGAAATCGCTGTTGGGAACAGCGATTTATATGTAGGTTGATCTTGTCCAATTAGCTCATATGGAAATCGCTGATGGGGGCAGCGATTTCCATGTTGGCTAATCTTGTCCAGTTGCCCCCATGAGCGATTTTCCTATAAGCCAACTGGACAAGATCAACCTAACATGGAAATCGTTGTTCTCACAGCGATTTCCCTTCAGCCCATTTGGGCTCAAAATCGCTCCTCTTAACAGTGTTTTCACATAAAATTGGGCATACACTTATATTTGGAATAAGTTTGATTTTGATCTTATCCTATGCTTTTTTTAGATAAATAATTTCAAATTTTCTCACTAGTCCAACTTGGTAGTTGCTAAATTAATTTATTGATATGAACGTCAAAAGATATCTACAACAGAAAATTATCTCAAAAAATAAAACCACAATTATTGTATGATAAATTTCTCAATGACATAGGCTTTCGATCTGATATACTCCCTTCATTTCTTTATATCCTTCTCATTTACTTTTTGCACTGTTTTCAATGTAATTTTTAAAACTCAATCTCTAAATACACATAATAAAAATTTATAAAAAATACATAATAAAAAAGTACTCTAACGAGATTAAGACGAATAAATTAATGTTTAATTAATGTTTTCAATGTAATGTTTTTTACAGAGTACTTTTTTACATTACGACGAATCTAACGAGATTTCACATGAATATATTTAATCGTCTAAATATATGTAAAAAACATTAATTAAATTTCTTTCCTTTTAAGGTGAAATATTTCAAATGGAAAGAACATTAGAGAACAGATGAAGTAGTTTCTTATAGAACTAAACTAGATTTTCTAATATATTTGTATAAATTAAGAAATTAAAATTTTAAGAAATAAATTTTACATTATACTAATATTTCATTTTATTCTGAATAATTGTATACATTACTATATTGTATCATATTTTGCATAATGCACACAGGTGGTAGTGAAAATTTAATTCACGACAAAAAAATCACAACAAAAGATAAAAAATTAATTATACATTTAATATAATTATATTTATACTTTTCTTTTTTCATTAATAAAAGAGCAAATGGTTTGTACATGGAGCATAAAATACGAAATTATGAGTTTTTTTAATAAAAATAAAAACATACTAATTTTTGCTAACAAAAATAATTGTTACATTAATTTAAATTAAATATTACTACTATTAATAACACACTTTAAACTCATATATTATAACATAGAAATATGTAAAATTATTTCATAATAGATCAAACAAAAAAGATATTTTTCTCATAAAAATATATAAGTGACTTATATGAAGATAGTCACAATATATAATCATATTAGAATTAACCATCGCATTTAAATGACCAAGATTATAAATAACAAAAACAAATTAATTCTAATAAAAGTATATTATGTTTTAACCATCTCAAAATATCCAATACACTAAATAATACTCGTTTAATAATAAAAATTGAAAATATTTTATAATTGAAATAAATGAAATATATAAAACAATTTCTAATACATTAAATGATTTGATCTAAAAAAGTAAAAAAACTAATCAATATTACTTATTATACTCAAAATTCGAAAATAGTAAAGTCAAAGATAATCATAATAACAATGACATCGTCATTGTATTATGGAGGGAAAACAATCAATAAGAAAGTGACACATAAGCGATTTTAAAAAGGGATGATGTCAAGAGTTCATTATTTTAGTAATAGTTATATAAATTTGACAAATTTTTTATTATAGATGTAATATTGATATTTTCTTTGACCTCGTAAACATATTCATCAATAAATCAACTTTATGAAATAAAACTATGATCCCAAACTCTCACATAAGAAGTAATAAATTAAATCTAATAAATGTTTTAAACGGTTCCATCATTTCTCCAATTTTAACATGTAATTAAAAATTACTTTTCTTTATAGGGCTAACTTACATCAAGTACTAAAAACACCTACCATCACTAGTTTAATACCAACTTTAGCAACTTCACTCAATTCTATTGCCTGGAGATCATTTTTAAGATGCACCGACAACCTCTAATACCTATATTCGTTATACTTTTCTCTATTCCATTATAATTATTATATTTGACTTTTTATGTAGTCTAATACGTTATTTTGATCTCATTTATATATTGAATATACACGTTTAAAAATTATAAAAAATTAATATTATGAAAGTATGCGATTAGACGATTAAAACAAGATCCCACTATATTTTTTTTTCTTACACATTAGCCGCAATATATAAAATAAACTTGAACGATGAATAGTGTTGATAACGAAAATGTAGCGAGTATTTCAGAATGGAGGAAGTATGAGACCGTAGGAAGCGTATCATATATGGGTTGAATAGTCCATCTAATACATTTTATGGGAATATGAGCTCTTTATTTGAGATTGTCACAATAAGAGACAATCTATCATAAGAGTAGATTATAAAAATTGATTAGTAAAACTTTTTATTAAACTTTAAATTTTATTCAAATCAAATTTAACTGCTATTAATAAAATTAGATTTTAATTAATTATGATTGATCAAACAATTAAATTAAAAAAAAGACCTCACTCCCCCACAACCACCTAAGGAACTCCCTTTCTCCTCTCTTTTTAGAAACCAGTTGTCCAACACCGTTCAATCCAATGTTTTATTAGCTAGTCTCCTGAGAGACCGTCTTTCTGAGAGACGTCTATCAGGCCCTATTTATTAAAGCTTATTGCCTATATTTACTCTATATTTTTCCTAATGGCCAACCCAATTAGAAATGGTCTCTCAAAGAGACTTTCTCTCACAAGAATTTGTGATATATTATTCATCTTTGCAAAATATTCCTCTAGTTCCTCTAGTATAAAAAGCATACTTTCGAATTATGGATGTGCAATAATTAGTGATCAGGGTAGGCCCTATAAGAGATCAAGAGAGACTATGTCCCGAACCCATTTAGAAAGCTAGAATAATAAAGTTTTAATGGAATAATTTTTGGAACCTAAGAAAAAATAAAAAGGCAATTGTTTAAGTAATGTTTAATTTTTTTTCTTCAACTATGCATCATATAATTTCTCTTTTCTCCGTCATATCAATGTCAAATAAATATAAGAACTTAAGATGATATAATAATACGATACAAAACTATAATTAAAGAATGATTTTTAATAATAAGGATTAACTTAATATGGACCCATCATGAGCTGAGCCCTAGACGGTTACACCTGAAAACTACCCCAGGAACAATCCTGAGTACGATAGTATATTTAGCAATAAGAAACCCATAATAAATATTTCGCTTCCGGACCTTTTAAATAAATCTCAGGGTCGGCCTTGTTTGTAATATGTATGGCCATTACTTACACACGTAAGCTACAATCCAAATGAACCCATTTAGATAGAGTACATACGAACACGCAAATTACAAGTATGTTGAGGACCATAACTTTTTTCCTTCCTAATTGTATAATCAAGTAGCTTCAATGGCTATTTAATTAAAGAAATCAAAGTGAAGAAACTAAAAAAATGGAAGAAAATAAATACACAAGAAAAGATGGTAACAAATATGAAACAGTTGATGAAAAAAGTATAAATGGGTATATGGATCCTCTTTTCATTGATTATTCTCTCCTCATTTCTTCTTCTTCTTCTCACCATACAACACAAGAGCTTCAAAAGTTCAAATCAGCTCTTACTTCATGGGGTTGTTTCCAGGTTTTTATTTTATTACTTTTTTAATTTAATTTGGTAATTAATTATCTTTCAAATGATGATTGAATTATTTTAAAAAAAACTTTTTATAATCAAGTCTTATTACACATGGAAATGACATAAAATTTTTAATGAAATCTTACGCTATAAATCAGTTGAAAGATAATAGAATTTTTACTCAAATAATTTGAGTCTAAATTTATCCTGCTGTTGCACCAAAGACATTCTTGAATATGATAAACCAAAGTAATACTTTACATATGATTGTGTGGTGCATTTATCAGCTCATAAACCATGGTATACCAATGTCATTATTGGATGATGTAAGACAAGTCTCAAGGCAATTTTTCGGTCTTTCCATGGAAGAGAAGCAGAAATATGGAATGTTACCACAAGGTACAAATGGCTTCCAATTGGGCACACCCAAGAGTAGTAGTACCAATACCAATCAAGTTCATGATTGGAGTGAGGGCCTTAGTCTCACAGTTTTTCCAGATCATCGACGACAATACAACTTCTGGCCTGAAATACCCCGGAATTTCAAGTAATTATTTATTTGCTCACTTTGCTAATTTATTCTTTACTTTGTATATTTAGTAGTAGGATTACAATATGGGATTAATGTTTGTCAATGTGTGTAAAAGTAAAAACGGCTAAAACAACTTGACACTATGTTTGAATAATGATTTTGAAGAGAAACTAAAAGAAAGACAGGAGAAGGGGAAGAAGTGTAAGGAAAGAAAAGAAAGAGAAATTTTATGAAAATAACTCTTATTTTATTAAAAGAAAAGTGAAAAAAAGAAAGGGTATAAGAAATTTTCGTCCAACTTTGGATTGAAATCTTAATAAAAATTATTCATGCAGTCCCTCCAAATTCCTTCCCTTCGATTTTGTTATCCAAACATGACATCTTTTATTCTTTTAAATTCCTTCCCTTCTCCTCCCTTCCTTTTCTTATCCAAACACATCCAGACGCTATGTTTGAATAACAAATTTGAAGAGAAAAGAAACAAAGGGAAGGGGAAGGGGAAGGGATCGGCGAAGGGAGAAAGTAAAGGAAAGGAATAGAAGTGGAGGTAAAGTAACTCCTGCATGTTTAGAGAAAAGGGAAATAAAAGGAAAAGAGATAGTTTTTCCTGTAAATCTTTCTAACTTTGAAGAGATTGACACCTTAACCTGCAAGTCAATAGAATTTGTACATTTCACATTACTCGGATCAATAATATAGGATGCTATTATGATATTAATCCTGACATATTACATGAAAATTGTATTAGGGAAGTGTTAGATGAATACACTACGAAGTTAACAGCCATGTTCGATGTCTTGTTCGGGCTGGTGGTTCGATCATTGAATGTAGATGAAGAGAGAGTTGCAAATAAATACGGGAAAAACAAAGAAATTAATGTGAGATTTAACTTCTACCCAAGATTTCCTGGCCTTAAACAAGTTTTAGGTTTGAAACCACATGCAGATTTTTCAGCATTGACATTACTGTTGCAAGATGAAGAAGGACTTCAAATCCTGAAAGATGAACAATGGTTCATGGTTCCTGCCATTCCTCATGCTTTATTTCTCAACCTTGGAGATCCAATTGAGGTAAATTCTATTTGGCAAGCTTCTTGATTGGCTTTTTGGATTAATTGGTCAAATAACCAAAAAACTTGGTTGGTAAATGATACGTAAACCAATTGAAAAGCTGACTTTCGAACCAAAGAAAGCCACTATATGGTCGGGTTTTTCATTAGCTTGTTAGCTTGTTGGCATAATGTTTCTCCAATAAAAGCTAACAACCAATAACTAATTTTACAAACATCTCCTCTAACATGGGACTTAAAACTAACAAAAAAGTCAATATTATTGGCTGATAAGAAAGTTAACTAAACAAGCCAACAAAAATAGTATTTTCAAGCACCACCATCATCTTGCACAATTTACCATGTTGTGCAACATGTTAAATTTGGTACATTCTATCTGATTGACATGGAAATGAAATTCGATGTCTCTCTAAATTAGCATCATTCATAAATTCTACTCAAAAAGCAAAAAGAAACCAACATAATAGAACATCGGGAGCGTTGACCTAAATCAACCGATCCAATTGTATACTTCATATTTGTGTTATGTTTGTTTCGACTGTCTTCTTGTGTCATGCCATAGATAGTTAACCCTAATCAAATGTGTTTATATGTTCTGTAACATGTCTAAGAAGATAATGAGCAATGGCATTTACAAGAGTGCAGTGCATAGAGTGGTGACAAATTCAGAAAAAGAAAGAGTCTCAATAGCTGCGTTTTGGGATAGTGACAGAGATAAAGAAATTGGACCTTTCGATGAACTTATTACTGCTAATTATCATCAGCGTTATAAGAGCATTTCACTCAAGGATTATGCCAATACTTTTTTCAAATTGTATCAATCAGGGAAGAGACCGATCGACGATGTGAAAGTTTAAGTCAATGTCACTAATATAGTTTTCATTAATATTCTTTTGTTTTTACGTGCACTTTGATTTTTTAGTCTTATATTGTAAACTTTATGAATTAATACCTTGAAATGTTTGAATTAGAGTAGAGTGCTAGGAATCATTTTATCTCAAATACATTTTCATAAATATAACTTTTAAGCATATACACTATGTTTGGATAAGAAATCAGAAAAGAAAAGCAAGGAAAGTAAGAGGAAAGAAAGGAAGAGAAAGAAAGGGAACAAATAAGAAGGAAGAATATGACTTGTTTGTTTAGAAGCAAATGGAAGGGAAAAGAAAGGAAAATGAGGGTTCTCCCTCCAAATCAATCCACTTCAAGAAATATTATATTTTTAACAAGACTTGTTTATGTTTTTCCTTCAAACACTTCCCATCCAAATCTCTCCCCTCCCATTTAGTTTCAAACAAGGAATTCGTCATCTTTCTATATCACTTTCCTTTCCCTCTATTCCTATCTATCCGGACATAGTGTTAATTATAAAGTAGATATTAAGGTTTAAAATCATTAAATTAGACCATAAAAATCAAAAAACAAATAATATAAAATTAGATGAAAAAAATATAAAGTGATTAGTGTCCTTTCCAGAAATATGAAGTTAAAATTAATGTAATTATACTATTCTCGTTATCTCAACGGAACGGTTTTAGATCGGTCATACATCTTAAATAAATATTGATAAAATATGTAGTTTTTCTCCATGAGTGCAAGCTCGTTCTTTTTGCTTAATAGTCCCTCTGTCCCTCTCAATTTGCACCTCTTTCCCTTTTAGTTTGTCCCACTCATTTTGCACCTTTCTTTTTTTGGCAATGGCCCCACTTTCTTTTTTTAAATCTCAACCATAAACTTATTTTCTCTCTCCATATATCTTAACCACTCATTCCTATCATCCACTTATTTTTTGTCTTATTCTCCAACCAAATTTTACTTTCCACTAAATATCACCCAATATCTAATGGGTGCAAAATCATAGTGACGGAGGGAGTAGTTCAAAATTTTTTTAGTGTTGTGCACCAGGTGGTGGTGCTGGTGGAGAACAACGAAATAAAATTTGGCCATTAATTGAGTTAAATAATAAAGAAATACCTCAATTATTTTGATGTGTCCGTCTCTATGTGTAAGTTCCTCTATTTCCTTGATTTTGCAACACTTCTTTCTAAAAACTCTTATATGAAAAAACTGAGTATTCTCATTTAGATGATGCACTCCTTTGTTGCTAGAATTGACTTTTTTAGGTTAGTGCTTCTTGAATCAATTGTGGCAATCTAACAATGAGAGAATTATCAATAAGCAATTTCTGTCATTATGTGAGCAACGATCAAATCTAATAAGCTCTGACCACATAATTTCAATAACTAACCAACTAATTTTACCTATATGTTATTTCTACTCGGATTTTTAATATTTTGACGGTCAATCGAATTATTTATTTATACGAAAAAAATCCATATTTATGGTCTAAAACGAAATCACAGGTGTCCAGGTCACTCCATGTCCTTGTCCACATTAGACATACACTTCTGTTTATGTGAAGGGTTTGAGTACATAGATTTTAAAAGAAAAAACATGGATTGTACTGGTCTTTTTCATCACTCATCGAAGTACAAACTTTTTTCTTTTGGCAGTTTATAAGCAATGAAACTAATGATTTACTGAAAAGTAATTATGAAAAAACGAGAACCACACAAATTGATTGTACTAAAATTAGATACATGCAATAATATATAATGGAAAGACTAAGGAGGGTGCACATCCTCTCACTAGGTGTGCTAATTGACAAGAGACTACAATTATACAAGAAGATCAAGATTTATGTAGTACATACCTTCAAATCTCTAACGGGAGAAAGAGTGATCACAAGGACAAAAAAATTGCAATGCAGACTCTCAGTTGCACATTCAGAAGTCATCAACGGGTCATCTGAATCATTTTCTGCAAAGAATGATCAAAATCTTATAAGCTCTAAGCCTCTAACCACAAAATTCAGATAACCTACTAATTTGACCTGTGTGACTGTACTCGGATTTTAATATTTAAGGGTGTGTCAAAGTTGTTACTTGTATAAGAAAATTCATATTTTTCGTCTAAAACGAAATCTCAAATGTCCATGTCACTCCATGCCCATTTCAGAATTCGATAAACTGCAGGTCATATGAAGGGTTCAATACCAGATTTTGAAAAAGAAAATTAAGGTGGGGTACTGGTATTTCTCATTACTTGTAAAGTATAAACTTCTATCTTTTGGCAGTTTATAAGTAATGCAATAAATGATTGACACAGAAGTGTTCATGTAAAAAAGGAGCCACACAAATTGATTGCTCTAAAATTAAACACATGCAGATGATGTCTGTGGCTGCAGTATGTTTTTCACATCCTAAGAAATAGGGCCACTAAGTATGCTAATTGACAAGAAGAGACTACAACCATACAAACAGATCAAACACTATGTTAGTACATAGTACATACCTCCAATACTCTCAAACTACCAAAAGAGTGATCACATTGATTAAAATATTACAATGCGGAATCTAAGTTGCAAATCTAGAACTCATTTTTCAGCTCAGGTCATTTCTGGGTGGTGAGTCATTTGTTTCATTTCAGGTAGGGTCATATTTGGTTTGTAGCCTTTTATAATCTACAAAAGAAATTTTGCTCAACTCTGTTCAAGCGATGTTCGATCAATTTTGATGCAGTTCATGTAATTTTCTTGCATGTATCAAGGATTTGAGTTGAGTTACCAGGTACGGGTCCATTTTATAATATGTAGTTTGGTACTCTTTAGGGATATCATGGAATATATATATGGCTTTGTTTTGGAAACCAGCATAGAGCTGCATCAGAAATTCGACATTGCTCATGAGAATGTCAATTCAAAATAGTAAAAGGAAAAATGCTCCCACCAAAAGAGAATATAGAAAGATAACACAATTAGAATCTTACCTTGATTTATATATATATTCTTATTAAAGATATGCAGACCAAAATCTATTCTAAATCATTACATAGATAAAGTAAAAAGAATAAACATACTGCTTATGTGCATACCAGGGGCCAATTCGGAATTGTCGGAATACAACATACTGAGATTGTTGCGCAGATCATACTCGCAGTAGTCTTTCATCAAAATCTTATAAGCGAAATACAGTCTGATAAATCAATATTCATTTATCTTTGCTGAATCTCTCCATACTTTTTGAAGTCTGTACAATGGCTGCACCATCTGTTCCTCTGAAGAAGCTGGAATTACCACCAAAACCAGTTCAGGAACTAATAAAAACAGAAAGAAAACAAGTTCCTGAAAGATATATTCAACAGCATTTGAACAATCCAGTTGATCAGCCTGAGATTAATTATATGGACAGTTCCATCATTGATTTCAGTCTGCTCTCAAATTCATCACCAAGGCAACACCAAGAATTGCAAAAACTTCGTAATAATCTGAGTTCCTGGGGTTGTTTCCAGGTTTGTGTGGACACTTCTAATAAAATTCAAACCTCTTATTCTGAAATACTTGCAACCTTAGATGCATATTTATTTTGTAAATTTTAACATTTCAGCTTATAAATCATGGTTGCTCATCCTCATTACTTCATCGACTACGTGAAGTTCATAAAGAGTTCTTTGCTCTGCCTCTAGAAGTGAAAAAAAAGTATTCAAGAACATTAGATTGGATTGAAGGGTATGGAAGTGATACAGTTACTGAAGATCAGAGTTATAACTGGAATGATAGACTGCAACTAAAAGTTTATCCTGTTGAGCAGAAGAATTTCAAATTCTGGCCCGAGGAAGATGTACAAAATTTTAGGTGACAGTTTTTTTCATACACTCATAGCAACTCCTTTTTTTCATTTAATTATATTTTTGATTTTTGTCACAAGCAGGGAAACATTAAACGAATATGCGAAGAATATGAGGCGAGTATTAGAAATTATCCTAAAAGCCATAGCAAAATCATTAAATTTAGAAGAAACCACCTTTTACAGAGAATGTGAAGGAGAACAGGGCATTTATATGCTTGCAAGATTCAACTATTATCCTCCATGTTCATCACCGGATCTTGTTTTCGGCCTTAAACCACATTCTGATGTTTCAGCCATTACCATTCTTTTGCAAGACAATGAGGTTGAAGGCCTTCAGGTGCAGAAAGATGACCAGTGGTTTAAAGTTCCCATTATTCCTGATGCCCTTTTCATCAATATTGGTGACCAGTTGGAGGTAAATTCATAGCAACATGTTTTATTAATTACTAACATCATCAGCCAAGTCTTCATCATTTTCATACCTTCCATATAAATAGGTGACTTTCTTGGTTGATATGTTGTTTTAGACAACAGCAATAGCTTCGATCACAATTTTTACAGCTAAAAAAAAAAGCAATACAATGCACTTTATAAAACATCAAGTCAAATTACGCTATTTTCAAAAACTCTAAACTTTTTCGGGTTCAAAATTAAGCGTCATTTCCATACACATTAGAGAGTATGGACTACCCGATACGGGTACTTGAGAAGAAATGAAGGTCCAAGTAGCAGTGAATATAAAAACCAGGTAGTAATGTTACAAACTCTTTCCATGTAATTTACAATTTATCAGAGATTTGAATAGGTGAAACACGGGGAGCTCAAGAACTAATGAAGTAAATTGTAAACAGATAATGAGCAACGGTATACTGAAGAGTGCAATGCATAAAGTAGTGATAGATAAGGACAGAGAAAGGATGTCAGTGGCAGTCGCTTGTTCTCCACACCCTGAGAAAGAGATAGGGCCACTGGGCGAGCTGATTGACCAGGATCGACCGCAATTATACAAGAATGTCAAGAATTATGTTCGGGTGTACCTCCAATACTCTCCAACAGCAGAACGCGCCATCAATGCTATGAAAATTAAACAGTAGAAATGAATTTTAAATCATTCTGATTGTCTCTATACAATGTTCTATTCACATCTGAATCTCTTTGAAATCTATATTAACAGGTTTAATACAATATTGTTATTGTATTGAGCAACACAAGTCAATTCTGAAGCTATAATTAGTACTTCTTTAACATACCGGTTACTGCAATATCATGTTATTATGTATTGTGTTGTTGTCTGGATTCTCTGCTTTCAAGTAATATGTATGGACAATCTGAATAATGATCACATTATGCTTTCAAGTAAGATCCTTGAGTTTTAATTTGGCCAGATTTTTCTGGGACAGAATAGGTAAGAAAGGAATGTTTTTAATTCAATCTTTATCAAAATTTAGTTTCTTTTCCTTTTTTTCTTTAACATTTTTTTTATTATAAAATGTTCAAATAAAAAGTTAACATGCTATTCTGGTTGAGTAAAAATATCTAATAAAAAAACTACCCTCAAAGTTCAACCCACCGAGAGCAGTTTGCAAATTTCATACTACTGATGTGGGAAGAGGCAAAGTTGAGCCAGATCAAAATTATTTTTCCTATATATTAGCATTGAAGACATCAAACTAAATAGTATTCACTTCCAAGCCAGATTTCAACTCTGTTGGTCTCGTTATAGCAATTACTCAGTTCTAGACCAATAGACTTTGTCTACAAAATGTTAAGAATATAAAAATAATTTCAGTGCAAAAAAAGGTGATGAGTGATGACATGGTTATGCAACGAGAAAAGTTTTTATAATAGAAGAATACATGAACCAGGAAAACACTCGAGTCTCGTATAAGAATGAACAAGTCATCCAAACGCTAATAATCCTCTATTAACCTATTTTTAAGTCTCGGGTCGATCATATTACAATCATGCTTAGTTTTAGAAAGCACAAGGTGCAGAAGGGTTATGGAGCCTAGGTGGAATGTGAAAGCATGGAGATTTCGTAGTGGAATCGCATCTTTTGTCTCAGAAGCTTATAAAGAATTCCAGTTTCCAGAACATATTGAGACTTAAAATAATACAATGTAAATATTATAATTAATTCAAAGATCTAAAACATTCATTATCATATTGCTAATCTACTTTTTAGAGCAATTTATCTACTTCTTCTATGTATAGTTGTTACAAAAAGAAGAGAGAAAGATGAAAACCATAAGAGAATAAAAATGAAAAAAAACAAGTAGACAGAAGAAAAGAAAATTCAATAAAAAATTAAAAAAATACCAAAAACAGAAGAAGCCATAAGAGAAGAAAAATGACATTGAATCCACAACAAAGAAGATAGAAAAGGGAATAAAAAAGCACCTAGTCATGTGGAGGCCTAGGGAGAGAGGTACAAAGTTGTAAAAATCTAAACAATTTTCTTTTGGGGAAATTAGAAGATTTATTAAGATCAAAAAACCAAAGAAAGAGCAAGGTAACAGTCCATACAAAGCCCCAGAAGCTCTACTAGCAACTCTAAATAAAATCTAAGCAAATTTTTATTTGGCCTCTTTTTCTTTTTTTGTCTTCGTAAATAAGAGAAAATCCTTCATTTTACATCGTTCTTCAAAGAGCGCACCTCATGTATATGACTGAGCACAGACTAGTAAAGTGATTTTTCAAAAGCCTCAATGCAAGGCGTACCAGAGGCGCACTCTTAAAAGCTAAGATTCAATGAGATGCAACTATATGTATTTCAAAATGTAATTGTTCAAGAAAACTTTGATTGAATATTATTATCTTGACGAGTTAGATTTCTCTTGTAGCATCGTGTTGTGGAATCATTATCTCGACCTCTCTAGTGGTGATGGTCTTGGTTTTGGATATACCAGAAATTCCAGTTTCACTAGCCATCTTTATTAGTTAAGGAAAAGACGTGAGATGTACGCACTTATGCACTACACAACATGGATATGTTGTTTTTAATTAACCATTGATTTGATAAATTGATATAAAACTGCCTTTTATTAACTAGCTAGTGGGAGGGCATAGCAGAAAGGTCAATAGGTTTTGGCTAAAACATTAAAAGTGGCCTATTAGAAAGCCCTCTTCTGAGTAGCCTTAATTTACGACAATAAAACTCTAAAAACTGTACTTCAGTGCAAAATAGAACATGACTTACTTGCAGAGTAGCGTGTACACATTAAAATATAGAGCTAGAAACTTCACGACACGATATGCCTTCACTTCTACGCTCTGATTATTATAGAAACCTGTGAAAGAAATTTACATTAACAGTGAAGATGTACCAAAGCCATATATTTCACCATTTTTCTTCGATGAATATTTCTGCAATTGACCTCTCACCTCTCTGCTCTCCACCTCTTACCTTCATTACTTGAAGGAGGAAAAGGGCTGAATCAACTCTACTTGCTTTTCAATATGCAGGATTGTTTTCAGGTATGCTTTCAGTTAGTAGTAGCTAAAACGAAACTGGTGCAGCAGTTTTATTAACACAATAATGTAAGAACAATAAAGAACTCAAATTTGCTTGCTTGCTGAAACAGAGAATGATGATGCTTTTGGTGTTTCAGTCCAATCATTGTTTTCAAATGTAAGAAGAACAATAAAGAACAATAAAAGTTGCACTATTGTTTAATAGTCATATTAGATCAGAGATGATGATGCTTTTGGTGTTTCAGTCCAATCATTGTATACAAAACTGCATGATGGACAACCCAATTAATACTTTCTTTTACTAGAAAAAGGCCAGCAAAGATATTTATACTCCACATCAATCACTCAATCCGTGGTGTTTGTACATAAAATATGAGCCTATATTTTATATGGGCTAAGTCCACTAAGAGGCCCACTAGGTTTAATTGGTACAACAAGCCATGTCTGAATTATCCTGGAAGATCAGATAAGACTCGATGCTTAGCCGGGAAGAACTAAATTACTTTCTGATATGTAATTTTTGTAAGTGAAGGGGAAAAGCCCAATCGTAACAACTTATAGGGCTATACTGCTTGACTTTTATAGGCATCCCACGGCAGATCTATAATCAAAGCTAAAGCATAAGGTGGATTCCAGAATTCAAAGAGTTGCTTCTTACACCAATATGTGGAACATGAAACCTCAAGAGCAACATTCAAGATTCAAATAATTACAATCATACAAGTTACATTATCGGTCTATATCCATTATTGCATCACCGTATACAGCACCTCAGCACTGTCAATTTTAAGTAATGCAAAATTAATAAAGACTGACTAATTTAGCAGAGTCACATCTACATAAAAAAAGGGATTACCCCAGCATCTATAGGCCACAAGATGAAAGAATATACAAACGATGTCTACACCAATGTAAGTTTTGGCTACAATTTCTATGACTTGTTAAACATCTATCAATACAAAAACTTATGATTTGAACAGGATGGTGACGGACAGCTAAAGTCAAAACAAGAAAAATCTATGGTCAGCCAATCAAAAAGATAGCTGATACAATAATCAGAACCAGAAAAACAAAATACGTCTAAAGATAGGCAGTCACAACTCACAAGTAAAACAATAATAAACCACAGTTTAACTGAATAACTGGTTAATTATGAAGGAGTGCATATATTTGTCTGACAATAACAGATATTAACCAAGTATATCTGGTGACTAACGATGTTCTAACATCCTTAGCAGGTTGTACCATGACAGCTAACTCAAAATGGCTAGAGGAAATGCATAAAAAAGTTTTGGTTGTCATGATCATCAGAAAAGACTTATTACACTAGGAAAAATTCTTGAATATCCTCATCCAAGAAACAGAACACAAATAATACATTAAGCACATAAATGCCACTTACATTATTCAAAATTATGTTGTCTTCTAAGAACTCACTTTTATAGACTAACAAAAATGAAAGACGTAGAGAATCTGTTCAGGGCTTCCATAAAGTATAATCAGTCAAAAATCTTACAAATATCTGAGAATTATCTTAGCACACGTTGCACATCCAATCATATTCATTTGCAATTATATGGCCGAAAAAAAGATAATCATTTGATGATTCCAAGATTCAGTATGTTGTCAGTGACGATTAGTTTAGGCTCTTAAGTATGGAGTTTGATCTCAAGGGCGTTATAATGCAAAAAATCATCAAAATTATAAGTAATAACCTCATCAGATTCAATTTTGCACAAGATAATTGCTGATTGAACAACCAAGTATCTTATATTTTATTCATAAGAATCCAGACATAGCAGAAAATGTACGCCTGTGTAGTACAACTCTTTCCCAAAATAAAAAGAAAGTGCTAAAGAACTACAAAAAAACAGAATTAGACAACCGCTAAAACTAAAAGCTAACAAAGGTCAAATTTTTTGCAACTTCCATGCTCAAAGACGGATCATATCAGTCCACTCGCTTTGCAAAAGCACTTTCCATTCAAAATCTTGAGTACTCAGGGGCCAATCCAGCAACATATAAGCAACAAAACATACTGAATTTAAACCCCGACTGAGGAGCCTTTGAGTTATAGCATCCCAGTAAATTCAACCGATACAAAATCCATGTCCAACTACAGCACCAACTAGTCAAACAACCCAGCAAAAGAAAAACATTTAGTTAACTTCCGAATTCTCATTTTCTCTAGGAGCCAAAGCAGAACCATTCTGTGGGTCAGAATCTGTAAGCAACTTCAACTCCTTAGACTTATTGTTAGGTTCTTCAAGCTCGGTACACCCGAACAATTGTTTCCTTAGCAAACCATGTAAATGTCCAAACAGCTGCTGCTTAACCAACTCAAACGCCCAATCTAACCTCTCTAATTGCTCCATTGCATTCTGATTGTACAAAAACAAACCGTAAAACAACTCGAAACTATCTTTCGAGGTATTATTCACCAAATTCAACAAACTCTCATAACCTTTCGTATTAATTGGTGTATCTTCTAAATCGAACTTTTCCAGCACTCTCCCTAGAAAATGTGTGATAAATTGCGACCCTGCTGCATACCTATCATGCTCAGCACAAGTCATCTCCTCAACTCTACATCCTTCCCTTCTGAAAATATCCAAAAAACTTTCGCACCTCTTAATTCTATTAGTATTATTCCCAATTCTAACCTTATCATACACAAAAGGTAATCCTCCCCAACCATTTTTACCAGATTCAGGTCCAAACATTGGATGAGTACATAAAATATCAAAATCAGGTGGTAAAATTTGCATAAATAAATTTCGCGGAAATTCTTTCACCGATAAAACATCAACAAACAACGTCGATCTTTTTAATCGTTGCAATGGCAATGAATTCAACATCAATTCAGTAGATAGAATTGAAGTACACAATAAAATTACCTCAGGATGTTCTTCACATAAATCATGCGGATCAGAAAAAAAAGATACTCCAAGATTGGATGCAATTTTTGAGTAATCTGATCGCGAATATGCTAAAACTTTATGTCCTTGAGCTACAAACGATTTCGCTAAAAATTGTCCGTAATTACCAAACCCAACGATTGCAATTTTCAACTTCGTATACGACGACGAAGAAGGTAATGATGATGATGAGGAGGATGGTCTGTTGTTATTGGCCGCAAGTTTTGATTCATAATCGTAAGGTTGAGCTGCGTCAATAGAGCGAATTGTAAGGGTTTTTCCGCCATGAAAATGAAGATATTTTCTTCGGAGATTTAAAAGCGAGACGAAAGGAAGATTCCCGGCAATGAAGTTAAGTGAATAGGGTTTCCCCGGAATAATTGCCGGCGATTTTAACGGCGAGGGTTGTGCGGTGGTTGTTGAGGAGAAAAAAAGCATGTTCGTCGTTGACGAGAGGGAGAATCTATGGACTTAATTCTGGTTGGTAATTTTTGCTTTCGGCACGTCTAGATAATACAAGTAATAGACTCCGACACTATCTTAAACATTTAATATAGTGTCCATGCACGGTTTTTTAATTATAGTTTTACTGATAATCCGCGTGCGATGCACAGTTTTTCATTTTAATGTAAAACATCAATAAAAATTTTATTTCTTTTGTATTAATCTGAATTTGTATCTATAATATAATAATTATAAATTTTTATTTTTTTCAAAAGTATATTCAAAGATAATGTAATTAATTTGTACATAAATAAATAATTTTTATAATAAATAGTAAATCAATGGTGCTTTGTAAATTGAAAATCAAAGATAATAATGAATTTGTGCATCTTTGATTGATATATTTATTACTTTGTATTGCTATTTAAGTTTATATGTTATATTCTCAACTCATCATCATCCTACCCAGTATTTATTACTCCGTATTGATAATTAATTTCTACTACATTCTCAACTAAAAGCTTTTAATGATTGTCTCAAATTAATCATTTTTAGCATGTAATAAATATATCAATCTTTACAAAATGGAGGGAAAATTTTTCTATAGTCATTCTTATGCAATGACATCATTTTTACAAAATGGAGGGAAACTTTTTCTTGAGAATATGACAACTCATGAATTTGTTTAGTTGCTTATGTAAGCTATATTTTGTTTTAGTATTATGTAAGAATTTTTATTTATTTGTTAAAACATAATTATTGAATTCTTTTGTAATTTGTCTATATGCAAGAATAATTGATAGGAAAAATTGTTGAGAATAATCTTTACTTTTTACGTTTTTCTGTGAATAACCCCAACTTTGGATTATTCATTAAAAATCCGATTTTTTCACCTTAGTTGCTTACAACACTCCCACCGAAATTATGACCGATTACAGCCAGTCGAAAAGCCGAGTTTAATATCTTCACCAAAATAACCTTTTTCAACATTCAACTTCATGCCAATTTGAATTTCATTCCAATTCATTTCACCCTCAAAATTCTAGGGTTCATCCTAGAACCCCTAATTTGCATGTCCCCAATTCTAGGGTTAATCATTTTACCTCCAAATTCAAAGATGGGAGGTTGAATCTGGTGGTTTTTGTTGTTCTTCATAAAAATGGTAAGCTACTATTCTCATGTAGGTTTCGGAATTATTATTTGCAAAATTCTAGTTAAATGTGCGAATTTCTACTATTTTAAATGCGCAAATTTCTATTTAATTTTTGAATGTAATCCCCACATGTGCTAATTTTCGAATGTAAAGGGATGAACTGAATTTTCTCTTCCCTAAATTTGGATTTAACAATGGAGAAATGGAGTGAGAAAGACGAAGAAGATGACAACAATATGAAGGAAGAGAACAGGTTAGAAATGACTTTATCACCTGTTGCAGCCGGTCACATTTTCGATGGGGGTGCTATGAGCATATAAGGTGAAAAGTTCGGATTATTAATGAATAATCAAAAGTAGGGGTTATTCATAGGAAAATATAAAAAGTAGGAATTATTCTCAACAATTTTTCCTAATTGATATCCATTGTAGCAATTTCTTAGCTACAACTTTGCTGGCGGGTCCAATTTCTTAGCGATTGAGTTCTTTTTCTTGCACTTGTAGCACGAAACTCTATATATAGGGTATTTCTCAAAATTTTCATACCTTTTTCAGTAAAGTACACAATCACTAGGACATGTGTCTATCTTGGTGTACTCTAAGCCTAGTAGGTTAATTAATTTCTTAGCAGAATACATACTACAACCATCATACAATGGACTCTCAATAGCATTTGACACATCCGCAAACACACAACTTGTTGAGTGAGATGATCTCCAATTGCATCCATCATATCATTCATTTGGTCTTCCGCTACGCCCTCATTATCTTCACCGCCCTCATCACCCTCACATGTCAAAGTATGTGCCTCCCCACCATCATCCTTAATATCTAAACTTTTCACCATGCCAATACCAAATCTCATAATCAGGTCTAAACCCATAACGATACAGGTAGGGGTGTGCAAAATGAGACCGGACCGGTTGCATCCGGTCCGGTCTCCGGGTCTTACATATTTTACATTCCGGGTTTCCGTCCGGTCCGGTCTAAACCCAGAAAAATCCGGGTTGGACCGGATGAGACCGGATGCACAAAAAAATTGTTTTAAAAGTGAATAATATTTACGATTGTTATGTATATACTTATTTAAAGGGCTTTAAATATTTTATCTTCAACCAAAAATATTTTTTTAATTCAAATATTTTAATTTTATAATAATTAATTTGCTAAATTATTTTTAAATCTTCCATTTTTTAATTTATTTTTGATAAAAAAATTTATTCCTGGTCTAACCGGTCCAAACCCGGACCGAACCGGATGGAATCCAACCGGTTTGGACCGGTCTTAGTATATTCGAGATTCCGGTCCAACCGGTTCCGGTTCCGGTCTGGTCCGGGTTTGGACCGGTGAACACTCCTAGATACAGGTGATCTACTATTTTGTTAATGTCATTTCACCTCTTTACATTGCTACAATCACGACAAGGGAAAAATATTATAGGCTCCTAGCCTAGCCTTTGTTGTTACACTGCAGCAATACGAAATTACCTATGCCCTTCTTGAAATTCCCTTTCGCGTCGATCACCATACATCTAATTAGGGGTGCTGAAAAAATCCCGACTCGCTGACCCGCATCTTCAGTGGCGGGTCATTTTATTAAAAAAAAATTATAAGGTACGGATTGGGTACCCGACCCATCTTAACCGGGTAGGGTCATGGGCCAAAACATTTTTTATCGGGTACCCATTCACCCGTAAACCCGTGAATACTTCATCAAAGCCCGTGTTTATATTATGTTCTTGTTGCTATTTGTTGAGGACAACAAATGGATGTGAGTGTTGACCTATTGCCATCTGAAAGGAGAGGCTAAGACCTCACTCAAGGATCACAAAATGAAGTTTAAATGAATGTTTGTGTTGTGTCAAAGTTTAGGAACAAAAATAATAATGCAAGTAATAATGAATGGCTAAATAAACAAATAAACAAGACAAAGATTTAAGGTGGTTCACCAATCTTGGGCTACATCCACCATCTAGCCTAGGATTTATATTAATGTGTTCAAAGGAAAAATATAAGACTTGAAGGAATTACAAATGGAGGTTATGTGTAAGAAGAGAGGAGCTAAATGAGGGAGAAAACTAAAGACCAGCAACATGGCTCGACCCACTGGCTCGGTTGAGCGGGGGTGTGCAGCACCTTGTGGAGTCGTCTGGGCCTTCCACGTGTTCCCTTTGGTCCCCTCCTTTATTACTCCTCCTTGTATTCTTGTCTTTGCATCTGAAATGAGGTGTGCTACCATCCTTAACACTTGCTTCCCAAGTATCCACTACCTATAGTACATTATACTATGGTACTTGTTTGATACTCAAACACCCAATCACAACAAAGTACTTTGTCCTCTTCTTACTTACACTAACATGCTAAATTAATTTTCTTAATCTTGTTTTGATTACTTGGTGAACCAAATCACCAATAATCCTAACACCATCAAAGTCTAAGTGGGTGTTATTGCTTTCTACATATAGGTTACAGCAAGGATATTACAATGAAACAAAAAAATACAATTACTAATTAACTATTGCTTCGTGGAAGATGTGCTATAATGTGCTAGTAGTTACATAGTTATATAGCAATAAAAATATAGAATTATATACTCTTTAAATCATGATAAAAATTGAATTTCTACACACAAAAATTTCAACAAATAAAATTGGGTACCCGTTGTTCCGACTTGATTAATCTGAGTACTCAATTTTAAGGTAGTTGGATAAATCGGGTCGAAACATGGGCCGACAAACACAAGTACCCGAAATATCAAGTACAAGTTTATTAACACCTCTACATCCAACTACGATTAATTTCTAAGAAAATAACATACATACAAGTACCCCAATAAGTTCAGTGCAAACTCTTAAGACATACATAAATAATTAGCTTCTATATAATTATTTCTATATCGCCAAAAAATAACGTATATACAAGTACCCCAATAAGTTCATTATCTTTAAGTTGCTTTTTTTGTTGTGGGGATCGGAACATCATAATTATTGATAGAATAATAATTGATCTACTCAATATATTTAGTTGATATTGTGAATATTTAGATTATAGTAAATATTTTGGAATTATTATGTTGCCTAAACCAGAAGATTATGATTGTATTTATTGCTATTCATTGTAATGAGAAATCAACTAAGGAATTATCTCTAATATGGTATCAAGAGCATAGGCTTTTTTGATCCTCCTTTCTTTCTTCTTCTATTATCGCCTACCACCATAATCGGTGCCTGCCGCCCCTTTTTCCTCCTCTTTTCTCTCGAATTTTTTTGATATTCGAATTTTTTTTTATCATGGCCTCCACCAATATTCACCCGGCTACTTTGGTTTCGAATATCAAAAATTGTATCCCAATTCAACTTGATGAATAAGCTGTTCATTGTAACACATGATCTACTCCTTTTCAAGTTCATTGTAGTGCTCATCTTGTTCTTGATCCCATAATTCCCGATGTCTCATCTAAGGTAACCGAAACACCTACTTCCGAATGGAAACATCTTGATGACATTGTTCGCACATGGATTTATAGTACTATTTGTCCCACTCTTCTTACTTTGATTGTTCAACCCAAAGATAGTGCTCGTGATGTTTGGGACTGTCTTGAGTAAACTTTTTACAATAACAAAACCACCCGCACTCTCCATCTTGAATCCCAATTTGATGAACTTTCCCTTGCTCAATTTTTCAATGTCAAAAGCTATTGTAATGAACTCAAGAAAATTTCCACCACTCTTAAAAATCTTGGTACCACCATCACCGATAACCGTCTTGCTCTTCAAGTCATCCAAGGATTAACATTAGAATATCGCACTTTTCACTCTTTGGTTCCACATATGGATACGGTTCCGTCTTTTGTTACTCTTCGATCTATGCTTGAATTGGAAGAACATTCTCACAAGAAAGATAATTCACCGGCCCAAGTTTCAACTCTCGTGCAAACTCCTAATTCTTATGAAAAAGTTGGAAATTTTGGCTCTCGCCCTTCCTCCACCTCTCGTGGTGGCTGTCGACCACCGCCTTGTGGTGGCCGTCGACCACCGCCACTACCACCTAGCCAACAGAAACCCAGGCCGTGGCTATGGCCCTCCATCACAGCATTATGGACCAGGTTATGGGAATGGCTATGGGCATTCAAGATCTCATGGCCCAAGTCACTATTCTTATCCTCATCAACATTGGGCTTCTGGTAACAATTGGTCCCAACCTCCATGTCCCCATCCTACACACTCCTGGACTCCTCCTTCTAAGCAGCCCACTTCACATTCTATTCAAGGGATTCTTGGGCCTCGTCTTGCACAAGGTTATTTAACCGGCTCTTCATCATCTATGGGTTGATAATACAAAACGATGAGACCACTATACATGGTAATTTATTTTGTTGTGGTTGTGAGTGGAGTAATATATTTCTGTAAAATGTTACTTATAATGCTAAAATAATAAAATATTACTTAAAATGCTTAATTAATTTTTCCATGTTTCAATTTCCAATTGTAAGTTTGTAACAAATATCACTATAACAAATTTAGCTTTTTGCGACATTGGATTTAGTGGCATTACAAAAATGCCACTAATTCATATTTTTAATGTAATAATTATTGGTTTTTATTTTAAATTCCACTATAAAGTGATTTAGCGACACTTAATTTGGTCTATAGTGGCATATGTAATTGTCACTATATATGTCACTATAATCTATAGCGACATTTGTGAGAAATGTCACTATATCCTATGTCGGTAAAAGTTTTAGTGTCACTTTTCAATATGCTGCTAAAGGGTCTAATAAATGTCACTAAATCTTCAATATACACTATAAGAAATTTGAAATAACGACATTTAAATTAAATGTCGCTAAATATATCCCACTAAAAGCAAATTATGTTGGAGTGTATAGCCTTTGAATTTATAACCCGGCTTTTTTGTGTACTTTTTTTTGATTATTACTTATAATTGTTTTCTAATGTTCTTCTCATTTGGAATATTCCACCTTAAGGAGAGAGAATTTTAATTAATATTTAAGACACATATTTAAAAAATAAAATATATCTATGTGATATCTTGTTTAATTTGATTTGTTTTTTATGTATAGTTTTTTATCATGTATTTTTTATAATTTTTTATTATGTATATTTAGAGTTATTGGAGTTTAAAATTTACATTAAAAACTGTGAAAAAATAAATGGTAAGAATAAGTGGTTAACATGATGAGTTTAGACCTAGTATATGGTAGCAGGTGTGTGAGAAGTGTCAAAATCCACACCATGAAAATTGTTGTAATCTCTATTTGTCTTTCATATTGAATGATTGATTCTAATATTTCTCCTTTAAATTTTCACAATGGACATCTTATATATAAAAACTTTAACTTATAGGTGATCTTGATTTTGCATCTATTATATAAATACATAATTCACTTTCCTTATAATTAAACTCTCTTTTATCAATTTTAACGAACTAAACCAAATTTCTCTAAATTAAACTGATTTTTAAATTCAATTTTCAATTTTGAATTTTTCAAAAAATATTTTCCGTTAATAAATTTTCGCGTACACTAGTGATTTTTACTGAATTGAAATTATTTCAATCAAATTAAATTTTTTTATTTTACTAAATATAAATATTTGAATACTAATTAAAATGGGGCTTATAATCTATTTATTTGCTCTTTGTCAACATTATGACCTGTATTTTCATTTACTATTTGGTCGTTTCTTGACAAACTAGGTACTATAGAGACTTGGATCAAAGTCGCAATGAATACGACCAAATGATACATTGCATAGTTAAAGGTTTCTTGACTAGCTAGCTTCCTCACCAATTACATGTTGATTTCTCTAGAATCATGAATATTTGTATATTCATTTTATAATTATTTTTAACAAAAAATTATCATGAATAATACAACTTTTTGTTAATTTTCCTACAATAATACCAACTATTGATTAATCACGAATAATACCAACTTAGGGGAGTATTTTCTTAAAATAATATCAACTTGAGTTTATCAACTAATTTACCAATTTTTGTCTTATAATCACATATAGTTTAATTTTTAACGTGTTAGAATTTTTTAGAAAAACACCCCTCTAAGTTGGTATTATTCATGGTTAATCAATAGTTGATATCATAGTAGGTAATAACAAAAAGTTATATTATTCATGGAGATCAACTTTTTTTTTCTTTCTTTGTTTTTTTTAGAAAAACCTGTCATTGGAGATCAACTTAAAATTTAGGGGTGTTCATTTAATAATTTGGTTGAATAGTATTTCCATTTTATGAGAAATAAAATAGGTTTTATGAGAAATAATATATCACAGATTTTTTACATTTCATCCTTATTTATATATATTATTCCCTTCATTCTTTGTTGTTCTTGTTTACTTTTTGCGCATTTTTCAAAGTAAATTTTGATCCTAAATATCTCTAAATACGCATCATAAAAAATTATAAAAAAATATAATAAATAAGTATACATTAGGACGAATCTAACAAGATCTTACATGTATATAATTTATCATCTCTATGTCTTAAAAATCTTATTTATTTCTCTCTCTAAAATAGATCATTTGAAACGGGAAGAACATTGGCTAACAGAGGGAGTATTAATGCTTATGGTTCCCACATATTTTCCAATCACTTTATTTAAATATTTTTTGATAATTGTGATTCCTATATTTTTTTCCAATTAACTTTACTTAATATTTTATAATGTTTATAGTCCTCACTTTTCTGCCTTTATATTAATTAATTATTCAATAAAATGATACATTCACTATCTAAAAGAACCAATTTTTCTTTCTTCCAAAAAAGAAAAAAAAATCTTTTTTTCTTAATTTTTATGAATATTCGTTGTGAAAATAACTTTAAAAAGCAAATAGTGTCGTTCTTGACAATTTTTCGACAATTTATAGGCCCTAGGCAAAAAATTAAAAAAAAGGCGCTTATATAAGTAAAGTTTCGGTTATTTTTTTCTCTAACTATGTAGTTCAGTATTCATGCAGTTCCATGAAAAATACTTATGGTTCGATTCATAGTAGAAGCTACTTATACAAATACTAATTTTTAATTTTAAGGATTAACTCAATTTATATCCTTTTATAAGTTGAGATTTAGACGATTGCACTTCAAAACTATCCTAAAAACGGCACGTATAGCGAGTGAAGTATACTATAGGGTGGGTGCTACCTTTAGCTTCGTAATTATGCTAAACCAGACGATTATAATCTTATGTGTTTGATTTGAAAATTTGTGAACAATATTTATTGATCCCTAATGAGACGTTAACCTATTTTAACTTATAAACAATATTTTAATGATATGGCTACGTGTTTAAAGTTTAAACCATGTAAAATTAGGGATGTTTATTGTTTAACCATGTAATAAAGAGATTATAGGTGTCCATCATTGATCATTGCATGTACCACGCCTAATTTCATATGTATGAATCAAAGAAGAAATTACGAAACATGACTAAATTTTTTTGGTGGAGAATGCATATTTTTTAATCTCCACGTAATAAATTGGGATGTGCGATTTAAATATAAAACTCCTAACAATTGATTAATATTTAAAACTCTCAACTTTAGGTCCATTTTAAATTTAAAGTCCAAGATTACTTGTAACCGGATAAATTGATTTTAGTAGAATAATAATGGGACCCAATTGTATTTGTTAAACACTTTACCCTTTTTGACCTTACACGACCCTTCACGTAGCCTTCCATTTTAACAAAATGATACCAGTGCTTTAAAATTAAAATGAACCTAAAATTGAAAGTTTTGAATAATAATTAATAGTTGGGAGTTTTATATTTAAACTACGAATAGTTGGGAGTTTTAAAAGTAATTTTCCCTAATAAATTAACAAATAATTGATGTAATTGTCAAGTTCATTAAATTGACAAATTGATTGGGCTCACTATAAAATAATTTTCATTTGCGACATTAAGCTATATTTAAGTTTTTTTTAAAGTTTATTCATAATCATCATACCCAATAATTTTTGATTCATTTATTTGAAAATTATTTTGTAATCGGTCCATCTTATATGAGACCGTCTCAATATGAGACGAGCCCATATAATTAGTTCATTACTTTAAATAATGACTTTAAGATCGTAAGTGATCTTTTAAGGTGATAAGTAATCACTCTAAAATCTTAAATGATCGTTTTAAGGTTATAACTAATCACTTTAAATGATCGTAAGTGACCGTCTCAATGGGTCCCCTGTGTTATAGCTCTTTAACAATGGTACCCCTGTGTTTTTTTTTTTAATTCGAATAGTACCCTACCTTTTTGAGCTAATTACAAACGTGACACTGTTCACCTTTTTTCCGTTAAGTTGACGTTATATATCATTTAAAAGCAAGGAAAGTTATCAATGGTACCCTTGTGTTATACTCCCTCCGTTCCCTATTGATGTTCCCATAGGGAATGTTCACGGAAATTAAGAAAAGTGGAATCTTTTAGATAGTGGAGATATTATTTTATTGAATAATAAATTTGATTGAGAAAAAGTGGGGACCACAAATATTAAAAAAGTATTTAAAAAAAGTTAATGGAAAAAATATAGGAACCACAACTAATTAAAAAATGTTTTTATGAAGTTAGTGGGAAACATGTGGGGACCATAAGGAATATAAAAATGTGAAAATGGAGTTAGTGGAAGATATGTGGGCCCTAATCATTATTAAAATATTAAAATGAGGATGAATGAGGTTATTTTTGTCCAAAATTTGTGATATAAATGGAAAGATTCCTTATGGGAACAACAATTGAAACACCTAAAAATGGAAAGTGAGAACTTCTTTAAGGAATAGAGAGAGTAACACTTTATCAATGGTACCCCTGTGTTATAGCACTTTTAAATGACATTTAACGTCAACTTAATGGAAAAAGGTTAACAATGTCACGTTTGTAATAAGCTTAAAAATATAGGGGTACCATTGGAATTAAAAAAAACACATGAGTACCATTGATAAAGTGCTATAACACAGGGGTACTATTGATAATTAAAATAGTCAAGTATGTGATTTAGATTCCATAAATATGTAAAGTGAATGGCGAATGTATGTTGGAGCTCACGAAGTCACGTGTTCCTAGGTGTTTTTTTTTAAAAAAATTCAAAGTAGATTGTTCTATAAGTAAGAGTAAAAGTGTAAATTTAATACTGAACCCTTTTGATGATAAATACTCTCTCATTCTAGTAATTTTGTCTTATATATTTATTTATTTTGTTTCACTTTTTTTATTAGTTCGTTTGATATATTTTGCTCCATTTCCTTTTATGGTATGTAAAATTTATAATTTTCAAATATAGGTAAAATAGTTGTTAATTTTCCAAACAAAACTCTACAAAAAAATAATTTTTAACTGTTAAAATAAACATTCAGTTGAGTTATACACTTAAACTTGAGTTCCTTACTACAAGTGATAAAAAAGGTTGAGCAGACAAAAAGTATTGTAAGAAATTTTAAACACACGACTTACTCTCAACAACTCATTGTATGAGCTAGCCTAAACCAGTTTAGCTCCTTTGTTTGAAATTCCAATGCTCCTAAAATATTACACAAATTATTGTGATAGACGATTTCTTCAAAAGACGTATTAGATGTATGGATTTAATAGCCCAATTAATATAAATTAAAAAGAAAATAAGTACATGAACTTCTTGTTTAATATTCGTCTCTTTAAGAGACACTCTATCACAAGAATTGTCGTGAATAGGTGGGGTGTTGGTTAGGGAGCCCCCACCCATCACCATTGGTTGACAATAATATGGAGTATAAGTTTGATGTACTACTCATTCTGCTACCAGTGATTTTGTGATAAAACTTATCTTGCGTGATGTTATATTGGGCACAAGCCTCAAAACAAATTTATCAAGAAACTGTCAACCAACAGGGATGAATTAACGGTGCGGGTTATTAGGCTATTCGGGGTAGTTAACCACCTAGAGCCGTAAGAATTAAAGGCCCTCAAATATTGAATAGTGCTATTCAGATCTAATTAAGCAAAATGTTAAACAACTTGTTTATGAATCTTTTTTCATTTGAAGTAATTAATATAACTACAATATATTTTTCTTAAATTCTTTTTTGAAATGAAATTTTTTTTGTCTTTTAATATAATTAAGGTTCCATTACGAATGGTATGCATTAATTTTTTTAGTATTATTGTTTTGGAGGGTATCAAGGATACTAAGGCATGTACAAGTCATGTGATATGTGGCATTGAAGATGAGTGAGCTATCATGTGCAAAACATGTGCTTTATGCTAAGAGAAACCATCTATCAAGAAGGATGCTGCTGCTGTTCCTACACTTGTGGTACAAGGAGCTGCACACCTGTCCTGATTAGAGTCTTAGTTTGTTAGCCTTTAGTTAGTTAGTAACACAATCTTGTTAGGCACGTGTAATTCTTGATATATGCACATGTAATTCTTGATGTATTCCCTTGTAGTTCTTGAATGTAGCTTGTACTTAGTGATGGCCACATAGCGGATTATCCGGAACCGAATTGATCTAGAACTGCTTGAAATCGATTCCGGAATCGTAACCGTTCGCGATAGGTTCAGAACCGGCCCGAACTGCGGAACCGTGAACCCACCGGGAAAAAAGTTGTCAGAACTTTAAACTGCCAGAAAAAACGTCAGAATCAGACCAAAGAACCGCGGGCCGGTTCACCTGGACCAACGGGTCCATGGAACCGCCCCGGAACCGGACCGGAACGGTTCACCCGGCCCAACGATTCCTTGGAACCAGAACCGTGCGGTTCACCCGACCCAGCGGTTATTTGGAACCGTTCGAAAACTAGCCATTAACTAGCCGTTGGAGAATTTCTATATATACCCATCACTTTCAATCTTTCCATTCACAACTCATCTCTTCTCTTACTCTCTTTACTTACTCTCTCTACTTAATTACACAATTATTCTCTTAATTACATAATTAGTCGTTTAATTATTGCTTAATTACATAATTATTCTTTTAATTATTTCTTAATTACATAACTATTCTTTTAATTATTTATTAATTTCTTGTTATTTCAATATTATCATGTCTTCAATTTTGAAAAAAGCCTCTAAAAAAGTTACTAAAGTGGCAAAATCTTTGGGAGGTTCTAGCTCCAAAAAAAGGGTCAATTCAACTTCATTAATATCAACATCACCTTCGGTTAGTAATTATGAGCTGAATTATCCAGAAGGGTACGACCAAGATTTACACGATCATGCAAAAGAAGTGGAAAGAGAAATACAAATTGAAGATGAAGAAGAAGAAGAAGAAGAAACACAAGAAGAAGAAGAAGAGGAATTAACGACCCCTATCGGGATACTTAGATCTCGACAATCATCAACAATAAGATCAGTTAAAGCACAACAACAACAACAACAAAGACAAGCTCGTGGTTCACAAGTCAATTTCCAAAGCATCGATTAGTTTTATAATTTTATTCTACAAATTGATTGAATTTTCAATTATTATTTATTTATATATTGTGGTATTTGAATAATGTCTTTAACTTTACATTTAGATGAAGATGAACCAGTAAGACAACCTTTTTCGGCAATGCCACCTCCTAGTGGTAGAGCTGTTTCACATGTGTGGCAGAGCTGTTTCACATGTGTGGTTGTATTTCACATGTCATCTGATCTATTCAATGGGCTATGTAGCAGGTGTTCATCATCTAAAAATTCTAGATAAATATAGAGAAATCTAGACAATTATACTCTAGAAAATGTTTAGAACTGATTTAGACAATTATACTTTAGAAAATATTTAGAACAATCTAGGCTAAGAAAAAGCAAGAATATACTACAAGGTTGTAAGAATATGTTATTCATCAACATAGTACTTATAAATACTCTTAACTTACATAGAAAGAAATATATACAAAGTACTTATAGTGCTCACAAAAATAAGAATGTGAGTACACAAGAAAAATGAGTGAGATATGTGTTCATACAAAAATAATACAAGTGAAGAGTGTATAGGTGCGGAACAAGTGTTCCGCTAAAAATATTCTTGTACAAAAATATTTAAATTCAATTAATATAATATAAAGTTATTTGGGTTCAACTATAAATTTTGCGTGCCCCTAACTACTTCTATTAATTTTTACTGATTACAAATGACTTTTTCTAATTTTTACTGATCATAACTGATTTCATTAATTGTTAATGATTTTTACGAATTCTAATTTATTTTTACTGATTATTTTTTTATGTGAACTAAAAAGGGCTAAGTGCATAAATAACTACTATGCACCAGCATTAAAGTCATTGACGTAATTATTTTGAGATATAAGGTAAACTAAGTTAATAGAAAGACTAAGTGAGAGTTAAAATCTAAGAAAAACTACATTTATTTTAACTGAGATAAGAGTCAATTTGCAAGTAATTTAAATTATCATCGGCCTAATTTCTCGTATAAAATTAGAGGTGTTCCAAACAGATCCGATGACTTGATAGACACCCGACTTTATAACCGAACCCAATTTGACCCGACTTAAAAATGCATCTACAATTATGTTAAAACCAATGTGAACATAAAATCCGATTTTGAACCGATCCGAATGAATACCTCTATATAAAATCAAAGTTTGAGAGGAAACATAAAAAATAGTTCATATCTATGCCCCTCAAGGAAGACGACAAAAAAAACACGTGCAAACAAAAGAACCATAAATTGCAAGTCATTTAAATAACTAAGTTAAAGTTAATGAGAAGGGAGTCCCCAATCAAATTAACAACATTAATTTTTAAATAAGACGGTCTCATGATGTGACTATTTTTATCGGGCTGGTTCGGTGTACTCTTTTTGTTATAAAATGAAAACTTATAACATTGAAGTAATTACTTATAATTTTTATATAATCACTTTTTATAATTTTAGAGTAATTAAATTATAACCTTTAAACAATCATTTCAGATCTTAAAGTAATAAAGAAATAACTAATTATATGAGCTCATATCATGATGAGACGACCTCATACAACACAAACTCATTTAAGAATGAGGATAGTGGCAACAATGAATGTAGGAAACCATGGACATAGACTTTATATCAACCAATTCCATCATGTGACAAAAAACAACACATGAAACACGACAACTCGATAATAATTTAAAGATTAAAGTACAACGATTAGGTCCTAATTTCTTTGATAAATTATGATCTTGTGATTAGCCATATCACTATTAGGGTCGAACACAATTTGGTTTAAACCTTAAAACGGACAAATTTGTAGTTTTAGTATTTAGTCTGGTATATAGTCTAAACAATCTGGTCTGATTTTCTTTTTTATTTGAATGCCAGTTCACAGTTTGGTTTTGATTTTTTATCTTTCGAATCGAACCGAACTGCAAACCATACTACGATTAAAATGAGTAACTTTTTTAGAATAAATTAATAGATCGCTACTTAGAAATCACGAAATGTGGTTATTTTTTATAGTAATATATGGTTGAATGATGATGATGCAATTAACTATTTACTCTTTAATTCGTAATTATGTTAATATTCTGTCAATTATTCTATTGCTGTTTATAGCTCTCATGTACTTGTATATATTCCGGCTTTTGCCATTAGTAATGATAATACAAACTCGTCCTCAGGGGAAGACTACTAGTGATGACTTGAGCTGGCTTATTTGTGCAGTAGTGATTGATCAGGAACCAAAAGAGCATGTAGACGAGACCACCGAAGCTGACACTGAAAACATAGTATCTCCTCTTCAGAATCATATTGTCCTACCAAATGAGCATCCGGAGGATCCGCAAGAGGTAAATTCTGATGAGCTTGAAATAGTTGAGAATATTCCTAATGATAACAGTGCAGATGTAGAAATACCGAGCAGGTATGAACTACCACCCAGGAGTACGAGGGGTATACCTCTTAGGAGATATGATCCAGAATATGAAGCACAGAGATCCAGATATCCTCTTAACAGGGAAAACAATGAAAACCTTTCTCTCTCAGCTGTTGCTTTTAACAGTACTCTCTACTCCAGTGATATACCAAGGAATGTTGATGAAGCTCTCCGTGATCCAAAGTGGAAGAAAGCAATGGAAGAAGAGATCTCTGCACTAGATAAAAATGAGACTTGGGATAAATGTGAACTGCCGAAAGGGAAGAAAACAGTAGGGTGCAGGTGGGTGTACTCTACCAAGTACCGAGTTGATCGTACGATTGAAAGGTTTAAGGCCAGATTGGTTGCACAAGGGTACACTTAGACATATGGAGTTGACTACTCAGAAACGTTCTTTCCTGTAGCTAAACTTGATACTATCCGTGTCCTTTTTTCTGTTGCAGCTAATAGGGATTTGCCTCTACATCAATTCGATGTGAAGAACGTCTTTCTCCATGGAAGAATAGAGGAAGAAGTATATATGAGAGCTCCTCCAGGTTTTTCAGATGAATATAAGCCAGGTGAAGGATGTAAGTTAAAGAAAGCCCTGTATGATTTGAACAATCTCCCAGAGCTTGGTTTGGTCGATTCACTGCAACTATGAAGAAGTTCGGGTACAAACAGAGTAACTCAGATCATACTCTGTTCCTTAAAAGACAGAAAGGGAAACTTACGTATCTTATTATTTATGTGGATGATATGATCGTCACTAGAGATGATAAAGATGAGATTGATACTTTGAAGAGGCAACTCTCTAGTGAGATTTGGGGCAATTGAAGTAATTTCTTGGTATTGAAGTTCTGAGGTCAAAAGGGGGAATCTTTATAAGTCAGAGAAAGTATATTCTGGATCTATTGATAGAGACTGGCATGATTGATTGTAAACCGGCAGATACTCCTATCATAACTCACCATGGGCTCCAGATGATTGAAGGTGAAAAAGTTGCAGATAGAGGACAGTATTAGAGACTGGTTGGGAAACTTATCTATCTTGGTCACACTAGACCAGACATTGCATACACAGTAAGTGTGCTAAGTAGATTTATGTATAAGCCACAAGTACACCATATGGCAGCTGTTGTGAGGATTCTGAGGTACCTCAAAGGAACCAATGGCAGAGGAATATTTTACAGGAAGAATGGGCATCTGGACCTTCTAGCCTACACAGATGCTGATTGGGCTGGGGACAGAGATGATAGGAAATCCACCTCAGGATACTTTACTCTTGTTGGAGGAAATTTAGTTACATGGAAGAGCAAGAAACAAAAGGTTGTTGCTCTATCTAGTGCAGAGGCAGAGTTTCGAGGTATTGCAAAGGGCATAACTGAAGTAATGTGGTTGAAGAAACTTCTAAGTGAATTACATTTTCCACAGAGAAGAGCTTGCAGATTGTTTTGTGATAATAAAGCAGTAATTAGTTTCTCAGAGAATCCGGTTCAGCTTGATAGAACCAAACATGTGGAGATTGACAGCACTTCATCAAAGAGAAATTAGAGAATAAGATCATAAGCCTTCCTTATGTCAGATCAGAGGACCAACTTGCTGATATTCTTACAAAGGTCGTCGGATCAGAAGCTTTCGAGTAGACATTGTGCAAGTTAGGTATCGGAGACCCGAAGACCTAACTTGAGGGGGAGTGTAGGAAAGTTAACATATTTAGATTTATTCTTTAATTCGTAATTATGTTAATATTCTGTCAATTATTCTATTGCTGTTTATAGCTCTCATGTACTTGTATATATTCCGGCTTTTGCCATTAGTAATGATAATACAAACCGTATTCAAAACCTAATTACTTTGTCTTAATTCCGCATTATTTTCATTTACAAATTATCATATTTGGTGACTGTAGATGTGGAAATATTTGCATAAACATACATATTAATTTCAAAAATATAAGCATAAAAATTTTAGACCAGACAAAACCAGATCGTTGTACAACGATTGGGTGTGGTCCGATCTAGTTATTTAGACGGTCCAATTCAGTCTAGAATTTATTTTTTATTTTTTCTGATTTTAGTATAGAACCAGACCAAATTCGACCATTAACCATATGCATCCCTTATCACCATCACCTGTCCAAAAGGGCTTTAAAAAGGTCATTTTCTGTTAGAGTATATAACATATCTTGGGGCCTCAACCATCATCTTAAACTTTTGGTTGATATGGTTCCTTGACATGGTATCAAAAGTCAGAGTGACAAGAGGTCACAGGTTCAAATCTCAACCACCCCTCATTTAAACAGTGGAATATTTAGCACCAGGTGTGAGGAGGGCCTGTGTTGCATCCACACTTCTAGCCCAAAGGGCTCTCGTGTGAGGAGGCGTGCTAAAGTATATAACATATCTTGGGTCCTCAACCATCAGCTTAAGCTTTTGGTTGAGTTGGTTTCTTGACATTTTCTACATTACTATTTATTTTCCTTTCAAAATGTTTTTGAATGATTTTTCCTTTTAATAATTGAGTTGAAGTTTCTACTATAGTATTTTTCCTTTTCCTTTCGTATCGTATCATATCATATCTTCATACGCGGTTCTCATTTAGTAGCAATGTTTGAGATTAAGAGTAGAAAATAATCCATACTCGTACTCCTCTAAAGAAAAGGTAAGAGAAATGTGGTCAAAGAGACCCCAAATAACAAAACCCTACAGAGAAAGTAATGAATGATAATAATTATGTGTAAAATATGTTACTTGCAATTTCCAACACAAACTTAACTGGAGTCGAATTAAGTGAATATAAAAAGGTTGGGGTAAGTGTAGAAAAACGAAAAGGAACATATAAAAAAAGTGAGTGTAGGAAAACGAAAAGGAATATATCAAAACTCCAAAATACGTATTAATGTCTCCTTATCAAGGTTGTTAGAATCGGGATTCTACGTAGGATCGTTGAGAGGGTAGGATCGAAATCGATAGAATCGGATCGTAGGATCGTGTGATTCTCCAGATACACATTAACATGCTTTAGATAACTGATTTTCAATTGTATTTGTTCTTTTTTAAGTTTTAAGTTTTAAATTAACACTTATTTGACTTCAACTATTAAGTTTTGTAAAAGAATACCTTTAATAATCATTTTTAAAATATGGATCAAGAAAAACTTGAATTTTAGTCATATTGGTATATACATATAGATATACATGAGTAAAATCTAGATTATATGAAATTTTTGTACGATTGAAACTACCCTTATAGGATCGGATCGTAAGATCGTAGAATCTTAGAATCGTGTTATGATCCTACCACTTGCATCCTGGAGCTATATAGGATCGTACGATTCTACCAACATTAAGATCCTACTACGATCCAAATCGGTCACCTAATTTCGGATCGTAGGATCGTAGAATCGTTGATCAGGATCGAGATTCTGATAACCATGCTCCTTATACTTCTTTCACTACAATGTTTAATTGGCTTTGTTTCTTCCTAGTCGGGTCTTCTGGGGAGGAAAGCACGGCGGCAACTCATACCCATAAAGGAGAACACGACCAAAAAGGAGTCCCCCGACTCAAGAAAGACTAAGAGAAGCCCCTGCGACGTGTAGATAAAAACGTAATAGATACCAAAAAAACATAAAACAATAAAAACTAAAGAGAAACGGTGCAACAACAACCAAAAAACTAAAAGAAACTAAAACGGCGAGAGAATAAGCCCCCCAAAAAACTCTAGAAGAAAAGACTAGTCTAAAACATGTATAAGACGCCTCCAACTACCCCTATCCTTAGTCAGGTCCATAGAGATGTTTGACTTATACAGGTCAGCCTTTATATGCGCATCCAAGATCTCCTAGGCCTTCCTCGATTCCTCTTACCCTCTACTATGATGCTTTCAGCCCTTCTCACAGGGGCGTCGAAAGACTTCCTTTGCACATGCCCAAACCATCTCAATCTATTTTCGCGCATTTTCTCAGAGATAGGGGCAACCCCTCGTTTGTCCCTAAACTCTTGGTTCCTAATCTGGTCTATCAATGTGCGCCCGCATATCCACCTCAGCATACGCATTTCTGTGACTTCCATCTTATGTTCAAAACTCTTCTTCACGGGCCAACATTCTATCCCATATAACAAAGCAGGTCTGATTGCCACCCGGTAGAATTTTCCCTTGAACTTACTTGGGACCTTCCTATCACATAGCACCGCGGTGGCTGCTCGCCACATGAGCCAAGCCGCCTGGATGCAGTGGTTTACATCTCTGTCAAACTCTCCATCCCTTTGCATGATCGATCCCAAATACTTGTACATGGACGTACCTTTAACAACCTCTTCGCCGATGGACACCTCTGGCTCGCCTACCGGTGATGTTCCACTAAAGTCACAGCGCAAATACTCGGTCTTCGTGCGGCTAATGCGCAACCCTTTACCTTCTAAAGCTTCCCTCCACTCGTCCGATTTGTTACTAACCTCCTCTTTAGTTTCTGCCACCAGCACAATATCGTCCGCGAATAGCATGCACCACGGGACCATTTTCCAGATAGATTTTGATATCTCATCCATAATGACCTCAAAAATGAACGTACTTAGAGCCGATCTTTGATGTAGTCCGACTTTAACCGGGAAATGTTCTGTTATCCCTACCGATGTTTGAATGCTAGTCGAAACTCTGTCATACATATCCCGAATAGCTTCAATGTACACCGGAGAAATACCTTTGGCCTTAAGACTATCCCAGATAACGCATCGTGGTATGCTATCATACACTTTCTCTAAGTCTATGAACACCATATGCAGATCTTTCTTCCGCTCCCTATATTTTTCCATCAGTCTTATCAAAATATGAATAGCCTCCATGGTTGACCTTCCTGGCATAAAATCGAATTGGTTCTCACTAATCACTGTTCCTTGTCTGATTCTCCTTTCTATCACTCTTTCCCACAATTTCATTGTGTGGCTTAGCAGTTTGATATCCCTATAGTTCTCACATATTTGCGCATCGCCTTTGTTTTTAAACAAAGGTATGAGAAAAACCTTTGAAACACAAAGTTCCACGTTTAATGAAAATACACTCTAATACAAAGAAGAAACTCCATTAGAAATCAACCCTAGTTCCTTTCTATTTATTAGGTTCTTACATACATTAAATTATAATTTAGCGTCCTTTTATAACCCATATACAAGTTAGAATAACCGTAGCCCAAAGGTCCAAGACTTCCCTACCAAGCAAGCTTAACCAGATTTTCTTATTTTGGCATAAATCGGGATGCTCTGACGACCACCATATGCACAAGCACCATATGTGCTCGAGCGAGTACTATATATGCTCAAATGAGCACCATATCCAGATCATTTGATGACTTCTTTGTGTGGTGTGCCTCGTTGAAGGCCCCTTTCTTCCTTCCTCTTGCCTCGTTCAAGACATGAATCAAAGAATCGAATACCCTAATATTTGAATCGGATATTGGATTGAATTATCGGGTTTTCAGATCAGATAGTTTTGCTCAAGCTATTTCAAGGATTATTTATAGGTAATGGGCAATAGAATGAATTATCGAGGACAATTTCTCTCATTGTGAAATGTTGAAAATAATAAACAATATTTAGACAATAATTAGTAGAATATTTTGATTTTATTCTAGAATAATATTTTAAATATTTAGGAAGTTAAAATATTTGTAATATTTAGTTTTGTTATTTTATGTCATATCTCTTGTATTTCTAGGGGGCATTTGCCTCGGTTTAAAGGAATAAGAATGAAAACTCGAATGAATTGAATATTAAACCTAAAGCAAATTATTATACTCTGTTATTAATTTGATGGTGAAATACTTTTCTCCGAAAAACCAATACTTTTGATCAAAAACTTATAAAAAGTCTTCAATTCTTAATGATTCCTCTCGCCTAATAATTATTTCTCATTATTTATCCCCATCATAATGTCTTTTTTCAAAAATATCTATTGAAACAAGTATCAAATTTGAACGCTAACAATTTTCAAGGTCACACCACATTTTAGCTTGTTTTTGGACTTGTGTATGCCATTAACGCGATTTTACTTCTAAATTTGAGATAGTATAAAGACGACATGTTAAATAAGTGGTTTGAGTGGAGTTTAGGTCGGTCATATTTCACATAATGGGTCATAGATTTAGTCTTATCACTACAAGATAGCTAAAAAGTACAATGTATTTTCTTTTACTTGAAGTTAAATAAAAAACTTCTTCGGTGGTAAACTTCCTAAATGTTCCGACTTAAAGTTAACCTAAAATAAAAAACACCAGATTTATAGTGTAATCATTACAGATTTAGTGATATTAAAAAAATGTCACTAATTCATATTTTTAGTGTAATTAAAATATTAATTAGTTTTTATTTTAAGTTCCACTATAAAGTGATTTAGCGACACTTTATTTCGTCTTTAGAGGCATATGAAATTATCACTAATGTTCTATAGTGGCGTTTATAAGAAATATCACTATATCTTATGTCGCAAAATAATTTAGTGTTACTTTTTTTATGCTGCTACAGAATCTAAATGTCACTAAATCCTTTATATATACAATAACAAATTTGAAATAACGACATTTAAATTAAATGTCGCTAAATATATCCCACTAAAAGCAAATTATGTTGTAATGAATCAAACATGATTTGACTTGCATCATAACTGACCTGTACGTGATCTATATTACCGTAGCTATTTTAAACCCAAACTGGAATTTAACCTATTCGAAACCGAAACTGGAATTTAACCTATTCGAAACCGAATTCAACCCATTTGTAATTATTTACATATATATATATATATATATATATATATATATATATATATATATATATATATATATATATATATATATATATATATATATATATATATATATATATATATATATATATATATATATTATATATATATATATATATTATATGTATATATATGTATATATATGTATATATATGTATATATATTATACATATATATACATATATATACATATATACATATATATATATATATATATATATATATATATATATATATATATATATATATATATATATTATATATATATATATATATATAGTTTTGACCTGTAACTGAACCGACATGAATCAAGTCACGAGACTACTCAACAAAATACGTACTAAATTAAATTTGTAGCCAACATATATGTTACGAATTATTTATCTAATTTACAACAACTACAATTTTCGTTGCAAAAACCATGGGTTATACCGGGAAATTATTTTTGGTGGTGGGAAGTTATTTTTTTTGGCAACGGCTATTTAACAACAATAATGGATTTCGCAACAACTAGTATTTTTCGCAACAGAAAATAATTTGTCGTTGCTAAAACTTGTTGCTAAAAATGATTTTTGTTATACTGATAAACTAACCTAAAATTGAACCGAGATATCAATCTGCAGCCCTAGCTAGTATAGCTAGTTTAGTCAATGAGGGGACTTTAAATAGTTAGTAAACTCTAACTTAACATAATAAATCATAATTCAATCTGATTTCATTTTAAAATCTAGAATTCACATAAACAAGGTGAGCCCAAAAACTGAATAAATAATTACAGTCTGCATTGTAGTAAATTATAATACTAAGTTCCAAATTAGCAGCCATCTTGATGATTATTGTTTTACTAAATCAATGTGACCTAACAATATTAGGTCCACCATTTTAACACTTAATAATAATATTAATTAATAAGCTTAATCCATATTTAAACAATTCCACATTCACATTACACCTTCTCAGAACTTGCTTCCATCACCCTTCAACAAATTCACTTATTTTTAAGCTCTTAATTTTTGACATTTAGAGAACTAAGTCGTTGTTATTAGTAATTCGCTTTTTGACTTGTTAGTTGGTATTTCTTTTTTATTTATTGTTAAGTTAAATAATTAAAATATCACAAATTTTTGTGAGAGGCGGTCTCTTTGAGAGAGCATCTCTTATTGGGTTGGTCCATTAGAAAAAATATAGAGTAGATATAGGCAATAAACTTAAATGGATTGAGCCTGAGAGACGTCTCTCAGAAAGACGGTCTCTCAGGAGACTGCCTGTTAAAATATTAAGTTAAATTTCATTGAGTTTGACTACAAACTCAAATATTATGGGTAAATGGGTAGTAAATAAGTATTAAGGGATACATTTATAACTGATTTTGAATATGCAAATCAAATTAGATTAATTCAAGAAAGTTTTTATTACTAAGTACAAAAAAGCTCATGTACATTTATTTTGTCATTTACAAGCTTAGTTACCTAATAATACCACTCAACTAAAACTCTAAAACATAAATACATCATCACTATTACAGAATAGCTACATATTATCACTCTACAATGGATTTTTAATAACTCAAAAAGATACAAAAAAAATAAACAAAACCAATTATTATTACACCCCAATACCTTAAATAATACATATTGGTTATATTTTTGTTATTGTTTTTTTATAATAATTTTGAGGTAAGGACAATCTCTTATGGGCAATAGGTCAAAAGTCATCTTTGGTGAAAATCAAACTCATAATATAACGACGTTGTAAAAGAAAAGTTTTAAACATCAGATCAACTCATAATTCTGTTTTGTAGTTGAATTTCTTAAATTTTTAACCGCCAGATCAACTCATAATTCTGTTTTGTAGTTGAATTTCTTAACACTATGAAGATAACCTACTTCCATTAACAGCCAGAAATTCCTGCTCAGTAACATCATCTGGAGAAGGAAGCAATAATGTGTCCATTTTTTGATCATTATTAGTCTCTAACATCAATTGTTTTCTAACAAGATCATGCAAATGCCCAGAAAGTTGTTTTTTCACCATCTCAAATGCCCAATCCATTCTATCCAATTGTTCCATTGCATTTTTATTGTATAAAAATAACCCATAAAATAGCTCAAAGCTATCCCTTGCTGTATTATCCACCAAATTTAATAAACTTTCATACCCTTTTGTGTTTATTGGTGTGTTTTCTAGGCCCAACTTCTCCAAAACCCGGCCCATCATGTGGGTTATGAATTGGGACCCTGCCGCGTGCTTGTCGTGCTCAGCACATGTCATCTCAACCATCCGACACCCGGCATCTCTAAATGTGTTTAGAAATGTCTCGACTCTATGAGTTCGGGTTGGATCTGATCCAACCCGGACTTTGTCGAAAACAAATGGGAGTCCACCCCATCCATTTTTGCCCGAATCAGGGCCGAACATTGGATGGGTGCAAAGGATATCAAAATCCTTAGGAAGAACTTGGATGAAGAGAGAGCGAGGAAACTCTTTCACCGAAAGTACATCCACAAAGAGAGTGGATCGTCGGAGGCGGTGGAGGGGCAGCGAGCGAAGGACCTTCTCAGTAGATAAGATCGAAGTGCATAGAAGGATGACCTGAAATAAAAATCGAAAAGTAAAAATATAGTCATGATCATTAGTCTAGTATTTCGCACAGAGCTTGGTTATGAAGAAGGAGCAGCCGACACATAAAATTTGGATGAAAATAAAAAACACAAATTCTTACTTGAGACCGTCTTTTGTAAAGACGGCTTACAAAAGCCCAATCCAATTCTAAATATATATCGTTACAACTTTAAAAATAAATTTGGGCTGGACTTTTAAGAGTCGTCTTTACAAAATACGGTCTCTCAAGAGAGCACGTGAATAAAAAACAGTGATGAAAAAATTGACCTAATTGAATTTAATAATGAAATTAAACGTTTTATAAATTAATTTGTCTTTTGCTTAGGAAAAAGTTTAGTCAAATAAAAAAATAAATGGTCCAAATTAACACAATCAAAGCCCGTTTCACCAACCATAGCTAGTACATCTAATATGTATGTCTTGGGCCCTTGATATCAAGTTGTCTCTTTAGTGTTTACTCATCTTTGAAAAAGAGAAAAAGGCCATTTCCATGTCTTTTTCAAATTTAAAATCGCCCACAAAAATCTAATCAATCATTGTAATTTGTAAATTACTATAAAAAGACAAAAAATATAATAACAAAATAAATAAAACATAAAAAGATAAACTGTAACAATAAAATTCTCAGCCTATTAAATCATACCACATAAGGGTTATTTGTTAACCTTATAAATAACCGTTATTTACTAAGACCTTCTCAAAATCGCGACAATATATAACAAGTAATGATTAACTTAGGTCGTCACTTTAATTATAATAGCAATATCCTCTTAAATTATGTGATTAGTTATAATCATAACTTAATCTAGTAATAAGCTATAATACATAAAGAATCTTGGTTAAAGTATGGCCAAAGCTAATAGGGAGTATAAAAACAACTAGAATAATAATAAGTACATGGCAAGATAAGTATTTGTGCAAAAATAAAAGTTAAACTAGAAATATTAAAGCTATTTAGAGGTAAATTTTGATGGGAGAAAAAAAAAAGATAAAGACAAATATTTCAACTTTTGAAGAGGATGAACCAAAGGGGAAATTATCTTTCACATTTTGCAAAGAGGAAAAGAAATATATTTTTACAGGGCAGCGCAGGTATTAATATGGGGTTTTTTGACCGCACACATCTCTCTTTTCTCTTTACTCTTTACTCCCTCTTTAGGGGAACAAGTATGATTTGTCCGCATCTTTCAAGAAAAACAAAATCTACCCGGACCCTGCCTTGTGCGGAGTATTAAGAGTGGCCTTTACTTTTATTGTTACCTTTTACCGCTAGTAAATATTTGGTTATAAAATGAGGTTACTAATTCCTTCTTTTCACTTTATCCGTCCTTTTACAAGTATTTGTGCGTATATTATACTTCCTCCTATTCAGACGAATCAAACAAGGTCCCACATGACTATGTTATAAAATTTGATATTAACTTATAGATTAAAAGTAAAATACAAATTAAGAGTGATGAGTGAAAAAATAAGAGTGATGAGTAAATAGTGCCAAAAAAATATCTCATTTAGACTGAATAGGAGGTAGTATTAATTTTATACACTAATAAGCTAATTTTCTTTAACTTTTATTTCTCTTTTAAAATATTTACGGTCAATATAACAATGTAATCTAAAGTTACATGAAGCATCCAAAGTTGAACCACATGAATTGAACATATTCTATTCATTTCAACCTACTAAACCCACATAAGAAAAGGCACAACAAGCTAGCATATCATTTATTAAATTATTATTAAGAAACATGTAGAAGACTATATAAATAATTAAATACAAACATATTACGGATATACCCACCCACCAACCACATCACTTCAAAAAATATTAATAGCTACATGTTAATATATTTTCTAAAGAAATTGTTTATAAGAAATAATTATTTTCTAAAGAAATAATTAATAAAAAATCTTCAATTACTTTTCTTTTATTTTGTAAGTTCATTTTGATTATTGGAAAAATTACGTAAATAATACAATATTTCGCTAATTTGCCTATAATAATGTCAATTTGATTAACCATAAATAACACTAACTTATTCTGATTTTTTCCTAAAATGATAAAAACTTTTAGTTTATTAACTAATTTTTACTAATTTTTTTGTCATATAATGTCCTATAATTTGCTTTTTAACATGTTAGAGATATTTCTGGAAAACACTCTCCAAAGTTGATATTATTTATAGTTATTCAAAAGTTGTTATTATTATCGGAAAATAAGTAAAAGATTATATTATTCCTGATAATTTTTCATTAATTATTAAATAAATAGTATGCGTAAAAACTAACCTCGGGATGCTCCTCGCAAAGGTCATCGGCGTCGCTGAAATACTCGACGCCGATATCCTTAGCAGCACGGGAGTAATCGGAACGTGAGTAAGCCAACACACGATGTCCTTGCTTAACAATCGTCTTAGCTAAGAATTGACCAAAGTTTCCAAACCCAATGATTGCAATTTTAAGCTTAGCATCTCTTACGTTAGCAGGATCAAGAATATGTTCGTTACTTGCACGGGCCGACGCGGCCGTGCCATATGACACGGCCGTGTTGGAATTAGTAGCACGATTGTATCGAACACGAAGGGTTCTTCGAGTGTTGCGACGAGATAGAGAGAAGAGCGAGGGTGGAGAGAGAGAGGTTGGACATTGACGAGTACGATTGGTGGGACCCACGGAGGAGTTGGCGGTTGTGGTGGTGGTGGTGGTTGGTGAGGAGGTAATAGATATCATTTTTTTTTATGTTTGGGAAGAGAAAAAACGTATGGTTGCTAAGATTAGATGTTGGCAACGAGTTTGTGAGAAGCGGAAATGTGGATTTTATAGATGAGGAGATTGGAGAATGATTATAATGGGCAAATGGAGATTGGTGAGATAGTTAGCTTCTTTTTAGTTTTTTTACGGTTATTTTGGACTTTTTCTTTGAACTTGATACTTAGTTGAATGGTTTGGTTAAACGGGTCCCACTAGTGCTGAAACATTAATCTCAATTTATTTTTTAGATTTTTCGAGATAATATTTTAGCTATTCATCATCACCATAGTCAATATCCCGCTCGACAACAGGGACTGGGTGAGCGAGAAAAGTTGACGGACAATTTATACCCGTACTCTCTTTATAGGAAGGATTAGTATAAACCCCGTGCATTGCACGGAATTTGTAGAGTAGATTTTTTTAAAACATAAATTTTAAGTAATTGTCCAATTGCATATTATCATTATGAAATTATAGTTCAATAAATAAAATTTAGGGAAAATTACTTTAAAAACTCCCAACTATTCGCGGTTTAAATATAAAACTCCCAACTATTGATTATTATTTAAAACTCTCAACTATAGGCTCATCTTAAATATAAAGCACCGATACATTTTATAACTTGTTTTAACTGGTTACCTTTGGTTACCTTTTGTTGAAATGGGAAAGGTCGTGTAAGGTCAAAGGAAGTGAAGTGATTAATAAATAAAATTGGGTCCCACTACTTCTCAATTAAAACCAATTTATTCGATTATAAGTCATCTTGGACTTTAAATATAAAATGGGCCTAAAGTTGGGAGTTTTAAATAATAATCAATTATTGGGAGTTTTATATTTAAATCGCTAATAGTTGGGAGTTTTTGATGTAATTTTCACTAAAATTTAATAATATATTCAAATTGTTTATAAAAATATAATGGCTCAATAAATAATTAAATAAAAGAATAATAAAAAAGAATCAAAAAGGTTTGCATATCATTATTATGAAATTATAATAGTTAAAAAAGTAATACTAATATAATGTCATTTCTAAAAATACTTCCTGATATTATTGGAAATTATTTATTTTGATTAATTGTTTATAAAAATATATTGGCTCACTCACTAAATAATTAAATAAAAGAGTAATAAAGTAATCAAAAAATTTGCATATTATTATTATGAAATTATAATAATTAAAAATGTAATAATAATATATATTTGAATTAATATAACAACATAAAAACTCAATCCATTTTGGATGGAATAATATAATGCCATTACAAAAATATTTTCTAATATTACTAAAATTTAATTATTTTAACTGTACAATATATATTGTATTAAAAGAAAATATTGAAATTTAATACTTTTTATTAAAGTAACAATCTAATTACTTTGATTGTAATAACGTATGTTGTAATTATTTTTATAAATTTCCTAACAATATAATCTCACTATTTTTTGTATTAAAGAAAAATTTTAGATTTTTTAGTACCTCATAATATTTTCAAAAGAATAAGATACCATTATTGCAATAATTTTATTAATTTCAAATTGTAAAAGCATTTTATATAAAATGTAAATATTGAGATTCTATGCATGTTTTCATTTATAATTAAATGACCATTAATTTTGCTGCATTAATTGGCAAATGGCTATTAGATTGCCATTTGTCATTTAACAGCAAAATTATAGTATTGTATGACTCTAGAGGAAAGCGGTCGATTTTACCCCAAACAGAAGAAATCCTACATGAAATAATATTTTAGCTATTATTACATTTAATTCTTTATGGAAAAAAAATCGTAATATTAATAATTTTTGCATTAACACGAATCAAATAAGATATTGTACCTTATAGATCAACAAAGAAATATAAATTACAGTTACTCTTGTAAGAGACTATCTTTTAAAAGACGACCTCAAAACAAGAAGGCCACATTATTATTTTCTCTTTATTTGTATTAATTGAGCTATTTAACCTATATATAAGAAGCGTATTTTGAAGAGACCGTCTCTCACAACAATTTGTGTATAAATTAAAATTGATTAGTGAAGAGTGAGAAAAAAATATGACAAGTAGAAAGAATAGGAGGGACTATATAGTTTGTTTCAAATTAGATGGATTTTAACATCTACAAAGCATTAAAATTACACTCGGGAAAAATTGATTCCAACCCGAAAATTGATTCAAAACACGAATGAGAAAATTAGGTCGAAACCCAAATTTTTTTTATTTGAACCTGAAAAATGACTGAACTCGAGATATCAGTTAAAAACGGTTGTTCGAGTCTAGGTCGGGTTGCACTTGTTGGGTTGTGCAACTGTTCAAAAAAGTGTTGACCCATGAAAAATTAAAGGATAACCCGTTAGGTCAATCTAAACCTGCTCGAAACCCGGAGTGATCCGACCTGAAACTAACCCTATCCAAAATTGATGATTCGAAAATGACCCATATTTAGATTATAGTTAGATGAATAAGATAGTAGGAGTCACTACAACAAATTGAAGTTTTTGCGACATTGGATGTAGTGGCATTAAAAAAATGCCACTGATTCATATTTTAGTGTAATAGTTATTGGTTTTTATTTTAAGTTTCACTATAAAGTGATTTAGCGACACTTTATCTGGTCTATAGTGGCATATGTAATCGTCACTATAGTCTATATTGGCATTTGTGAGAAATGTCACTAGATCCTATGTCGCAAAAAGCTTTAGTGTGCCTTTTTATTGTGCTGCTAAAGGGTCTAATAAATATCACTTAATTAATGTCTACTTCGTGGTTTGTGTTATCATTAACAAGAGTAACGCAGTTGACCCCCAAACCTCCATCTTATGAGTGAGTCGTTTAATGGCATTAGGGTAGTTTAACATTTACGTTTTTGTTTTTTTATTCTTTTCATTATGAGTTAGGTTCAGATTAAATTAGCAGGTCAAGTCAGCTTTTGCCAATCCTATAAAAAGCTCAAACCAAATACTACTAATTTCTAATTATTTTTCCTATCTACAGACTAAGGTCATTGTTAATACTTATTGGATCAATTACCAACTACAACCTTTAAGTTTACTCAATTTCAAATAAACAGGCGCGAAATTTTTTTTTTACCAAGTACAGCCCTCAACTTGAGAAATATGACAGATACAGCTAAATGACCCCACCTTGACTAAATTACCGGTTGAACTCCCAAAATTACCTTTGACCAAGCCCCTTTAGCGTTGACTTAAATTAAAAAGCTTTCTTCCCTCACATGGCTTCCTTCCCATCTATGAGTTACCCAACCATCAAAGACACTGCAACTCATTTCATTCCTCTGACCAAATTCTTACTTCTATTCAAGGATTCAAACCCCCATTTTGATTCAACCACAACAATCACATTAACTAGAATCCAATTCACACCAACTTAAACCAAAATCAACCCTAATAAAATATCCCCGAACGAAGAAACCCCATAAAAATGAGGAGAATTATATGTGAAATCTCCAACCATTAGCTGAATTCCCTTAAAACCCACATAAAAAATAACCCCGAAGAGAGAGAATATAACAAAAATAACAATTTAGAAAGTTATAAAAGTGATCAAAAGAGGGAAAACAGAGCGAAAACAAAGGAAACAGCAGAGAATAATTTAACAGTTCTACCATAAAACACATGAAAAACAGAAGAAGTAATGGAAGAAACAGCAAGAAGAAAGAAGAATAAGATGAAGGAAAATATAAGGAGAGAAAAAATTAAGGTTCTGTGATGAGGTAGAAGAAGAGAAGGGTGAAGAATAATTGGGGGGTTTTCGAAATATTTGGGGGTTTAGATTCAGTGATTACTCCTCAGAAATCAACGAGAGATTGAGATGAATTCTCCATTATTGTTGCAGATTAAAGAGATTGGAAGATGAATTATGGAAGATTAAAAGTATTTAAGGAAGATTAGTTTTGTGAAATGGTTTTTTCTTATTCTTGGATTTTGATCTTAACATAGAGAAACTCATAATAAAAATTAGAGTTTTTAGAGGATGGAGAATTGGAAAAGTGACATGAAAATATAGAGCTATGAATATGTGGTAAGAAGAAGAGAGGAAGAGAAGTCATGTGAGGAAAGAAAGATTTTAATTTAAGTCAATGGTAAAGCAGCTTGGTCAAAGGTAATTTTGGGAGTTCAGCCGCTAATTTAGTCAAGTTGGGGTGATTTGGTTGTATCGTTTTCATGTTTTTCAATTTAAAGGTTGTAGTTGGTAAAAAAAAAATTCCCCAACTGTTTATTTGAAATTGAGTAAACTTAAAGGCTGTTGTTGGTAATTGAGTCATACTTAATATATCGAAAATATATTGCTAAAATCCTTCGAATTTAAGATTATAAATATGCGTTCTTTTTTTCATGTATGTCTTTAAAAGTTGTTCGGTTTACAATCAAAAAACAATAAAACAAATAAAAATCAACAAGAAAACACACCAAGAATAAACTTTCTTTCACTATGTAAGGAGACTAGAAACTAGATGACCAAGAAAATTTGCCCCCTTAACCAAAACAATTAATTTTACTTAGTCGCTACATGTTTTGACCGAGACTAGGCAAATCTCGACCGAGACTCCATGAATTCGCCAGAGACTAAAATGAATCTCGTCCGAGACTCAACATCACAAAAGTTACTGACTTCCCATTCACAAACATAAATTTTGACCGACCGAATTGAGATAGTCTCGCTCGAGACTATTTAATCTCCACAAAGATTAACCAAGTCTCACCCAATTGAGATTTGCTAAAACTTGAAGAAAAACCATCTCAGTCACTCAACTTGAATCATACCAAATTTCAAATCTAAACACGACACAATTTAAATAATCAAACATCTAACAAGTAAAATATAGATGCCTATTATCTAATATCTATTAATCTTTTACAAGTCTATATTCAAAAGCATGACTATAAATAAGGGAAGAATTATATTGTTTAAGTTTTTAAAAAATTATTTATGATTGATGAAGACATGCCCCCTAATGTTAATGTGTTGAAGATATGTGTTCGTACGCTATTGATTTTTGTCATGACTTAAAGACTTTGGCAAACTCTTTTAATTACCCGCTTACTCCTACTTCTTACACGTTTCACCTTTACCTTACCGGCTAATTTAATTAGTGTTGAACAATCCTTTACTAGTAATTTAAGCTTCATTAAAAATATTCTAATCATCATCAACAATTTAATATCCCGCTCGAAAATAGGATTTGGGTAAAGTAAAGTGGGGGACAATCCATACCTGTACTCCCTTGAAAAAAAATATTATAAAAAGCGGTCAATTTTACCCACTAGAAGATAAGAGCCCTAATTGAATTTTGTTTCAACTGAAGCAATTAATACTTCTTTAACCAACCCTGTAAAGAAATGGTGACACAAAAATTAAAATTTGAATATTGTGTTTATTATTTTTGTATGATTTTTATTTAGGTTATACGTAAAACAATTAAATGATAATCAGGTGTTCAAATAAATATTTATTAATAAATAATAATAATTCTTATTAATTGTACAAATTTTCAACAGTATTTCTTGTTTCATAAGTTAATAAGTTGAGGTAATTATAAATTTTAATGATCTACGTATCAAAAAAATTATATTAATTATCAAATTTAACAAATTTTGACCAAAAATACTAGAATCCAAGTTTGGATACCCATATATATGAATAATTTTTTCCAATGTTCTTATTTAATTTGTTTTTGTTGAATCCAATATTGGAATCAGTCTTTTTAATTAATTTCTTAGAATTCAATTTATTTTAATTGGAGTATTAGACTATGATCCTTTTAAATTCTTCTTTTTAGAGATAATGATCCTTATAACTAAAGCAGCAATATTCAAGCAAATTGACACTAAATGTACAACTAATTTATAAAAATAAGCATCTCAATAAAACAAAATAAAATATAATATAATAAATAATTAATAAAATTTTAAAAATGCAATTATAGCTAGGGGTGTTCATTAGCGGTGGGTACCTAGTACTTAGGGTACCCGAAAAGCCGGATACCTTTTTTACCGGCCTGTGTCTCGGCCCAATAAATGCGGGTACCCGGATTACGAGTACCTAAAAAATCCGGGTTGTTTCTGCTAAGAAACTGTCAAATTTGTAAAGAGGACTTTTAGAGGGAGGTACCTTAAATTGTAGGAAGTGAGATGACCTGACTGCCGCAAGTGGTGGACCTGCAACCATAAAGAAAGACTAAATCGGGGGCTGATGTCCCGGAAAAGCCCTCTGATACCTAAGTCAGATCAAGAGGAAGTAATATGAATATATGTGTTTCCGGGAGTAAGATTGTGCCCCCTTTTCATGTAGATGGATGAATATTTATAGCAACAAGTTGTAGGATTGGGGAGGTAGTTATCCCCATTCATGGTAATTCATGGTGATCATGCTTGTGTAGATGGGAGTAGCGGGTAGTTACTCTAGGAATAATGGATAGTTATTTAGGGAGTGGTTAAGAGTGGTTGACAAACGGGTATTTTCGACAATGCAAGTATACGAGATATTTGACCCGTAACACGGATCAAAACACCGATCCGACCCAGAAGTTACAATTTTTTCTGAAATTGACTCGACACTAATGTTACGGGTTAACAGGTCGGATTGTGCGGGTCGGATTATTTGAACAGCCGTAATTATAGCTAGTACGTCATAGAAAGAGAAAGGAGAATTGACTTCAAAGTGGGCTGGCGCAGTGACAGCTAGTGGTTTAAAGCAATGTGATCAAGTCAAGCTCTGTAAAGCCGTCCACTTCAAAACTTAGTACTCCGTCCTAAGGTATTGGATTGCCTACAATTTACTTTTTTTTTTTTTGAATTATGCCTACGATTTACTTGAACCTTTTCCCTAATTAATGCTTTTTATAAAATTATTTCCCACTTTGCATTAAGGGAAATTTTATTTCCCTGACTACCGTCCACGTAGGACAAGCAGCAGGTTTAATTTTTTTTTTCCTTTTTTTTTAATAACCGCTACATCAAATAGCGGTTTTATGTGAAATGGTCAGGTAAAACGCTATATGAGATAGCGAGTTATGTTAAAACAAAAAAAAAAAAAAAAAAAATTGTTGAATACCAAACCGCCACTTCAGATGGCGGTTTTGGTCTGATATAAAACCTGCCAGTTGTTCGACATTTACTCCATTCCTTTGCTTCCTCTACTTTGTGCCGAAAACTTAAAAAAAAAAAACCCCATTTAACTGTAATATTAGATTCTCAATTACATTCTTCACATCACTAAGTGCTTGAAATCAACTACATTGAAGCTTTGGAATTGATTAATTCTTCATTGCATCAACTATTAAAGGTAAAAAATGAACCCTAATTTTATTTTAAATTTTGAAATATGATTTTGTTTGTTATGATTGTTGTTGTTGTTTGTTATGATTGTTGTTGTAATTGATTGTGATGAAGTAAATACTTGTAGCATTGTCTAATTTCATTAGTTAAGCTTAGTTTTTACACCCATAGAGTTAAGTTTCAATATTTATTTTGTATGCATATTAGGTGTTTGTTGAAATGCTTCTATGAAAATTTCATGAATTTGTTAGTTTAATTTTATGTGATTAGCATATAGTTATGTTATTAGTTTTTTTATACTTCAAGTAAGTTAATTAGTGTTGGGCATTGATATTTCACTTATTCATGGTTGTAAGTTAGTTTAATTTAATGTGATTAGCATATATTTATGCTTGTATACTTCAAGTAAGGTTAGTAACATGCTTGTATATGCAGAAATGGATCACTTTCCCGTTGTAGTGTATTGGGGTGGGGAAATTAGTCATAAGGAAGTCGATGTGGTGTATAATGGTGGATTAAATTCAATCATGTTTATCCATTGTCAACATACCAACTTTGAGGTGTTTCTTACCAAAGTGTATGCCGTTATTGGTTGTGATCGTAACTCTTATGAATTAAAAATGGTGATGAAATATCCTGTGACGGGGAAAAATGTGTTAGTTCCGGTTAGGAATGATGAAAGCATAAGTGCCCTTGCTTACGCGGCTTTCCAAGCCCTTGGAACGGCAATGGAGGTGTATGTTGAGTTGGTTCCTAAATTAGGTAATGTGACGGAGGCCATGTGTAGTATGGAAATTCCAGAATCAGGTCCTAGTGTATGTCATGATACATTCACAGAAATGTTAACAAACCCAAATTATGTTAATGAGCATTTAGATGAGTTCACTTCTCCAACTCATTCACGTGCCATTGATTGTGGTGCAATGAACACCTTCTCCACGACTCACTTGGGTAGGCGTAACGCCAACGAGGTTGATTCTTTAGATCAGGAGAATGGTAATATTGATTCTGATTCGGATGAGGATGATGAAAAAAGAGAAGCTCTAGATGCAGCGATTAGAGAAGGTGCTCCATCTCAAGACTGGCTTAGAATTGATGAGGTTGATCAAAGATTGATTGATGCATGGATGACCTGGAATAATGACAACGCCATGACTGAAGATGGTGACTTTAGGATAGGGCAAGAGTTTAACTCTTTAGACCACCTTAAGAAGAATTTAAAGGCATGGGCAATATCTAACAATAGAAACTTCCGTGTAATTGAGTCGGAGCCTTCAAAGTATGTTGTGCAATGTACTAATGCGGAGGAGAAAGATTGTGAATGGAGGATGCGAGCTATCATGACTGCAACTGGATCATTTAAGATTGTGCGATATAAGGGTCATAAACAAGATTGCACAGGGCATTACAGTGAAGACCATCCTCTCCTTACTTCTGAATTTGTTGCTGATCTCATCGTGGATATGATACGAGTTGATCCAGCTTTCAAGGTGAAGTCAATTGTTAATTTTGTTAAGAGTAAATATGGATTCGTTATAACATATAAGAGGGCTTGGCTGGCCAAAAATAAGGCTATAACCAAGGTGTTTGGGGATTGGGATAAGTCTTTTGAGGAGCTTCCAAGGTACATGCAGGCCTTAATTGAATCTAATAGAGGAACAGTGGTGCATTGGGAAGTCAAACAAACAATGGATCCCACGAGAGTCATGTTTCAGAGAATATTTTGGGCTTTTGGGCCATCAATCAAGGGTTTTCCCTATTGTCGACCACTTCTCTCCATAGATGGTACACATTTATACGGAAAGTACAAAGGGACACTTATGATTGCTATGGCGATAGATGCAAATTCTCAGTTGTTCCCACTTGCTTTTGCCATTGTTGAGGGAGAAAGTAACGATACATGGAGTTGGTTTTTGGATTGTATAAGGCAGTATGTCACGAAAAGGGATGGATTATGTGTCATATCTGATCGTCACAAAGGAATTTTGCATGCAATGAACAGAGATGGAAAAGGGTGGGAAGAGCCCTATGCATTCCATCGGTTTTGTAAACGACATCTTGCTTCAAATGTGCATAAGAAGTTCAAGAACATAGCAGTGAAGAACTTATTTGGAAAAGCTTCTGAACAGACAAAGATTCGCAAATATAATTTCTATATGAATCGGCTTAAAGAGTATAATGAGGAAGCGTATAAGTACTTAGTCGATGGTTCCATTCCCGAGCGCCAATGGACTTTGCTTCATGATGGTGGCCATCGATATGGAGTGAAAACTACAAACATGTCTGAAGCGTTCAATGGTGTAATGAAGGGGGCTAGGTGTCTCCCAATTACTGCATTGGTTAGGATGACATTCTATCGGGTAAACGAATACTTTGCAAAAAGGAGGGATTTGGGGAGAAAGAGATTGGAAAATGGAGACTTATACGCCAAAAAACCAACTGAACTGATTGACAAGAATATTGAAAAAGCTCGATTTCATGATGTCAGGATATATGACACAGTGCGTGGGATATTTGAGGTCACCACTGGTCGTGGGAACAGGGTAGCAGGAAAAGGTGGTAAAAGTTACATGGTTGATCTCACAGCTACGTCATGCTCTTGTCAGAAACCAACCATATTTAAGTTACCATGCTCACATGTTCTTGCAGTATGTCGAGCTCGTAACATTTCATATGATGCATATGTGGACCCTTCATTTCGAACTACAGAATATGCATCCACGTATAAGAAGACCTTTATGCCTGTTCCAGATTTGTTCACCTGTGCTCCTTGGAATGGTCCAATTGTTGTTCCGGATCCATCAACTAAACGTGGAAGTTGGACATGGAGAAGGAAGTTGGCGAGCCTTAGTACTTGAGATGTTGGGAATTTTGCCAGAAAACAGTCAAGATCCCACAGAGACCAAGATCATCACTGGTTCTTCGTTAAAGTTGACCTGGCTCAGGGATCATTTCAGCGTGCTAGAACCCGATGCGGATGATATTACAGTGGAGAGACATGCCCGCGCGTATATCTTGTACATGTTTGGATGCATCCTGTTTCCAGACAAGAGCGGTGATTCGGTCCAGTTAATCTATCTCCCTCTTCTACGAGACATAGATCGGGTGGCTGAGTATAGTTGGGGAAGTGCTACCCTAGCGTATCTGTATCGTCATTTATGCCGAGCATCACGTAAGGGTGCCAAGGATATTGGAGACTGCTTATTATTGTTACAGATATGGGCGTGGGAGCACATTCATATTGGGAGGCCTGTCATTCGGATGGTTCGACCCCCTGGGCAACATGCTGAGGATGATGACATAGGTGATGACATAGGTGATTTAGAACCAGTCTTAGGATCACAGCATCGACGTGGAAGGGATCCACTAGCAGTGAGGTAACAAACCCCAATTCCTTTTTCCCTTTCAAATTACACTATTTTTTGATCCTAACAAAATGTGCATTTGTTCGCAGTTGGCTTCGCGTATATCTTTCGAGGTCCCACTCACCACATACTCTAGTGTACTACCGAGACTCACTAGATCGACAAAGAGACGACCAGGTTATTACGATTTATTATTTGCATTATTTGTGAATAAATTGTTCAAATTACCGAGTAAATTGATTTGTATTACAGATGACATGGCAGCCTTACACAACGGCCAAAATGGAGGCTTTGCCAGACATATGTCGATCTGGCCAGGGGATTTGGAGATCACGTTGTCCGTTAATTTGTTTTGACATTGTCGAATTCCATCTTCCCGATCGTGTCATGCGACAATTCGGTTTGGAGCAAGTAATTCCGGATGCCTGTGACACCCAAGCGGCACTACATGCGATTGACAGGAGGACCGGGGACAAGAACTACATCGTACGACACAAATCGCATGTAGATGCATGGAATGACCGAGCATCTCGATTAGTTCAAGGAGAGAACTACACGGGTCAGAGCTTGGTGGCGTACATGAACTGGTACAGGCAAATCACCATATTGCGCATCACTAACACCACTTATGCACAACCAGGATCGCATTATCAACCTACGACTACGTTACTGGTACGACTTCTTTTAACAATCTGATAATAATTATATGCGTTCATTTTTAACATTTTATTGTTCACATGCAGGCAGAGCGCATTAGATCAGTCCTTATACTGTGCAATGACACGATGCATGGAGCCGTGACATCGCCCGTTGATGTGGGGTATCGTTTATGTACTCAGACCCTGGGCTCCATTAACACGACATTGACCGATGTATTGCATCAAGCGGGGTATGATTACCTTATTCCGACTCCACCAACCACTGAGGATGATCACACATTCCACACTCCTTCATCTCGAGGTTCGGGCCATCGAGGTAGCTCTTCTGGAGGATCAAGTAGTCGATCCTCAAGAGGTTCCGGGCGTTCATCCCGAGGTCGGTCTTCCAGATCTCCATCCTCATCCGGTGCTATATCAGCCTTTGTTCCACCGGCTCCCGTGACGACTCCTCCACATCCATCGCCTCCGCATACGCTCATTACATATCAACGTGCTAGTCAGAGACGAGCGCCTACTCTTGATGTCATTGCAGAGGCTAACAGTCTACACCATCCTCATCCACCGGTGTACGGAGCAAAAGGGGGCGGGGATTGTAGTTTAATAGTTTGTATGAATATTTTATATGTTTTGAACTTTTTGTATATATAACTTTTGATCGTTGTAATATATGTGCGTGTTTTAGTTTTCTTAATTACTATATGCGAATCAAGTTGGGTTTTAGTTGATTATCATGGAATAAAAAGTATTGGACTAGTTTAATGCAGGTAATTTAAGCTATGTATGGGAGTTGAAAGAAAAAAAAAATTACAAATGGGCATGGACAAAACCGCCACATGAGATGGCGGTTTGCTTAAGGGAAACAGACCAAACCGCTATCTCACATAGCGGTTTTGGCTGAGCAGAGAGGCACACTATAAACCGTTATCTCACATAGCGGTTTCTTCTAAAGGCAGCAAATTGAATTTCACTTAGAAAACCGCCATATGAAGTGGCGTTTTACCATAAACATTAAAACGCTATGTGGTATAGCGGTTTTGCTCTGCAGTTTTTCAAAAAAAAAATTTTGGCCACGTGGACGGTACTTTGGGAAATAACTTTCCCTGCAATGTATGTTGGGAATTATTTCTAAATTTAACATTATTCTTGGAAAAGATTCGATTTACTTAAGTATTAAATTTTGTGTGTAAAATTAAAAGTGTGAGAAGATAGTGATATTGAATAAGAATTAAAAAAAAGTTATAAAACTATAATTCAAAATAAAATTATTGTAAAGTCAGAGAGACAGACAAAAATTATTGTAAAATTTTTATCATTAAATATTAAGTTCCGGTGATTCCTAATCAATTTGATACATTGGACTATTTCTTTCAATTTCATGACAATACTTAATTCTCACTTAGGGAGGGCAATTCAGTTTGAATTCGCCTTTGTTCCGACCCGATTCGAGGAATTTAATCAGATTCATGTCCGAGAAAAATACCATCAGACTACGACTCTGATGATATTGTCCGAGTCCGATTAAGAGACGGATCGGAGTTGGCCTCATAAAAAATTCGATACTCCAACTCAACTTCGACTCCAACTTGACCTGACTATGACTCGATTCGACTCCGACTCGACTCGACACCACACCCCACTCCAAATTGAATACAATTATAATATTCAAAGTCTTAAATACAATATTTGGTTTCATAATTGAATATTAAAAGAGAGATACGATGAATTATAGCCAAGGTTGTTAAAAGCGTAAATTCAACCCAAATCGAAAACTTTCATAATAGGATCATAGAATCGAATGATTCAAGAATTTAGCAAAAACAAAAAGTTGTAATTGCTTATGTATATTCTTTAGCCAATTTTATTGTAAAATAACTCTTAAAATTCATTTAATATTTTTTTAAAAAACTTTATTATTCAAACATTACATACTGTTATGGGTAACATTTTATTTATTTAATCATTTATGTATTTATTAATGTAAAATTACCTAAATATCCCATTGACTTTCAGTTTCCGTTGACCTTAGCTTCCGTTTGACCTTGACTTCTAATCAAGGGGTTCTATGACTTTACCTCCCTATTATCCATCAAGTAACTACTTTCATAAACCCTAACTACCAGTGAACCCAACTTTCTTCCACTATCTTTCATGTCATCCATGATCCTTCTAAAATAACCACCTACTACTCTCCATCACTCTACATAATGTCCCATAACTCCTTTATCAAACTTTATAAATACCTGATATAGACGTTATTTACCCCCTAAGCTTTCATTTACCTACCATTACTTTGCATAAATTCACATCTAACTTACCCAATTAGATATTCCTACAATCTCAAAACCTCTAGATATTCATTAATATTGCATTCATTATATTAGGAAAAGGTGTCAAAAAGTACCTAATAATTTTTTTTTCTAAAAAGTACCTGATAAAATAAGTTTTGTCAAAAATACCTAATAAAATTTTTTCTTTTCCAAAGGGTACCAATTAACGTTTTTCTTCAGTTGACTGTCAAATATAATAGTTGACTGGTCAAAATCATAATATTCTTCTTTCTCATTTTCAATTTCTTTTCCAATTCAATTTCCTCACTGTCTTCTTCCTCTTCTTTTTACTCAAAATCGAAATTAAATTGGAAAAGAAATTGAAGATGAGGAAGAAGAATTTTCGATTTTGCCCAGCCAACCGTTATATTTGACGGTCATTTGAAGGAAAACGTTACTTGGTACTCTTTGGAAAAGAAAAAAATATATATTTTGGTATTCTTTTGCAAAACTTCTTTTATTAGGTACTTTTTGAAAAAACAATTTATTATTGGGTACATTTTGACAATTTTCTCATTATATTATGATTCCTTGATTTCTGTCTCTGCAACTGACTTGAGCGTCAGTGGAGCCTTCCGGGAGATCGCCCCCCGGACAAGGCGAATGTGTTTGTGGTGCAGGAATTGCAGTTACATCTACGAAAGGATTACGTCATACTCCAAGATCATTGTCAATGGACTTCCATAACGCTTCATCTTCAGGTGTAATTAAGTCTTTTGTATTTCTAATTTTATTACTGAAATATTTTAGCGTCGTTTGAGGAAGTGTTATAAATACATAACTCGAAAAAAAATCCATAGCTCCCAAGAAGAATCCTACACAAAATGTCACTGTGCACGGTGCAAATACAGATTCCTCAGCAGGTCAGGTGAACGATCAAGCTGTGACTCACCAAGATCTGGACATGATGACACAAAACCTCACTAACGCTTTCACTTAGCAAATTTGTGCCAATGTAAGCGTCAATAACGCTGCCCCCCAGCAGTAGGTATTGGCCGACATGGCGAATCAGATCAAGAATCTCAAAGAAAGGATTACGCCAAGTGAAGATGTCTCAACTCCCCAAAAGTTCAATGATAGGGACACAAAAATGTCTCATTCCAACAAGAGAGCTAAGAAGAGGAGGGAAACATACTCTGCAAAAATCTGAGTAAAAGTACATGGGAAGAATAGGGTGAGTCTAAGTCCAAAACTCAAGATGAAAGAAAACATTTGGAGGGTAAAAGGCTAATAATATTGGAAAGTGTCCAATCATTTATGGACACAAATCGAGATAAAAGGAAGATTACGCGACTTACTGGATCTAGCCTCCGTGTAACCCCATCAAACCTTTGCGGGATGATTTTAGACGAGGAGGCCCTAACGAGGCCCCTATGTTGCTCAATTCCCATCTATCCGCTGAAGTTCTAGCTACACCTAATCAAGAAAAAATTAAAGTTCCAAACATGATTGTGTTTGAGCAAAGTAAATTCCCAAAAGAACATATAATGGCATTTAAAAATTTGATGTTGTTGTACACCACTGATCACGCGATATTGTGTAAGTTCTTCCCCTACCACACCTACTGGTCTTGCTTTGACTTGGTACACTTCGCTTCCAATCGGGAGCATTCACAGCTTTGCCCAACATGAGGATAAGTTTATAAGCCATTTTGCGACATCAAAAAGACAAGAGAAGTCCAACTTTCATTTGCTAAGTATCACACAACAGGAAGGGGAGTCTTTCTCTGTAACACCCCTGAATTTCCGACCCCTTATACAAAACCAAAACCACAATGGATCGGAGGAAATTCGGGTGTTACATAAAAATAAAATAAATAAATAAATATAAAAAAGTCTTTAAAATTTGAGTAGAAATTTCAGCAGCATATCTGCTAAAAAACGAATGTGATAAAACAAATAACATGATAAAAACATCAACTAATCTAAGGCATTATTGCCCTTAAAATCTCACACCACGGCAGAATGATTCATCGCCAGCTCCTCTAATCAACATGACAAGCATGGATCGTTGTTCCAGTATTGACGCTTGAGTTTTTTAAAAGAAACTAAACACTTTAAAAACATACAAAACCATAAACTACGCAATCAATAGTTATTCATGTATAAGGCTTACTTTGGTACTTCATATTTATAATACAATGCATAAAGTCACAAATATTGATAATACTTTGAAACATAAGCATATAAAAGTTTGTTACTGCGTGTGCGTACCTGTAATTACAACTGTAAGACTAAAAGTTATCACAACCCCTAAATATGAGGTTCTTAAGCTTCTCTTATGAACTGAGCACCTATTCACGTTCAAAGTATGACTTATAAGTACCTAGGCGCACCTAGGTGCACTAAACACATAATCAGTCACAGTCGCAGGGTTAATCTAATACCAATTGTAGCACCCTGGTCTATCGGACTGTCGGTAACTACCCATGGAGATACTGGCTCCATAAACCAACACAAGTCTTTTAAGGCACTTTGACCTCACTCGTACCCACCCATGAATACTTCCCAATAGGTCACCATCTTAAGATTGTTTTCCACCAAGCACACTCAACTATGGAGTTCTTAGTGAATACGCTCTTTAAAAAAGAAGATGCACCTTATTAATATGAGTAGTCTATTTGTCCTTTTTAAAACTAAATTCAGGGTATTATAGTAGCGGCTAATAGGTACCTAATGAAGCCGATTAAAATGTGGCAATGAATGTTGTTCGAGATGTTCATTCGGGTTATTGAGTCAATTTCAGGTCAAGTGTTTCAGGTCGATTTAAAATCGAGTTTTGTGTCAATGATTTTTACGTTATTTTAAATTCATTTTGAAGTTGAGTTGAGTCGGATTCGGTTTCAGGGTCAGGTAAATATTTGGTCAACAGGTCTGTTATGAACAAGTTTAGGTGATATCAACAAATAATGTTCAATTTATTCAAAAAAAAACAAATAATATTCAAAGGTTGGATTGTTTAGAAATAATTAATAGTATGGATACACTAGATGGTCAATTGATGAGATGATTCAGAATAATTTTTTCTAATGTTTGTTATTGGTGCATACTATGTTGTTGAAATGTTTGCAATACTTCATATTGGTGCTTATATAAAAAAAACAACGAAGAATGGAAGTAAGGTGTTATTTATTTTTATTTTTGTTGATTTAAGTAAGGTGCTATTTATGGTCTTCTTGAACCTTGAATTATGGTATGCAAGGTGGAGTAGTTTTATTTCGGTTCACTAAATATTAATCGAATAAATTAAAAATTTGTTATTCAAATAATTTATATTCTGTTGAAGTCGTCAAAAGAGACACTAGTTTTTAATACACTTGTTATTTCATTATGCAAGATATGTGAGATGTTATATTTAATATTCCTATCATTATATTTCAGAAAATTTCATACGGTAGCTTTGAACTTTCATGAAACGCCAGTGGTAGTATTTTTGTAAGAATTTTCTACATGGTAGCATTTAATTTATGTCTTATTTAATTTTCGTAGCATTTTTCGTTAAATTCTTGTCAATTTCCGTTTAATTTACCATTTTGACATTTCCACCCTTATTAAATGTTGAATTTGTCTTTATAATTTGCCCAAGACATTTGAGAGGTTTGATGAATTAAACGGAACATCAAAATGGTGAATTAAACATTTGAGAGTGTAAAAATGATTTAAGGCAAATTATAAAGATAACAACCAACACTTAATAAGGGTAGAAACGTTAAAATGGTGAATTAAACGGAAAATGACAAGAATTTAACGGAAAATACTATACTAGTTAGATAAAGCATAAACTGGATACTATCATGTGGAAAAATCTAACAAAAGTATTACTATTGGCATTTCATAAAAATTCGATGCTATCATGTGGAATTTTCCTTATATTTTTATGAAAAAACTTGGATTTAATAACTTAACTTCTAATCAAAAATAGTTTATTAGATTAAAAATTCAACCCTTACATGCACCGCAATAAACCTTAAAGTTATATTCATCATAAAACCCAAACATCAAGTAATTTTTTAATTTAAAATAAAAAATAAAAAAATAAAAAAGAACATTTACTTTGTTTGACAAGACAATTGATTACAAATAACACAATAATAAAGAAATTAGTTATGGTATGTTTGGGAATGATGATTTCATTTGCAAATATGAATTTGACTTAAAATTAGTGTTTGGCAATAAAAAGAATTTAAATTTGAATTTGAGCCAAATCCATCAATGTTATAAAAGTAGTTAATTAAAATGAGGATTTGAGAATGATACCCCAATCCATATCATTTCAAATTCTTCATTATAATTTCATAATTGAAATCCACAATTTGAAATGAAACGTGTGTTTCCAAATGCATCCTTAGAGAATTTGTCAACTTGTTTGGTTTAATTAACCCAAATAAGTCATTTAATTAGTGGATTTGTTGTTTTATTTAGCTCCAGTTCTTGACAGTGGCAAATCAAATATTTAGTGAGATTAGAAAGTTAAAACTAAAGTCAGTCATAGAGTCAATCAAAATCTACCCAATATAAAAAGTTGTGTGCATTTTAAATTTTATTTTAAAAATTTAATATTCAAATTAAATTAGATTTAAAAAAACATAGCAAAAGTCTAAAACTGTTCTCTTTTCCCGGTAATAGTCCTCAATGGCTCGTACGAATAAAACTCCCTCCGGCCCTTGGCTCTTCAACTCAAAGAATCATTTACGCCATGAAAATGTCGTCCTGCATAACAAGTAAAAGCTCTATGCACGATCAAAATAACGCATGTTCACACGACATATTTGAGAACGTTTCTTTTGACAAAATAGAATGTCGAAAATAAGTAACTGCAAAACTAAACAAGAAAATCAATAAAGCCAAAAAAGATTTGCAAAATGATTAAATGCTAGTCATCCATTCTTGAAATGAAAAATGGAAAGAATAATGTTTGAGCATAAAAACTACTTTCACACAAGATTGGCTCGAATTATCGTCATCAGCAGCCTCCAACTCCTCGATAGTCGATACATTAGAGGGTTTGCTAACGCAATTTCCCACAACCTTGTAGGACGTTCAAAAATTGTAAGATAAAGTTTGGAACTACTCGATTTTTAGGCCATAAAACGGGGAGAAAATTCCGTGTATTCCTCCTGTTGCCTGTACACGTCAATCATCTTTAGAAGATCTTGAATAGCAACCCACCATGGGTAGCGAAGAAGGGGGCGAACACTAATGACTCAACGGCCATAAGCTTGATAAGGATGTTGAGTGAAGGTCCGGATGTGTCCTTGAGAGGGTCACCAACAGTGTCACCGATCACGGCTGCCTTGTGTGCATCAGATCCCTTGGGCCCGAGTTGCCTTGCATGCTCTGAAACACCGGCCTGCAATAAATAATAAGATCCTTAATACGATACTACTATGATTACACTTCAAACATCTGCATCGGGATTATCTTAATATGATACCTCAATGTACTTCTTAGCATTGTCCCAAGCGCCACCAGTGTTGGACGCAGAGATAGCAATCTACAATTCATGCGAAACAACGAGGATTTAGAAGTTTCATCTAGAATATGAAGATTATTTACAAGAAAATAAATAATGTTTTATCAATCGTTTAATAGATAGTACTCCCTCCGTTTCTTAATGAAGTTCCCACAGTGAATGTTTACGTGAATTAAGAAAAATAAAAATCTTTTTGATAGTGGATATATTATTTTATTGAGGATTGATCTCCGAAAAATTGGTTCAAACGCATGCAAAGGAGAAAGTGTTACCTGTACACCAGACACAAGAGAACCAGCAAGAACACCGGAAAGAGTTTCAACACCAAACAAGGTTCCAACAATCAATGGTGTGAGCATGACAAGAGCACCTGGAGGGATCATCTCCTTAATGGAAGCATCGGTGGAGATCTTGACACAGGTTGCATAGTCGGGCTTGGTGGTACCTTCCATCAAGCCAGGGATGGTGTTGAATTGCCTGCGGACCTCTTCGACCATCTTCAAAGCTGCACTTCCAACACTCTTCATTGTCATGGCAGAGAACCAGTATGGAAGCATGGCTCCTACTAGAAGACCAATGAAGACTTTGGGGGTCAAGACATCAACGGTTGAGATAGCTGCACGGCTCACAAAAGCACCAAAGAGAGCAAGAGAGACAAGAGCTGCGGAACCAATAGCAAATCCCTGAAAAGAAAATTTTGTGTTTCGGTAAGGGATAAAGCAAACTTGACACATCGGAATTGCTAAAGCCTAAGCCAAACCAATGAATGAACAGCACAAACCTTTCCAATAGCAGCAGTTGTGTTTCCAGCAGCATCAAGGGCGTCAGTTCTCTCACGGATTCGGTGGCTCATACCAGCCATCTCAGCAATACCTCCAGCGTTATCACTGATGGGTCCATAGGCATCAATAGCCAATCCGGTAGCAATGGTGCTGAGCATACCAAGAGCAGCCATGGCAATACCATACATAGCCGCAAAGCTAAAACTGACAAATATGCTTATAGCAATAGCGAAGATAGGAATGATAACTGATTTGTAGCCCAAGGCCAGGCCAAAAATAACGTTTGTGGCAGCCCCAGTTCGGCAAGAATCAGCAACGTCTTGTACAGGACTACAAGTAAAAATAACAGTCAGCATTTGACAAGAATTGTAACAGGTAGGCATTGAAAAATGATAGATATTGAGAGAGATACCTGTATGCATTGCTAGTGTAGTATTCAGTCACAAATCCAATAATAAGCCCAGCCCACAAGCCAACAGCAACACATAAGAACAATTGCCTGACATTCAAAGAGAAATAGTTAGTAACTGTGAAACGGATTGGAACAGTCCATTGATAAGCCATTAGAATATAGAATTCTAAAGACAAATGTAAAAGCGATTGTATTATTGTGATTGTCCGTCGTCTTCCCTCACCCTGACCCTGTTTTCTAGCAGGATATTGGGTTGATCATGATGAAGATGATTGTATTATTGTGATCAAGAACTACAATGATGGAGACACAAGCTTTCAAGAGGCTTGCACTCCTGAGATATGAGCATAAAACCCACCTAAAGTGTATACAAAATATAATGATGTGTTTCTCTACTCGACCTTTCTTATTTATACTAGTTTTCCCTTCCCTATACGAACTCACTAATACTAAAATACCCAATATACCTCTATCCCATATAAGACATACAGACACCAGATGAATCGAATCGGGAGATAAACACACCCGTATGACCCAAAGAAGTTGTCACCTTAAAACACATCCTCCTACCCACTTTAATTGAAGGATAATGCCCTTGTCTTTAGGAAAATCTAATTGAAAGAATGAAAGCTGAAAGCTGAAATAAGCAAAAACACACTTTAGAGGAAGATGAGAAAGCTGCTTACCAGTTCTTCACATCCTTCTGAGTTCCAAAGTCAAAAATGGTGAAGGAAGAAGGAAGGGCAACCCATGAAATAATTGCAACTCCAATAGTCATAAGAGCAGTGGAGATGACAAGCTGCTTCTTGAGTGCTGGCTCAATCTCTTTCACAGCCTTAATCTCAAAGAAGTCGGTAGCAAATAAAGTTGTGATCAAGCAAACAATAATACCAACAGAGCTAACCAACAATGGGTACAACATTGCTGTAAAATCATGGTTGATTCCGAATGAAGAAATAGATGCAACAACAAGTGCAGCACAGGAGGACTCGGCGTAGGATCCAAAAAGATCAGAACCCATGCCAGCAATATCTCCAACATTGTCACCTACATTGTCAGCAATGACCTAGAGAGGGAAAACAAACACCCTTGTAAATTTCTTGATTTAGCCAATTATATATAGACGTCCCAAAATAATACGCTACTTTCAAGATTAATATGTTCAACATTAAGATTTCTCAAATTCAAAAACAAATACTTAAAAGTGACCCAAATCAAATGTGACCTATATTCAAATCAAACGATGAAGTTTCGAACAGTCCACAGGAAGGAAAGCTTACAGCTGGATTCCTGGGGTCATCCTCTGGGATGTTCCTTTCCACTTTACCGACAAGATCAGCTCCAACATCGGCAGCTTTTGTGTAAATACCACCACCGACTCTACCGAAAAGAGCCATGGAAGATCCTCCAAGACCATAACCAGTGATAGCCTCGAAAAGACCTTCCCAATCCTCACCATAGTAGAGCTTGAAGAGGAGGACGGTAATGTAAAGCACCAAAAGACCATTTGCAGCGAGAAGGAAGCCCATAACAGCTCCAGACCTGAACGCTACAATAAAAGCTTTTCCGACACCCTTTCTAGCCTCTAGAGTTGTTCGTGCATTTGCATAAGTAGCAATCTTCATTCCGAGGAAGCCAGAGGCCAAAGAGGTGACAGCACCAAGCAAGAAGGATACTGTACTGAAGACAGCCGTAGCAAGAGCAGGCTTGCAGATCTTGGTTTTGTCATAGGTGCACTCCTGGCTACTTGTGCTGAAGCCTTCCACGGATCCAAGGAAAAGGAATATCAACACAGCAAAAGCAACCATGAAGATACCAACATACTGATACTCAGTGAAAAGAAAGGAGGTTGCTCCTGTAAGCGTCACGCACAAAAATATAAGTAAATAACTAGGGAAAAATTTAAGGAAGATTGTGTAAAAATATATGAACACAATGAAACAATATGATAACAAGGATAGTGGGACCCGACATAGACACGCAACTTAACTGTGCAAGGTTCTACGGGTAAACCAGGGAAATGGTTGAAAGGAAACAATATAAGTTCAGTCAGCAAAGTGCAGGAGGCATCAAAAGAAAATCAAGATTATTGTTTCAATTACTTAAACAAAGCAAAGGACTTCAACCATAAGACCCAAATCTTCGTCAAAAACAAAAACGATTTTCATATGACAAAAAAAGAAAGAAGATAGGTGATCTATTTTCACTATTCAAACATACTTGGGCAGGGCAATATATGATGCAAAACATAACTAATTAATGAAATCTTGGTTCATACATTTTACTATTCTCCATTATTGAATAACGTTTTCCACTTTCGTTTTATAGGAGCCTCCCAAAGTTTCAAGTACAAAGATGTATGGCCATTACAATCTCTAGACATAATGAGCACTCGAATATTAAATAGCTATGTACTTTGCATAGTATAAATTACGCGTTACTTTTTTTTTGAATAAAAATTACGCTTTACTTAAACAAATGTACAAGTTTATTGAAAAGATTTCTTAACCGTCCTTCCCCCACCAATACACACAACACGAAAGAGGAAGAGAACCAAAGAGAGTCTTAAGTATCGGTAGGCCCAGCACAAGAAACACCCACCAGCCACCATCCATGACCAGACACCAATGTCTAATATCCGTCAATCCAAGAAAAATAAAAACTCCCAAAAACTATAAAAATGAAACAAGATAACAAAGTATGCAAGCCAGCAGACACTAATCATAATTAAGTGTGAAGAATAATTTAAAGAATCAACTGATCCAAAATGGGAGACAGTATAAACAAATAATAAAAAATGAATAGTACAAGACAGACCATTATACAATCCCCATTGTCCCCCAAGTTCAGTAATATCAATCAGGAAAAGATCACAGACAGATGTTATGAAATATTTTAGTCTTAAGGGCTATGCACCAGTTCACTACTTGCACTAATGTACTACATAATAAAATCCTAATTGCAAAAGCAAGATACTAAAATAGAGCAAATGTGCATATTTTAGTATTAACAGAAAGTAACAAAAAGCCTTGATTTGTAAGTCTGCACACCATGTGCAAAACCTTAATAATATAACTAAACATTAGATCTAAATGATAACTCCTGGGACTTCACAAAAATTATCTAGTATCACTTATCTTACAACACAGCAATCTCTCATAGTGATACTTACAATATAACTACACAAACAATTACAGCACAACCTAGCAACTTTGTAATATTTTATAAGAACCTAACCAATGAAACATAATTCGCTAGTTAGTTTGCCTTCTGAATTCGTGATTCGCTAAGAATGGTTTAAAAAGAGCCTAAAACCAATCATAATTCACCTTATCCGATTCACGATTCACGAGGCGATTAACAATCATGTGACACTGAAACAAATAAGCTGGATTTAACACAATTTAATGAACAATCTCATATATGAAAATACTACATATACTAGAAAATACCCCTTAACAAAAAGGCAAGTTCTAAACTATACTCAAATTAATGTATGATAGAAGATACATAAGCAAAAGTACAAAGTAAATCAAGTTCATCAAATCAAAAGCAAAGACAAAGGTCCACCTACATTGAAGGAATTTGATGTGAGATGAAACTTTTTTCAAATTGATGTACAGTTTTTACCCAATAAAATCATAAATATTGTTTCACCATATGCAATCAAGTACTCCTAAAGATAAAGATGGCATCTTTTTGACTCACATCACTTTGCTGAGATAAAAAGTTATAAATGCATGAAACTATGACAAAACTTCTCCCTGTTATTGGTAGAATTTAGAAATTGGGCCTGGGCAATCCAAGTAGTTCACTCATAAACCCAAAAAAGGTTCACTATTAAAACCAACTGGTGATAGTAGGAGTTAATCTTCTCTTTCTCCGATAAGAGACACTCACATGTGGGTAACACATGGTCACTTCAACACTTGTCAAATAAAAACTTATCAAATTACCAAAGTAAGCTGAAAATGTGTTTGCTAACAATAAATAAACAGCAATAAACCTAAATTATAAACTATAATATAACATGGAAAGCATAAGGAAATAACAACAAATTGATATTTCTCGTGTTGTAAAGGTGTGAAAAACCGCAGTTTTTAGCTATTTCTAAGGATATCTCGTGTTCTGGACCGATATTTAGCCGTAATGATAACTGCATCAGCCTCAAAGCAACAATTTATCATACTTTGCCAAGAGAGGCAAGTCTAGGTAAATCAAAAGAATGATACCAGTACACTAAGGTTCAAAAACATTATATTACAGATTAATAGTGTGATTTATCTTACTTAACAACAGAAATCAATCAGTCTAAATCACAAGCAAAGCAAGATAAAATCAAAATCAGAAATGCAATCAATAAGATTGACTCATAAGTTCATATGAAGTACTACAAAAGACAACATTCTATATTTTCCAAATATAAGTACTCATTATCAAAATTTAGGGTCAATTTACAATTTCCATTTTGAATTCAGAGACTTTTACATCACTCCCCTGAAAAATTCAAATCTTTGACAAAATAATTTTAGGTATAAAACTCCCAAATTAGATTTTATTTTATACTTTAAATTGAGAATTTTAAAATTATAATTCAAAAATGCCATATTTATGAACTCACAAAAACTCAAGTAATCTAAATCATATCAAATAAAATAGATCAAATCCTTCAAAAAGAAAACACCCAACTTGAACCTCCTAAACTTACTTGCCATTTCTCAAATCCCAGAAAAATCAAACCGTAAAGGACAAAACTTTACATACCAGTTCATCCCTAAATTTCCAATTAAAATTCCTCCACACATTAGTTTTTATCAAATCAAGATTTTGAAAACCCACAATTTATCCAATCTAAATCACACAAAAATCAGATCAAAAACTCATAAAAACAAATCAAATTGAAAAATACAATTGAGACCCAGAAAAAAGATTAAATCCTTTTCACCTTCAGAAATGGCATTTTGAATTTCAGCACATTTGGAAACAACACTATGGTCATTTAAACCTTCTTCTTCCTCAATCAAATTCTCAGAATAACCATTTTTATTATTACCAGTTGGACCAGAATCATGGGAAAGTTTAACCTGAGAAACCAAATACCATTGGATTAGAGAGAAAACGATTCCAATTATTGCACAAACTGGAATCAAAATCTCAGTTCCAAGATCTGGAAGAAGGGTTGAACCCATTTCTATGAAACAAAATTGGGAATGAAGAAGATAAGGGAAGAGGGAGAGAAGAGCAAAGGGTTATTTTTTGAGAATAGGGAGAGAAGAGAACAGAGGAAGAATCTGAGATGTATGGGTATTGTTTTATAGGGTTGATATTGAGGCAAGGCCACCAAAAACCTTGGGAAAATTGATTTTTTTTGCCTTTAAATTATTCTTTATTATTTTTTACTCGCCCCACAAAGTTTTGCACAATAATAAAAGAAATATTTTCAATATTTTCATGTCTTCTTCTTAAATCATTTCAAAAAAAATATCATTCTTCTTAAATTTATGAATTTTATCGTTAAATTTTAATTATTATTTATCATCAAGCTATATAAAAAATGTATTTATATGGGAAATCTTAAAAGATTTATCGCAATATATACTTTAAAAAAATCAGTTTTTTAGAATTTTAAAAAACTCACAATTTCAATTATTTGACTTTTATGTTTGCATTAGAATCCGCGAAAAAGTTAATGAGAAAGCAAATGAAAATTGAACAATTTGTTTCTTTGATGTAACATATTATTTTAACTCTTTTGGGTAAAGTTATTGAAGTGGCTAGGAAAAAGGTGGAGACAACATAAACATTTATATAGTTTTTTTGCCAAAAAATTGTAATTTGAGCAATTATACTTGAATTTAAAAATAAATATTAGTAGTATATTTGTATTTATTTTCAACAAATCGAGTAAAAGTTGACTTTTTAGTATCAATTTCAACAAAAAAAAAATAGTTTAAAATGAATGGGAACACATTAAATAGAAAATAGAAATTGATTACAAATATAATGCGACAGAAATAGTAATTCTAATTTTTTTAAAACTAAATAATAATTCTAATTAAATGGTAGTAAATAGTGTCGTCTGAAAATATCTTTATTCAAATTTATTATTTTAATTAATTATAAAATTTATCATTGAGATGTATATCTAGAAAATGGTAATTAAAAATTGTTAAATTTAGCTAAAAGTTATTAGAACAAGATATATGAGTTTTTGGTCTCACTTTAAATATATTTTGTACTAGTACTTATTTATTGGCATTTTAAATAGTGATAATAGATAATGTAAAGGGAAAAAAACATACTTCAAGATGAGGATGTAACTAATGTTAATTAATGCTAAAACTCATTTTCATTCTATCATTTATTACCCATTAATAAACAAAAACTTATTGATGATTGTATTGATTGTAATGATTATAAATTTCAATCATTTAAATTTAGTTAGATGATTGATTGTTAATTTATCATGGTGCATTCAAGTTTGGGGTTTCAATAATTTAAATTAAATAGTGTTTATTAATGATACTTTTATGGGTTATGAATTATGATAGTTAGAGATATTTATGATATGGTATTTTGAATTATTTATTTATATATATATATATATATATATATATATATATATATATATATATTTGAAAATTAGGAATATATAAATAAGGAAAAAGAAACCAACACTGAAACTCGGGAGGCCCAAACCTGAGATAAAAATCCGTAAGGAAAAGCATTGAAGAGGATCGAGAGCCACCGAAAAAGACATGGCCAAAGACAACCCCAAGAAGAATCAAAGAAAACACCTTACACACCAAAAGACAAAACCTAACCCCTTACACACCAAAACTACTGAAACAAAACATACGCACCACCATCATAACAACAAAAGTAGCTCTCAGAATATATATATATATGTATATATATATATATATATATAGTATATATATATATATGTATATATGTATATATATATATGTATATATTATATGTATATATATATATATATATATATATATATATATATATATATATATATATATATATATTGTAGGTTGTATATATAATGATAATTGGGGATATTAGTGTAGTTGGTTAGAAATTGTTTATTAATTTAATTGGCTAATTTATATATAGATTGTAGGTTGTTTCATTAGGTAACAAAGTCGTTGCGAAAGATATGTATGTTTTTTGCAACGGTAATAATCGCTGCTAAAAACAGTAATTACAAACTTTTACTTAATTGTTTTAATTCCTTACAATTATATCGTTGCAAAAGATAGACTATCATGCATTGCAACAACTAATATTGTTGTGAAAACAGATACTTAACAACGATAAAAGTTGTAGTTAAAAATGCAAAAGATTTGACAACAACTTTTTTTGTTGCTAAAAAACATAATTGGAATTGCTACGACCTTTCTTTTGTAACAATAAAACTCGTTGCAAAAAAGTGCAACCTTTTGCAATTACCAAAGTTGTTGTTAAAACCTTTAGATACGGTTGTACCCGCAACAACAACAAAAACATTTTTAGCAACGAAATTGGGTTTTTAGCAACGACTTTTATTGTTGCTAAAAATAGATTTTCTTATAGTGAACAATTTAATAGAAAAAACACATCCCAACATCTTCCAATCCAACTATCTTTGTAAATTTGGTACAAACTTTTTAAGTTACAATTACGACATTATAAACAAATTATGAAATAAGAATCAGAAGTTATTCTAATGATCAAGAGGTTTTCCTCTAACTCATGTGATAGAAAATCAATTCTTATAACCTTCGCAAATAATTAATGTATATATTATGTTTCTTGTATGTAGAGATTTTAAACCTATTTTGAATTAAAAAAGTAAAACGACTCAGTGATGATTCATAAAATAATGAAAAAGTGTGTTTGTGAGTTGTTGTCATGTTTAAGAAAGTTGATCTAATATGAATTTGAATGAGTCTAGTCATTACTCATAAATGATACATAAATTACTTGAAATAGCTTGCGTTTTTCTCTAAAACAAACGTTGATGATGTCTTGAAATGTGATTAGAATATTATGATTTTTTATTAAAAAAAAAAGAACAACATGGTTGGATTGGATCACTGCCAGCTAAGCAAAAATCATGTTGGATGATTATAAAAATAATAATTATAGAGGAGAAGATCTAATGAAAGTCATTAAAATGATGTAAAATTGAAAATCCTGAAAAATATTATTTTTATGGATTTATTAGGCTTTTTAAGGATACATAGTTTAAATATTGAAGTATACGGTTTGTTGAGTTTCAACTTATTTTTTGATTTTTGTGTAACAACAATGTTATTGACAAATTGCAAATATTCATCAAAACACCATTCAAAATTAGTACTCAAAATAGATATATATCCAATTTTTTAGTTTTCACCATGCATTAAAGTGTTTTTACATGATTTTTAATTAAAAAATATACAAAAGTAAAATTATAATTACTAGTCGAGTAAAATTTACTATCACATTGAACCAATGACTTTCGGTTTTTTAAATCGGATATTCTTCAAAATACATTTAAAATTTATAAGTTACAACTCAAATTTTAGTCGGATTTTAAGTCTATTAAGATTTGATTAAAAAAATAAGGGTTTAATCGAGCCAATTTATTTTAGATTAGTTTTGGGGAAGGTTGCCACTTGCCAGCTAGGCAATAAAGATCTACACGGTTTTGTGACGTGTAATTATGATTTAGAAAATGAATGGCGCCAAAAATATGGGCGTAATTTGGGTGAGAAAATTTATGAATCAAATTACATAAGCAACCACTAAACTAAACCCATATTGTTAATTCAAAAAAAAAAAAAAAGAAAAAACCTAAACCCATATTGTCATTCCAAGTGTACGTTGATTTTTTTTGTTTAGGTGGATCACGTTTTTCGGTTAAAATTATATATTGCAAAAGTGAGTTCTTTTATAAAAATAAATAAATAAAATAATTAGAAGTATTATTAAAATATGACGTTGCTTTTATGCTCAATTTTACTATACAACTTAATTCGAAAAATTATTTATATATATGTAGAAAATATTATTAAATTATTATAAAAAAAATTTAGTAAGGATTTATTTTTTAAATCTATTATTTTCAGTTTGACTAAATTAGATTCGATTCGATTTCATTTTTTTTAGATCATAACTTTTATTCTCGTGTTTTACTATTCATTCAGTTTAATCCAATTCATTATATTTAATTATTTTCAATCATAGAAAATAAGGTCTAAGTTTGAATTATTTTAGTTTTCTTCTTTTGGGTAGGGGGATTATGGGACTCCGAAATTTCGTCCATTAGTTGGTATCTTCTAAGATTTCGAACCCTGAATCCGCCACTAAATGCGTACAACTTTGACTAAAAGAATGCTAAATTCGACCTACACTAATTTTTTTCCTTCTCTTAGTCTGCACGTATACCCATAAAAAGAATTATGCATACCATGTTAACATGATGTCCGATCAAGCTAAGGAGAATGTAGTGTATCTTTTTCCTACTACTTACATCAATATAAGGTCTATAACAAGATTATATTAATTTGCTGGCATGTATTACAAATTTACACTCAATGGATAAGTGAGACGAACTAATTAAACTATAAATCTAAAATTGCACTTTCATGTTTCATATTTAAAGTTTAATTCTCCCTTATCCATTGAATGTATTCAATCTAGAACTATTAAAATATTTTCCCATTAAAATTGATCTTTGTTCCATCCTAACTTCGTATTCGTAAGTTAGTGGGTCAAAATTCCCGATTCAAATCTAAACCGTTTTCAGTTTCACATAATCATTTTCAGCTAGACGTTATTATATTTAGTCAGGACCATCATATTTCTATAGTAAATTATTTTGATATTTTGAGTAAATATTTTGTAATTAATAGGTATATTGATCTTTTTATAAGAAAATATTTTCTTAAAAAAATAACTACTTAATATTGCAATATATATCATATATATATATATATATATATATATATATATATATATATATATATATATATATATATATATATATATATATAAGTGATCAAATAGATTTTAAATGAGAGGATTTTCGCTTGATTTTTTGTTACTATATATACAAAAGATAATATGTTATAAATTATGAACATTTCAAAATAATTTCATAGTACCTTCTCTGTAACATATTTACTTTTACAATTATATGTTTGCTTCATATGACCATAGATTTTTTATTTTAGTGAAATCAAGGTCAGAGTCTTCTTCTCATTCAACCTCTTTCAATGATCCTCCCCATATATATATATATATATATATATATATATATATATATATATATATATATATATATATATATATATATATATATATATATATATATATATATATATATATATATTATATAAATAAATACATAAATACACATATATATATATATATATATATATATATATATATATATATATATATATATATATATATATATATATATATACATATATATATAGTGAGGATCAAATGAGAAGGTTGAAAAGGAAGGGTAAGCTAACTTCTTGATCATTTTTTTTATATATAATAACCAAACAAAATCAAACAAAAATCCTTCTCATCCTTCTCATTTTAAAATCGTTCTCATTTGATCATATATATATTATTATGATGTTGCATTTTGGTTCAATGGTCCCAACCCTATGCTACCTAAAACCAACTAACTTTTTCTTGTTATAAATTTTTTTACCAATAATCAATGCACGTTCATTTTTTTTGGTTTATTTGTGTATGTCTTAGTATTTGTCCTGCTTGTCTACGTGTAGCGATGGGTTAGGTATTAGTACTAAGATAGTTTTAGTTACTTGATAGTTTTAATTGTAACTAGTCTATTAGCTCAACTTGGTAGAGCGCTATGCATTTGCATAGAGGATGTAGGTTCAACTCCTACATAGGCTATTTTTAAGATATTTATCTATATTCTTGTAACTACTAGTCTTGTTGAGGACTACTACTAGTGTTGATGTTAATCGAAATAAGTACTGTTGCGAAGGACTAATCTTTTATTGCTTACTCAATTAATTATATTGTTTCTGATCTAAAAAAAAGTGTTGCTAAGGACTAATCTTGTGTTGCTGACTCAAACAATTATGTTGTTGCTAATCTTAAAAAGTGTATCATACTCAAATGTGCTCGTTGAAATTGTTTAATAACTTCATTGTGTCTACTTTGTATTGTCCTCGGACCTCGAGGGTAATGTGCACATATGAAGCTGAAAAGTTAAGTTAATCATAAAGCTCTTAAGTGCACTAAAGTAGATGATAAATCTGTGATGTCATTTTTACCTTTATGTTGCTGCTCCTATATGCTATTGTTGGTTATGATTGATTTTGCAACTTCATGAGTGCACTTGAGTGTGATATAATTTTTCATATCAACAACAGCATAATTTATTTTAAGTTTTTCAGCCCATTTATTTTTATAACAAAGACCAACACATTCTGAACATAAAGTAACACACTTGGTGTAACTTGATTAAAAGGATTAGAACCTACATCCTGTATGCTTAAGCATAGCATGCTCTACCAATTGAGCTAATAGGCACTACTAGTAAAAAAGTTTTACTTTCTGACTAAAATGAACTGCGGAATAAAAGAATCTTTACTTGTAACATGAAAACAACAATGGTAACACTTTTATAACAAAATGAAACACTTTTATAACAAAGAGTGACACTTTTATAACAAAACACCACACTAAATAGAGCAGTATTACCCTCAAGAGGTCACAAGCATACACTGATAACACAAAAAGAACAATACAATTGCAACCCCACATCCACACCAGCCTGCAGCAACACTCCAGACCAGCAACACTCCTAAAACAAAGTCCAAGCACCTAGAACCCACCACAACAACCAACTTCAATTAGGCAAATCACCACAACTGAAATCCAGTTGCACTCTCGCACACCATTATCGACCGACTACCATAAACAGACCTATATCACACTCTAACATAGAACAAGACATTGCATCAAAACATATTGTACCAGCAGACTACATTGGTAACACTTTTATAACAAAAAGAAACACTTTTATAACAAAAGGAAACACTTTATAACAAAGAGTGACACTTTCATAACAAATTCGTCGTTTGTAACCCACTCAAAGAGTTGAACATCAAACAAACACCCTAACATAGAACTAGACATCGACACATTCTAAACATAGAGTAACGCACTATCTAAACAAAGACCAGCACATTTGCCAAAAAAAAAATGAAAAGATACACCATTATTACTTTTAAACTAGAAAACAACACTATTATAACAGAAGATAACAATATTTAAGCACAAAAACTGCAATACACATTGTAAACAAAAATCCTACAAATCTGTAAAATTAAAAAACCCTAAAAAACGAAAAAAGTTAAAAATTTAAAAAAAGTATAAAAAAATAAGAGTAATAGGAAGATCTACCATTATTTGTAGACAATAATTTCTAAGAGATGAATAATTTTTTTAAATTTCAAACACTAAAAATCCTAATTGTCATCTTCGAAATTCAAATGAGAATTTGTACAGTGAAATTCCTGTAGAAGAAAACTAAAGTTTGTTAATATCAATTGATGAAAGAAAGAAGAACACCAAATTAGGAATAAGTTCTTGCCTTTTGTTGATTGTTATGGACCCTTGAAGATCTTGCAATGGTGAAATTGTAGCTGATCGATGCTGAAATAGCAGGTGAAATCCCAAGTGAATCGCGAAGAAAGGATTTCGGAAGAGAGAGAAAGGATTTCGGAAGAGAGAGAAGTGGATTTGAAGAAGAGAACCCTAAAATGTTAATTTTGCGGAATTTACAATTTTGCCATTAGTGACCGTGTAAATCGTAGCCGTCCATTGCAATCCAACGCTATTGAATGGTTGTCAGCACAGCATATATAACAAATTGCTTCACACTAACGTACGATCCTATATATATATATATATATATATATATATATATATATATATATAATATATATATATATATATATATATATAATAATAGAGAGAGAGGAGAGAGAGAGAGAGAGAGAGAGAGAGAGAGAGAGAGAGAGAGAGAGAGAGAGAGAGAGAGAGAGAGAGAGAGAGAGAGAGAGAGAGAGAGAGAGAGAGAGAGAGAAGAAGTAATCTGAAACGTTCATTTTTCAGATCAATAGACAAATTTAATTTGTTAATTTTGTTAGTTGCACGCGGTTCAATATTGCTTTTTTCGTGTAAAATGAACCAGTTTCTTTGATGCTTAACTGGTTCAATATATCATTTTCTAAAGATACTATGTGCTTAGAAAAAGATATTATGTACTTAGAAAAAGATACTATGTTATGAATAAAGGTTACTATGATTATGTATATATCTGTCTTCTCATAATCTTATACAAAACATAGTAACTTTTTAAATGAACATAGTAACCTTTAATCATAACATAGTATCATTTTCTAAAAACATAGTAACCTTTAATCATAACATAAAATGGAGAAGAAGATCAAAGAGAAAGATGGAGCAGTGATTGTGGTTTTCACGAAGAGAAAAGATTTTGAACAGGAGAGAGAGAACAAGAGAGAGTAACCAATTTTTTCACCCGTTAGATTTTCATAAGATCAATGGCTATAAATCATTCTCATCCTTCTCATTTTGAGACCCTCTCAACTGGATCCTATATATATATATATATCAAAATATATAGATTTATATATTATATAATTAAATATATATATATATTATATAAATAAAATATAATACGAAAACTGAAAATATAATGAATGCTGAAAGTTGGCGACAGACCGACGACGAGTCTTTTGGTCGCCACATTTTAGAAAACGGGGAGAAGTTGGTCAAACACCGGCGACGACATTTTGGTCGCCAGTTGGTCGCCAACCAGCTTTTTACGTGGCGACGAGTCCTTTGGTCGCCAGTTGGTCGCCCAATGTTCAATGTAAAATGGCGTCCATTTTTAATTTAGCGTCTAGTAATTTGGCGTCCAACTGAGGCCCGTCGACCTCCCGTCGCCAAATTCACTTTTTGACCAATTAGCTTCCAAATGGCGATGAAAATGGTGGTCGCCATTTCATTTTTTTTGTAGTGTTAGTTTTCACACAACAAATTTTTATTGCTGTTAGTGCCCTGAAAATTAGATCACTTACATGGCTGCTATATGTACAACTACTTTAGAAAAGGGTGCGTGCCAAGTATATAACCACGTTAGAAAGGGGCTATGTATACGGCTATGTCGCCAAGTGACTTAATTTTCAAGTCACCAACAAGTAAAAGTCGCCAAGTGACTTAATTTTCAAGTCACCAACAAGTAAAAGTCATAAAAATTAAATTAAAAATGCGTTTGAGTAAATAGAATACTTTATATTTAAACTTACAAACTATTATAAGACAAATTTCAACATGTTTAGATGCATTTTCTCATTTTAGATCATTTATTCACATGCCTAAATCCTTGATCATCAAATTCTTTAAGGTTGTGTTTGAAAACGTCCATTTCATTTCGAATTGTAAATTTCAATTATGGATTCATTAATTAGGAATTTGAGAATGATTTGAGAATGACAAGGTTTGAGGAATCAAACTCAAATTCTCATTTTTAACCGCTTTTATAACCATAGTGGATTTGACTCAAAACCAAATTTGTATATCTTTAATTTGCCAAACAATAAATTTGAGTCAAATCCATACTTTCAAATGAAATGATCATTCCCAAACATAACATAAAAATTATTATTCACCTGATTTTTTTAAACGAAGAAAATATTTAAACTATTTACTTTTAACTATAAGAATGGGCATTCCAACAATTATAAACTACAAGTAAAACAAAAAAAATGGAGATAAGAAGAGAATATTCCTCCAATCTAGGTCACTCTAAATATCACTATGTTCTTGATATTATATTATATTATATTATATTATATTATATTAAGAGCATATTCGTGGTATATTTTTTTTTCTTGTGGCTTTTAGTTTTAGAAAAATTTCTATTTAAAACCCGTTTTATCTTTTGTGGCATTTTGACCTTCAAATGTTAAATCAAACATTATGTTTGTGACCTAGACAACTATGCATATGGCCCTACATCTCCTATGTCCTAATCAACTAATTATGGCGAACTCATCTATATCCTAGTCTACAAATTATCTTTTTTATTTTCATTCTATTAACTACTAATTTTATTAAATAATCTGAATCTACAAAAAATAAAATTACATGTAGATATTTACGGCCCGTTTGATTAGTGATACTAAATAATAATGGAAATGATATATATAATGTAAAATATCATCAAAAGTTATGTCACTCTCATGGTAATAAAAACTTTGATCACAAAAATTAAAGTACTTTTTTGTTTACAAATTTTCATTACCACCTAATATCACCTCTTTTGATAATGCCTTAGAATAAATTTTATAAAGAAAATAAAATAATAAAAATTAGACAAACATATCCATCAAGATAGCCAACATATTTTTTGTAAAACGTCGTTATAAGAAGTATATGGAAAAGGAACACCGACTCAGATCAAAGAAACTAACATACTTAACATTAATTAAATATATATATACAAATACACAACATCATCACAGCCCAATTTCTTATTTCGCTCCTTGTAGCTTGGGATGTCAAAAATGGGATCAAATTGTAATTTTTTATTTGGTCGGGTTTATGGTTTATAGTCTACACGGTTTTGTTTGATTTTTTTTTCAAGATAAATTATGATTTTTGATCTAGTTTTGATTTTTTATTTTTCAAACTTGATTAGACCGCAAACCGTACTATAATCGAAATTTTTTTTTAAAAAAAAAGGTTTCTATATAGATATTTCGAGACGCAGTAACACTACAAAAAAAATGAAAGTTTCCGACTACCCAAAACAGTCGGAATTTAGTTGGTATAGAGCTATATCGACTAAATTCCGACTATTTTGGGTTAGTCGACTCAGAGTGGTCGGTAAATCATTTTAGTAGGAAAACAGTCGAAATTTTCCGACTACCATTTAGTCGGACATTGGTCGGTAAGCACTATTTCAGGATTAAACCAAAAATGAAAAAAAAAATTACAAGTTTTTCCGACCAAATTCCAACCAGCACTATTTTAGTATATATTAGTAAATATATACTAATACAACTAATAAAAATACTAATATTACACTAATATAACTAATACTACTATATTAATTAGACTATTACTACATTAATGGAAATAATAATAATAATAATAATAATAATAATAATAATAATAATAATAATAACAACTGGAAGGACCGAAGGAGTGTTATTATGTTATAAATTCATTAACATAGCTTTAAATATTAATAACTATCACTTGGCCTACTGGTTGGAGCATTGACCTCATATCGATGAGGTCGGGGATTCGATCCTTCCTGGCGACATTGGTGTGTGTTTGCAAGGTGTGTCCACGTGGGTGCCAGGTGGGCAGATGGTGGCCGCCACGTGGGTATGACGTGGTACTATCATTTCAGGTTTTTTTTTTCCGACCAACTAGCTGGTCGGTAATTTGGTCGGAAATTTTTTTTTATTCATTTTGGGTTGAATTCTTAAATAGTACTTGGCGACTAAATTCCGACTAGTCGAAAATTTCCGACCAAATGGGTAGTTGAGATTCAAACCTGTGACCTCTTGTCACTTTGGCTTCTGATACCATGTCAAAGAACCATCTCAACCAAAAGCTTAAGCAAATAGTTGAGGCCCCAAGATATGTTATATACTCTAACAAACTATTTTAGATGGGGTGAAGTTGGACATTTTCTTATAGACTAGAGAATGAATTAGTCATTCTTATAGCTTATTTAAATCGAGTGTAAATATTTCATGGGTAAAAAAGTCAAATTGATGGAACAAAGGCAATCGAAGATAGAAATAAAGTAAATGAATTAAATAATTATAAAAGAGGTAGAATGAGTTAATTAAAAAGATGAATAAAAAAGAGAATGCGAAAAGAATTCTCCCACCTTCCACGAGTAAATTTATACCTAAAACGAGGAAAGTTATTGCTATTATATCTATTTTTCATTACTTTTTAACCAATTTTTTCACCTCTCTAACAATTAAATAAATTTCCTTAATGATATATTTAACTAACTTTATTTTCCTACTTTGAGTTTTTTTACCTCTTAAATATTCAACTCAATCTGAACAAGCCTTTATAGATAGTGAAATGTAAACCATTATTTTTCAATTATCACAAAAATGAAAGGAATCACTGATCAGAACATATAATATTTATCAAAAGTACAACTTTTCTGATAAAAGTTAGTAATTTGAACAATTTCGTATAGATAAAAAACTAATATAATTAAGTAAAAAAATGGAAAAGAACATGAAAAAAAATTTAATGGTGAAAAACAAAATAATTAAATGAGTAGAATAATAACATATGAATCCAAAAATTTTTGGTTACCCTGTCACTATCGAGTTTCATTCAAGCATATTACTCCTATTATTCTCCCCATGCTAGTCTAACACTATTGTTTTGGTCCTAGACATAGAAAATATACTTCGATTCATAATCAAAATTATTCTTTAATAAAACCAATAAAATTATATTACATTTTATTTTAGTGTTTGACCAAGAGGATCAATAGTAAGTAATTTAATATATATATATATATATATATATATATATATATATATATATATATATATATATATATATATATATATATATATATATATATATATATATATATATATATATATATATATATATATATATATATATATATATATATATATATATATATATGTTGTGAATGGCTAAAGATTTGGTGCTCTAAGCTCTAAGAATACTCTTTAAAGCCAAAGTTTGCTCTTTAAAGCCAAAGTTTGAAGCTTTCCTTCAAACTCTCTCAAAATACATAAATAGAGAATAAGAACTCTTTTGGTGTAAAACCCTAGCTCTCAATCTTATCTATGCCTCCCACTATGTTCTAATAAGGTTTAGGGACTTTATATATAGTCCTAAGACACTCTAGAAGGACATAGTACAAATGTGCTTGATGCCCAAGCAAACCGCGGAACAAGGACAAAACCCGTCAGAAACTTGCTGTGTGAACCGCTCGGTCGAGCGGGCTGGCTCGACCCGGTCGAGCGGGGGGTCTTCACTCACTGCCAGCTACTGGATTGGTCGAGCAATGCAGCTCGACTTGTTCCTTCTTGCTCACACACTCGAGCAGCCATCTCACCATCAAAGCTTGGTGTCTTCTCTTCACCATGACACTCCAAATCAACCTCAACACTCACTTCATCAAGCGAGCCAAAACGAATCACTCCATAACTCGCGCTACGCTCCGCACCACTCTCGAGTGTGCAAGCTAAGGTGTACGCACCTAGGTGATCAACTGCTCCATCACAATGAGATTTCTGCTCGACTCAACAAAATATATATATATATATATATATATATATATATATATATATATATATATATATATATATATATATATATATATATATAGTATATTATAGTTATATATATATATATATATATATAATATATATAGTAATATATATATATATATATATATATATATATATATATATATATATATATATATATATCATATATATTATATATATATATATATATATTATATATATTATATTATATATATATATATATATAATATATATATATATATATATATATATATATATATATATATATATATATATATATATATATATATATATATATATATATTTTGCAAAATTCAGCTAATTGTTTTTAAGAATTAAAATGCTTAACATTTGAATCAATTCATAGCTAGATGTAGAAATTCAATTCCACCGATGATCGTGGTCATCCCGCAGTTATGAAGATAATGTTAGAGTTGTAACGGAATTTGGCCTTTTAATAGTTATAAAATAATATTAATAAAACACCTCTCATAACATGCAAATTATAGGAATGAGACAAAATAAACAATATTGTTACAATTTGTATATGACATGTTCTTGAATGCAAGAAACAACTTAGAAAGATAATAAACAAAGAAATGTGTTTTCTATTATTCCAAAATTGTTAGATAAAAGATACAACGCAGAAGCTATTATATAACTTCACAAAAGCTGTTATAACTAACTATATAGAATAGTTATGAATAACCTCATAACAAACTAGGGTTAAGGACATAAAAGCAAAATGAGAAAGAAGAGAATAACAAACACCTATGATGTGTACAATTTATCTAACAAACTTTATTACTAATGAAAATATGTTATTATTGCTTAATACCAGAACGGTGTATATCAACACCCCCCGCAAGCTTGGTGTTGGAACAACTCCAAGCTCCCATAAGAATATGATCTACATTCTACAACCATGGAAGCAAATCTTCGCCTGAACACGAGGTTTGTAAGCAACAGCTGAGTTCTTCTCATCATATAGCAAAGCACTTTCACAATATGTAACCAAAACATACTTCTCCATGGCTCCTTCATCTCTAGAAAAACCAGGGACATGTTTTGGACCTCTATGCATCAACACTTGATCAAGTTGGAGTGGCAGAGATGTGCAAGGTCCAATAACGCCTTGAATTTTAATATTCTTGGAATAATAGACCTCAAATGTGCCATTAAAGCACAAATCAAGTGACTTTTCTCCTTCCTCAAACAGGTGCTTGAAGGAATCTTTAAACACAGAATGGCCAAAACTCTCTGATATCCTTTTATTCAGAGGCGGGGAAAGATCTTAGATCTGCGGATATCCTTCTCTTCAATTGGATACATGAAAAAGACGCGTGCACGGATGTCACTGGAGGCTCGCCCTTCGCTGGCACATGAGTCACTTCATGGGTACCTGGCGCTTTAGCCAATGCTGCAAAAAGAAAGAGGAAGAAATATGCCGCGAAGTGTGAGGGGAATGGTTACAAATTCATATCGTTCGCCTTTTCCACCCATGGAGAGTTGGGTGAAGATGCTCTCGAGCTATTAGCAAGGATTGGCTATTTTGCAGTGAGTCACTCAGGCAGCTCCAAGTCTAGGGTATACATTTTTCTGATGCTGGCTTTTTGTATCCAAAAGGGTGTGGGTGCTCAGCTTGTTTCTCAACTCCTCACCAACTTTTTCAAATGTTTTTTTTTATGAAATGAAATATGGTTTATAATAATAATAATAATAATAAGGAAAAATTACCGTGAATAATACGAACTTTCACTGATTTCCCTACAATAATAAGAACTTTCGATTAACCCTGAATAATACCAACTTTGATGTGGATTTCCCTCTAACATACTTACCTATTGGTAACCTACAATTGTAGGTCACCTTGCCAAAAAAAAAAGAAAAATAAAGAAAATTAAAATGCAATAAAAAAAAAAAGAAAATTCCCCACCACTATTTTTTTGGTGGATTTTTATTGCATTGTTTTTCTTATTTTTTTATTGCATTTTTATTTTTTTTTGTATTTTTCTTTTTTTTACAAGTTGACCTACAGTTGTGGGTTAACAACAAGTTAAGGATGCTAGAGGGAAATCCACATTAAAGTTGGTATTATTCAGGGTTAATCAAAAGTTCGTATTATTGTAGGAAACACAGTGAAAGTTCGTATTATTCACGGTAATTTTTCCTAATTATAATAATAATAATAATAATAACAACAACAACAACAACAACAACAACAACAACAAAAACAACAACAATAAATAGAGAAATGTCAGTGGTACCTAATTTTTTTTTTCTACATGGTAAGCACCAATTGTTTCAAAACTAACTTTCGTAACTATATAACCCAAAAAACGTTTGAATGACCGTTAACTTGTGAAATTACAATATTGCCTTTGTTTAATTCTTCATCATCATCTTCATAATCTTCATCTTCTCCAATCAAAGCTACACGTACCTGGATTCATTAAGAAAAAAATTGTAATTTCTATTTAAACCCTAAAAATGTAATTCGATTCATAATCTTCATCTTCTCAATTACAATTCTCTTTTCTTTTTACTAGTTCTATTTTATGTTAAATTAAATTAAATCAAACTATTATGGTATTTAACTTTCTTGATTTTGGGAATTGTAATTCGCTCTCATATTCATTGAAGAGATTAATAATCTTCATCAATAATCTAACCATTCATTTCCTTTCACTTGGTAATCCATCTTTTAATTAACAATCTTCATGTTTATTTCTCCTTTCAATCTAAATGGGTTCTTGATTTTTAATCAATACAATCCCTGATTTTTTTTAATTAACAATCTTCATCAATAATCTTCATCTTTTAGTTAACAATCTTCATCAATAATCCATTTTTAATCAATACAATCCCTGATTTCTTAAGTAGATGCTCTTCTTTCTGATAGAGAAAATCTTATTAAAAAACAACCCACTTTTTGCTTAGAAATTGGTCGTGGGTAGGAGGTGAGGATGGGAGGAGTGTGATTGATAGGATATTGCCTGTTGCTTAGCCTGGATTGGAGAAGATGAAGACTATGAAACCATGTATGCTTAGCTTGGATTGGAGGAGATAAGACTGTGAAGATGATGATGAAGAATTAAAGAACGGAAATATTGTAATTGCACAAGTTAACGACCATTCAAACGTTTTTTGGGTTATATAGTTACGATAGTTAGTTTTGAAACAGTTGGTGTTTATCATGTAGAAAAAAAAAGATTAGATACCACTGACATTTTTTATAACCTTTGAAATACAGTAGGTGTCCTTTAGTCTATGACCTTTGAGTATTTGATGACCTTCCAAATTCATCATCTATAAATATCCGATCAATGATGTGAAGGAAAATCATTCACATCTCAAACTATATTTACAAAATACACCATGTCACAAAGAAAGAGAGCAAGAAAAGTTCAAAGTAAATATGTCACAAACATGTTGATGATTATCCTACAATGGAAAAGATTGTATTAGAAAGGTGGGCAAAGATGAACATTCCCCTTCATTGCTTAGGATTTGCTTTGACTCCTAGGTTATCTACCTCGTTATATCGAGATTCCCGCTTCAGGAGGAACAATTAGAAAAGCTCCTAATTGTGACTTAGATGTCATGAAGGGGGTAATGTCTGCATTTAAGAGGATTGCTAATAACCAAAGGGAGACAAAGGTGTTTAGGGATTAATTTGCTGAGTTCCACATGAAAAGGGCTTATATGGTATGCCTACTTCTCAATTTGATGCTTTGACAATGAATGCTTTAGATTGGTGGTCTACTTATGGATCATAGACACCAGAGTTATCTGAATTGGCAAAGAAAGTTCTTTCTCAACCTATAAACAACTCCTCTGCTGAAAGAGTTTGGAGAACTTAAAGCCATATTCATAATGTGAAGAGAAACAAATTGAAATGTAAAACAACAGATAAATTGGTGTATATTCATTAGAATATTAGACTCCAATCTAAGCATCAGATGTTACTAGTATTATGTTTGATGAAAAAAATCAATGTTTCTTATGCTTTTTAAACATTGTGTTAAATCTAAGCATCAAATGTTAAATGTTATACAAAAAATAAATGTTAGAAAATAATCAATCCCAAATGGTACCGCAAGTCAAAACGCGTGACCCAAAATTTTTTCGTTCCCACCTCAAAATTTAAACATGCATTCCTGATCCCATTCTACGACCTGAAATGTACCTTGATCCTGGTAACAATGCTCTAAACACCTACTTAGACTCCTAAACACTTGACAAACCTACTTAATGTACCTTAAACTCTTCGCATACCATAAGCCCATATTTGACATATCATAAACTCCTACTTTACATACTTTAATCATTTACTTGACATACAAAAAACCTCTACTTGACGTATTTTAAACACCTACTTGACATACTATAAACACTTACATGAGATAGACTAGAACCCTACTTGACATACCACAAATATATACTTGATATACACTAACCTCCTACTTGACAGACATGTGTTTCCATTCCGCCAATTTCAATAAAATTTCGATAAAAGTTTCTCAAATATATACTTGAATTTCAATAATATAGTCAATGTAATAATTATGTTATTAATATCTATATTTTGCATATTTAAAAATAGTAAAAATTAAGTTGATATTAATGACTTTTTGAATTGAAACAAATTAAATAAGAAACCAATCATAATTGTAGATTAAGATTATAATACAAGTTAAGAGTGATTAATATAAAGTTTTAGACAATTAGGGTGATATACGATTGAGTATTTACATTCACCACAAAAATTCTTTATTAATCACCGTGATTTGTAAACCACCACAAAAAGACACAAGAAATAATAAAAAAATAAAAAAATAAAAAATAAATTAAAATAACAAAATTCTCTGACCCTAACAAATCCTACTACATACGAGTGATTTGTTAATCTCATAAATAATCGTTATTTACTAATATTCTCTTAGGTTCACCATGAAAGATTTATCGACACCTGTCTCGAATTGACTTTAGGGGGTGTTTGGCAAGAGGGAATAGGCTTGAGACTTGGGGGTTGAGACTTGAATTTGACGAAATACCATGTTTGTTTATGGGGAATGGAAAGTCTCAACTCATCAAGTCCCCCTCTTTAATGTCCTAGGGGGTATAAGGACATTTTTGTTGTGACTTGAATTTGATTGAAAATGATTATTTTGCCATTAATGAAATAGAAAAGACAAAATATAATAAGGGCAAATTGATAATTTTATAACTATTTATAATCAAATTCCTTTCTATTTTAAAATTTTACCAAACAAAGACATAAGACATTTTTTCTTAAAGTCTCATCCCAAGTCTCATCTCAAATCTCACGTATTAGTCTCACAATTCTCATTCCCTGGTATCAAACACCCCCTTAAAGCTCAAAGAACTTCTACTAGCTTGTTTACTCCCATGGAAAACCATTGAAGAAACAAATTGACACCTTTTCTCTCTTTCTCTCTCCCTCTCCCCACGATTCCTTCTCTTTTACTTTCTTTTCTTAATTCCTCCATTTCTCATCTTACCACTAAAGAAATCCGGAAATTATTAGGAGGTAGAGCAAAAAAGTGATCCTTTTTCCTCGTAAATTATACTATTTGATATTTTTTATTCCTTTTTTTCAGCCGTTAATTTCTGACCCAAAAATTTTGGTTAATTATGGGAAAGAGAAAACGATCAGGGACTTCTTTCCATCCTTCTTCTTCAGGTTTTCTCTTCATTTCTCCTATTTCTTTTCTTTTTTTTTCAATTTTAATTTTGTCATTTTAGGGGTTTTCCTTAATCATCTGCTGATTCATTGATTTTAATTGTGGGTTTTGATTGAAATGTGAAAATGTGCGAAATCATCGATCACCTTGTCTTATGTATAGAGTAATAATCCTGGGTTTTGGTTAGAATTGCGGTTATGTTGTTAATTTGTTGTTTAAGCGAGAATAAATGGTATATCTGAGTGTGATTATGTATGTTTTTGTATAAAGCTAAATACTTTGATGGGTACTTTCTAGTTTTTACATGGCTTTAATATCTTGTAATTTGTTTGATCAAAGTTTGATCGTTCATTTAATTGATTGATTAGACTTAAGTTGTGTTTGATGATGAGCTTTTAAGCTTCTTAAAGGGTTAATGATTTAAATTTAGATCGGTTTCGATGTTAGGTTTGATTGGGTGAAGCTAAATCCATGTAAACTTTTGAGAAATATGATTTTTTTGATGAACTTTATGTTTTGGAATGGTTTAATGTTGAATCAACCGGATCATAGAATATAATTAGGTGTTTGTCACGAGTGGTGCATCTAAGCTGGCCATGATTTGAGGTGATTGGTAGTGTTGAAGCTCAGGGCACATACCCATGTTGTGCATTGGTGTTCTAGTCTAAATTAAAGCTATATATTATATGGGATCTTCATTTCAAGTCAAGACTTGTGTATGCGATGGAACTATGAAGGTTGGAATTTGGATTTGAGGATACTATCCTTGTTGGATTTCTTGATATGTTTCGAGTTGGACATTGGTGTTCTTTCGAAGATTGAGATTCACTTTGTTAGTTTTATAGGAATATTGAACCCGTATGTTTGTGGTTTTGGTTGGGGACATGCTGAAGTAGACGAAAATTTACTACTACTGTTGTTTTGCCAAACTTCCCTGGTAGCTTCAACTACATTTTCTCAGGCTACCATGCATGGTTATCAAATAAGAGTATGAGATGCAGTAATCAACTCCAAAATCAATCAAGATTTTGGAAAATATCCTGTATTGGAATGAATCTCTAGACACATGCTTGTGTTGGCATTGATACATGAGTACAAATTCATTTGGTTTTTATTTAGACTATCGAGAATATGGTGATGAGTTTTGTAGACAATGAACAGTATGCTAAAACTTGTGGAACTTGGTTAAGTTTTTAATCTAAAAACATGGGATTAAGGTAGATGTTGCCCTGAAGCTACATGTTGGATCATCAAGATTGTCCTGTCAAGGGAATGGACCGTCAGTGGCTGGAGTGGACCTCTGAACACATTCTTGTGTTGGACACTGATGCTGACCACTTATATTATGTCCAAGGTATGAGCCGAAGGGCTTTCATGTCAACATGGACAAACTTCGACGAAATTGGCCAAATCGGACCTCCAAAGTGACTCTTTTGTTGCACATTTGACTGTTGAACAATTGATTTCCTGTCATGAAATTCAGCTGGACTTTCATGTCAATGTGGCCAAATTATAAGTAAATTGGTTGAGTTATACTTGTGTCATCCATTTTTATGTTGGCCACTGCCCATTTTTGTTGACAAATTCTCGCTTTTGTCATGGACATGATCCGCAAGACTTTCACATCTATGTTGCTAAAGTTGAGAAATTGGCGGAATGGGACCTCCGAGCATATTTTTAGGATTTGTAGGTGAAAATGTCAACAGGGTTTGACTTCTAGATTGTCTTATTATGGGACATTCTTTCCCATTCAGTTACTCTATAAAGGAGCTACATTTGTTCGATTGTCATGTTCGTTGATTAAAGACATGACATGTAAGACTACACCATGTAAACTAGTCCAAATTTGAGGATATTGGCAGAGTTGAATCCTTGGAAGTAGTTATATAGGGCATTGATTTCCATATTATATTAATTTGTTAAGCTATGAGGATTTTTTTGCAAGTGTAAGAACAGTGAGATAGTAGACCCATATTAGCTGGTCAAGAAATTGTAGTTTATGATTTTATGACTTCCTACGTATGGTAATTGTGCAGTTGGTACTACATGGTTATGTTGTCCTTTCGGATCATGGTGCATAGGATGCTAACCTTTTATATTGAGAGTATGTTTTTTCTAGTTTATGATTTTAGACTACACATCTCTATAGCATGTATGGTAATCACCTGATTATGAGGTGTTTTGGAGTAATTTAAAATCACTAGTATTCTTAGGTGTCACGTTCTTTGCTTTTGCGGCTGGATGAGGGTAGAAACACCAACAATTTCAATCTTTAAGAGTTTTTCTGAATGTATGTAGAATTCTGATGAATTTTCAGTATGTACTTGCATTTGTTTTTACTGAATTTGCTTATTTAATTGTACGGATCACTTGAAGCCATCGCTTGCCCCTTGTGTTACAAATGGTTTATCTTGTTTATTGATTTTTACTTTAATATTTCAGATTCTAGGCCATGTTCCTCAGGAAGGGATCTGACACCTGGCGAGGTTCGTATTCTCTCATAAAATTTTCCTTTTGTTGAAGATGATAGTACTGATGCTATTTCTACAATAATGCTTTCTGTATTTTCTTATTTCATTTTTTGGCGGGTGATTATTTTTTACTAGGGATTGAAAGATACAACGGCTCTGGCTAGTTGAGACTTGAGAGCCCTTGTATCTTTCAATCTCTAAGCTAAACTCATTTTTTTCTCATCCGAAAATTTTTGTCTAAACAGAGATTCCAGTGCTCAGACAAAGCATTTCTCTGAATATTTTTTCCTCTTTTGTATAAATCCGTGATGGTGTTATTGCTATTATATCGTTGTTTCTAGTTTGTTTGTATGTGTACTGTTTTACTGTTTGTTCCTATACCATTCCCATTGGTACTACAAATCTCTACTTCATGTTATCATTTCTTTAGTACTGCGAATACATCATTTTGTGTTCATTTTATTTAAAAAAAAAAACGTTTATGTATAATTTCTTTCATTTTGATCCAAAATAAAGTGCTTATCTACCCTATTTTCGTTAGTTTTTTCTTCTAAAAGTCCTTCGTGGGTTTCAGTGATTCTTTTAAGCGTCTGTTGGTTAATGGTGAAACTGTATAGGTTCAGATTTACTCAGAACTCGATATATAATTTATGTTACCTGCACATGTTTTTTTAAATAGCTTCAAGAAAGCTGCTTGCATTTTGTTGATTGACAAACCCATATTTACTGTTTTATACTTTTATTACCGTTGTGTAGTTGCTAAGTGATTAAAGGGCTCTTGTACTGTTGTGCAGTCCAACTCTTCTGCTCCAGACAACGGTAATATATTCAAGTCTCATCCTTCTGTTAAGGAAACTATGGATACTCGTGGTAAGCAACCAAGTTCCCAACTTTCACTTGGTCAACATCAACACAATCTGAGTCGTTCAGTGTTCTGGAAACGCTCCCGTCACCACTATGGAAATCAGTATTCTCGGAGAAATTCAGCGAACTACCATAAGCCCTCTTCTTCTTATGGCAAGAGTAGTCCTTTCCCTGATGAGCGGTTATGTTTTACGTTGGGTAGTAAATACAACTCTGATATTGGACACCGTCCAGGTATTTTTCTTTCCTCATCATCTTAAACCATAGAATGCCCGTGAGCTGTTCTTGTTCCTTATCTCTTACCTTGTTTATTAGATTTTAGGGAAATCCCTCACAATAACCTTTTGGTTTAACTTTTCTATAAGTAAACGAACCTTTTTTATTTTTCTCACATGGTAATTCTAGTCTCTAAGATTTGTGAAACAATATTTCAGTAATGTTTCATGAGATTTGAATGTTAGGTTTACCCATAGTGCAAAGTTATAGTTACGATCAGTCGCAATCATGGTAACGACACGGTGATGCAGTTGTTTTTAACGCAAAAAAAATTGTCCCAAAGCATGAGATATTCCTTTTTCTGAAAACCCTTACAATGCGGTTGATGCAATGAGATGCGTCCTTGTGTTTACGGTGCTTCCTTTATTTTCCCCCATGTAATCCTCTCCAAGTGGAATTCTCTTGCCTCAGCCATTATGAATTAGATAGAAATCCACAGGAACAAAAATCCTTCAAATCTCCAAATATCTAACAAATCACAAATACAGTCGAATTTCTCAAGAATACAATCGAATTTGGGTGAATTACAAATTGGGGAAATTGCCAAACTATGAATTCTATTGAAGATAGAAGGAAAGAGACGTTCCTGATTCTGTGAATAGGAAACACATTTATTTCTTTCTATGCTGTGTTTGCAAATTGGGGCAATACGAATTGGGGTAAACTTTCAATACGATCGAATTTCTCAAGTGGAGGGAGATGCGTAGTTCAAGAATTCAAGTGGTGTTCAATTAATTGATCTTTACTCTTTTGTTCTACTATATAATCAAATTTCTCATAACCATTGCTGAATTTGTGATTTTCTACTTGGCCCGTCTACTTCACTGCTTAACATACTTATTTTGCTTTTTTTAATGAAGATTTTGCGGAGTTTAGAGAAAGTGCCTTTTGGCGTCCAGAAAGAATCAGGTCCAGTACCTCAGTTATTCAGGCGATTTCTCCTGACGTAGTGAGGATGACGTGCGGAGTATGCCAGAAATCATTAAGACGTAAACCCTCAGAAGAGCTATCAATTGCTGCAGTTTTGGTTTGTGGGCATATATTCCATGCTGAATGCTTAGAACAAAGAACACAGGTCGAGGATAAAAGAGACCCTCCTTGTCCGATATGCTCAGGATTTGACCCGCAAATTGAATTAATTGACCTTGAGCGAGATTCATAGGTCCGTTAACAAATAAATTACATGTATAGATAGATTTAGAGCAATGAACTAGCTAGCTGATGGTTCGAGTAATCGCATAGGTGGCTGATTCCTGACCCTTGATAGTTCTAGGTGGAGGTGCTATGGTAGAACTTGATCATGCTAGTTTATAGTATCTTTTCTTTACCTTTGTTGTATTGTAAAAATCTAATCCTAAACTTGCTTGCTGAATGATGCTTCATCAGTTGTATACTCTTGTTCAAGTTTCGAGTCGTTAACTTTTTTTAAGCGGACGACAAAGAGCGGGATCTTGATCCATGCAACTGTGATTTGCGATTCGCGTTGTACGAGTCAATTGAAATCACTCAATCACCTAGTGGATACTCGATAGTCAACACGACATTCATTTATCAAGCTTTACACTGCCTAATTGGCACTCTAACCCTGAATGAGAGTATCGAGTATCAAGCCTTGATCCCGTGACCTAAGGCTAAGGAAATGTTTTCCAAGCCGCCAGAGCCATGGTAGCATCTAGTTTTTTAGAAATGTCAGTGGTAACACTTTTTTTATAAAAATTGCACATGGTAGCATCCAATTTATACACTATCTATTTGTCGTAGCATTTTCCGTTAAGTTCTTGTTAAATTCCGTTTGATTCATCATTTTGTAAGTTTTTTCCAAATAATAGTATCTAGTTTTTGTTCTCAAATGTTTAACTCTTGCTTGCCCAACAGAACACTATAAGGGTTATAATGACACCCAAAATTCCATTACCTAAATAGTATTAAACTATTTCCACATAAACTTTTTTGGGGTAGATGGACGAAACACTTAATACAAAACATCATAAAACTTTAAATAAATAAAAGCATTTTTACAAGTCATCTTACCATAGTCTTAGGGGTGTTTAATGGGTCGGATAAGGGTGAATAAGGGCCGGATTGGAAAAGGGCCCTTTAAACATGGGCTTTAAATGGGGCGGGCTTTTAAAGCCCGGCCCGGCCCAACCTAGCCCATTTTATTACTATAAAATTTTTTAATTCTCATTTATCAATTAATAACAATCAAGTTATCAATTATAATAATTAAATTGAAAAAAAATTAATAATCTCCATTGACATTATTATTTATAATATTCAAAATCATACATTAATTATGTTATTTTCAAAGGCTTATTTTCGATCCTTATTGAGCCTTTTTATAGCCCGCTTCATTTAAATTATAGTAGAGCCTGTTTTTGGCCCGATCCTTACAAATCCCATCTACAAGCGGGCCGGATAAGGGTTCAAAATGGGGCCCGACCCATTAAACACCTCTAGTTGTAACAAAGCGAGAATTTCCACCATAGAAAACTTTTGGCAAAGGACCATATATATACCCACAAGCTCCAACTGCATTATTTCAAAGAATCAAATGTTACCCGCTTTATTTTTTGGCAAAATATTACTATTTGAGTTGTTCTCAATTAATGTAAACATAAACAAGAAATCATAGATTATAGATATTGAAATTTATAAAATTATTGAAATTTATAAAAATATCATGTGCGAGATCATATTAGACGATACTCCCTCCATTCCTTTTTGTTTTTCCACCTTACTAAAAAGGGTAGTTTCTTAAGTTTTTTCACTTTAGAATATTTTCCATTTTTTGAAAGTTTTTTTTTCCATTTATACCCCTCAAATACCCTCTTTTACCCTAAAGAATCTGGTTCATTTGCTTTGGATTCCTTAAATTGTTTTGGTCTTCGCGTAGGTCATTATGACCTCTAAATGTTTCATTTCTCTTCTTCAATTTTAACCGTTGCTTTTTCTCTCCTCTTTGAGTTTCTTCCATGACTTTCTCAGCCTTTACCCCCTGTTCATTCCTCATTTTTACTCCATTTTTACTGTATTAAAATACAAATCGGAATTTGGTCTTCATTTTGAGGTTCGTTTTGTGAATTTTGGTTGAGTTTGATTTTTTCAAGCCCTCTGTTGTGCTTTCTTCTTCGACTTTCATTGTTACTGTTTGAAGCTTTTTTTTTTTGTTCATGGAAAAAGTCAAATCTAAGAGTGATTCAACCACCCCTTCATACCTTTATGATGATTTATGTGAATGTGGAGAATTTTGTTCTTGTTCCATTAAAGGGAGGTCACACTCTTATTCAAACGAAATTCTAAGATGAACTAAAAAATATCTTGAAGCATATCAAAAGGCCATGGAGGATGGTGCTATATCTGCTTTTCGTGATTCTACCCCTTCTCCTAATGTTGAAGAAGAATTACCAGAAAATGTTCTTGAGTATTTTTTGGAGTCTTCATCTGATGTAAATCTTTTAACTCCATCTAAGATTAATGAAGACCAAGTTAATTTGGTTGTCCCTGACACTCCTGAGGAAGTTATTGCTTCAAGGGCTAAAAAACGTACATGAATTTTGTAAGGTTTTTTTTTGGATTTCCTTTTTATTGTAGACTCATGATATGTGCTGGTGATGTTTGTTGTTGGACTTGTTTGATTTTGTCATGTTGGATTTCGGTTTTTAATTTTGTTTATTTACCCCTGTTCTTCATTTACTCTTGTTCTGATTTTGTTTTGCTTCTTGTTGTTTGATTAGTCCCCTTCGGTTTTTATGATTTTGTGATGTTGGATCTCGTTTTTTTCGTTGAAGTCTGTTCTTGAAAAATGTTCTTTAAGCCCCTATGATGTGTATTCTGCTTTTAATTGACTTGAAATCTGAAAAATTATCTATAAGTACTTGGTTGAGTAGCAATTGTGTATAATCGCCACATCATCTGATTTTTGTTTTCATGTATTGTAATTTGCTTCATTTCTTGTTGAAACTTAAAAAATTTGAGAGGTTCAAAGACCTCAATGATGAATCAGGGGGCAAAAAAACTGAAATAATCATAATATAATGAAGTAAACTATATATGCATGAACTTAAATCACTGATTTGCTATTGATTTCACAATTAGTTGCTCCTAAGTTTTATAGAAACAATTTTGATGATGATTACAAATAAACTGAGGGGCTTTAATTTTTAATCATCTTTGAGTTTCTTCCACTACTTCATCATATGCTTCAAGTATCATTTGGTTCTATTGTGCAGCATCTTCATTTTCTGTCTATGTGCCCTGTTGATTTGTGCTTGGGTTAAGGAAACGTACAACTTCCTTAACCAATTGTGATGGTACTCTCACTTGTTCCATAACCTACCATTGTCTTCTTGAACTTTCTTCCCTAGGTGTGGCTGAACATAATCATTAGAACCTTTAACCTTTAGGATTTCATTTAAGTAGTGTTGTAATGAAATCTAAACATTGGTTAATGTCTTTGGATGTAACTCTCCGAATGCATCTTCCACTGCTTTTATTAACTCATTCATGTTCTTTGGCATTTTCTTATGCATAAGTGATTATATGCTCCTAAAATAACCCAAATCTAGAATATTACAATCAGGACTATTTGGTGGTTGCTGAGTTAAAATGAATGTTAATCCCCTTGCCTATTGTGTTGTTGCCAAATTGGATCATCATTTGTGATGAGAACCCTTGCATTATCTTGTTGGATGAAAATAATGGATGGACCATCACTTGGCCATTTTCTAAGAATTGCTGGAATTAATTGTTGTATGAGCATGCTCCTATAAACTTCCTGAGTAACCGACTCGATTGGTTTAATTTCTATAGACCCCCTTGGACGGTTAATTGAATTTTTTTGTGCTGCAACCCTATTTACGAAAGGGAAAATTCCTATTTTCCCATCAAATGTGCATTGGTCATATTGATTCCATCTAGGCCTTGCAATCGCCCCTAAAAACATGGCTTTCGGTATGACTTTTGATGACTTTCCCGCCCTATATGGAATCTTTTCTTTGTGTGCTAGATATACCTTTTGAGTCTTCTTGGTTAGGTAAAACCATTTTTCATCAATATGTATAAAGTCATACATAGCTTTATACACTGGATGTCTTTGAATTGTATCTTCTTGAATGAGGCTTAAAATCCACTCAACCCTTCTTATCTTGTTTGCATCCGTTAAAGAAGGGTGTAATGGATTTGAATGTGCCTTAATCTCCCCCCTTCTTATAAATCTCCAAACCGTTGTCGGTGCCAAGTCTAAACATGTTGCAACATCTCTTATGCATGTACGTTCACCCATTGGTTTTGATTCAAGTACGTTTGGTGGCACTTCAACTCTTTTTCTTCCACAGTTTTTGTACTTTGAATCGACAACGTATGACTTGTTTTCTTCTTTGCTTTGAATTGCACGTTTCCATAAGTTTCGAATAGTTCTTGGTGTGTAACCATATTTGTTTGCTATTCGTACAAATGTACCATGTGGGAGTGAGTCACTTACTTTAAGTGACAACATTTCATGTAAAATGAGATGCCTTAATTCGTTTGTAAGCCTTGGCTTACGTTGATCTTGTTGTTCTGGTTGTTGTGCATCTATTTTTTGTGGTTCCTCCTCCGAATCTGAGCTGGACTGTGGATCGTATACATTTGATCTAAAATACCAAGCCCCTTGTTGTTCATCGTCATTATCTGAAGCCATTACAAGGCTAATGATGCAAATGAGGTGACTGTCTTGCTGATTTTTTGAAGTATGCTGAAATTTTGCTGCTGTTCTGTTTCTGTTAATGCTGCTGTAATTTATGAGAAGCTGTTGATTTATTGAGAAACTGCTGTATTGAAAGAGAAATCAAAACAGTAATGCTATTGTTCTGTTTCTGTTAATGATGCTGTAATTTTGATTTTCGGTTGATGTTAAGCAATGATATCAGCATGTTTTATAAGCTGAAATGGAATTTGTAAGGTCATTGTTTATTAGATTAAGGTTGTAATTATTCAGATTAGTGATCCATGTACTTGTAATTTGGCCAATGCAAGGTCATTTTTACTGTTTTGGTTGCTAATCCATGTACATGTAATTATTCCCTCCTTTTTTTTAGAACAAGAAAATATAAACTTTCCCAATTTGGAAAGTTACTTTCCCTCCATGTAACTTTCTCTCTCCATAATAAAATCAGATTTTTTTTGATTATTTAATTATATCTACAACTATTTTCTCTCTCATCATTCAAATACAATCATTACTTCCCACAACTATATAATTAAAATAAGACCCACTACCACCAAAGATTTCATTTTTCTTAATCTTAATGAAAAACCCAAATAAGAAGATCAAATAGGAACGGAGGGAGTATGTCTCAGCGTAAAGTTTTTTATTATAGAATTTTATAATTTTAATATAAACATGTTTTAAATTTAATTTAAGGTTTAAAAATTATGAAAAAGTAAATGTGTTAATTAATATATAGGACATAATTGAACATAAGATATTAAGATGTTATGTATACGTAGTTGCCCACTTGGACATAAAAATTAAGAACCATTAAATAGGAGCAGGTAGATTTCAGCTACCTTCAATAATTTGACTTATGTTTAGTAGACATATTTCATTGTCGTTGATAAACTTGGTGAGGAATGAGGCCATGGCCATGGATCCTAATTTCCGTGACGTCGTTCGTCCGAGAGTTCGGAATAGGCATGTGCTACTACAGATGGTTAATGGTGCCCGTTGGCCCATCGGGCTGCTGATTAGATTCTATTTAACGGGTCATTAGCAGAGTAGATTGTTAATCCATTTTATTTAATCAGTAACTTTCTTTTGACGGCCTTACAGCCCAATAACTTTTTAAAAAATATTCTGACATAGTAATTTTAAGACTTAAAAGGACAATTTCAAAAATTAAAAATTCAATTTTAAGACTTAAAATGTCAATTTAAATATTTTTAATATCAACTTTAATGTTTGAGAAATCATATAATAAAGCTGAAATGAGAATTTAATGTCTTGCAATTGATCTTTTTAGTCTTAAAATTGATTTTTTTAAGTATTAATGGACTTTTTAAGTCTTAAAATTGTCAAATTGCATGTCTTAAAATGCCAATTTCAAATTCTTGAAATTGGTCTTTTAAGTCTTAAAATTGGTCTTTTAACTCTTCAAATTAACATTTTAATTTGTGAAATTGGTAAAAAAAAAAGACAATTGGGCCGGCCCAATAATATGCTTCTCACAAGTGAGGCCGTCTCACACAAGTTTTTGTGTTTTTTAATTGAGTCATCAGCGGGTCTATTGTTAGTTCGATGGGTCATTAATGGATTTTATTAAAATAATTGTAACTAACATGCTACAATGAATTAAATGCTTAATTACTAAATTTAATTATGATGTTAAAACTGTATTAGTATTGGGATCGGAAAATAGAATACAAATTTTCATATGAAACAATTTTACGGTGAGAACATCTCTATTAGGCTAGTTGAATTACTCTTATATTCTTAAAATGATCAATATAACCTTAAATTGATCAATTTTAATTTTATAATGATCATTTATTGGTATTAGAATCATCACTTAATAACATAAAGTAATCACTTTATTCTTAAATAATTAATTAAATAAATAATCTAATTATATAAACTCTACAGGAGATTTTTGTCAATTAAATATAGACTTTAAAAATAAAAGTACCATCTACTTGTGTTTGTACTGTATACCTCATTAACCCTATACCTCAAATTTACGTGTGCCAAATCTTATTTCAATTAATTGGTTCAAGTATCGTAAAAGCTAATGCTTTATGAGGGTCCATTACATTTTATGTAAAGACAAAAACAAATAATAAGTACTCCTACCTGTGCAAACACATACATAAACATCCATAAACATCCATCATAGTGACAAATTAACACATGGTAGGCCATTATTGTAAGAGTAACCATCTTAAGTTAATAGTTATAGGCTTATAGCGTTATGGTATGTTATATATTTTAATATATTTTTATATGAGAGTTTTTTAAACTAGAAAAGTAAATGCAACATATGTGTGTTTCATATCGAACATTAAATATTTCACTTAAATTGAAGAGTAAGATTCAAACTCGTGACAATTTTACGCTGCCTTTTGATATTATGTTTAGAAACTAAATCAACAAAAAAAATTATTGATGCTTGTAAGTGGCCAAGTGCACAACTATACAAGTTATCCAATAGTATACAAACTTCTCAAAGAATAAAATTGAAATCCTTTCTGAAAATGGGATGGTGATGAGGCCCCAGCAAATTAAAACACACCTCTCCTCTACTTACCACATAAAGGAGCTTTAAGCAAAATTGGATGTGAAATAGCTAATCTTGGATACTCGTGTGTAGGGATGGTCATGAGGCGGGTTTGGAGCGGGTTTGGCCAGATCGAGATCTAGACCTTTTTATTTATTGTAGATCCAGAATCGGATTTGGACTCTGGGGTCTAAAATTTTCAGACCCAGACCCAAATCCTCCGATTCGGATGGGTATAGAGTCTTTAATGGGTCTAAAAAAATCTCTTTGATTTGTTACATTCGAACCTTTTATAAGTCATTATAGTATTTTACAAATATTTAATACTAATTATATATATATATATATATATATATATATATATATATATATATATAGCATCGTTTATATATGCTTAAATTCTATTACAAACAAGAATTCGAGTCAGGGGCGGTTCTGGGGCCGTGTGAGGTGCCCAACCGCACAGGGCCCCCGAACCTAAAAGGCCTCATATTAAAAAATTATTGTAAAATAACATATTATTGTAGTAGAGTAGTTGGTAAGAGTTTTACTTAATGTATCAATGGTCATATGTTCAAAACCTATTGATTACATTTTTCTCTCCTTTTTTATCTCTTTCCAAAACAACTCTTAACTTTCCAATATTTTTTCTTGCCTTATTTATACGCATTCATCAAATATCAATTATCACTAACTTTATATACAAAAATAATCAAATTTGTTTTTAAATTTTCAACCTTTCAAACTTTTACTCATTTTATTATTAGTCATCAATTTATTACTATTTTTTTCTCTTTCATTTTAACATTAGAGAAGAAAGTTTAATCTTTAACAACTTAATTTATGTTTAAGAAATATAAATTGTATTGAATTTTTTATTTTGTTAAAAAAAAATTAATTATAAAGGGCCCCAATTTTAAATAAAAAAGGGTTAAATTCAAATACAAAGTAATTACTAGAAACACTTGTCCCAATCATAGTCCAATTTGCATAAAATAAATATTATATATATAAATAGAAAATAAATTAGGAGTAACAATTATCAATTAGCATATACCATTTTAATTCCCGTGAATATTTTCTTATGGAAACTTCAATAAGTGACAGAGGGAGCATTAGTTAAGTTAACGTAAAGACGAATAAAAAAGTTCACATTATAGGAAATTCTCCAAAACTGAGCTGATTCATAATTGATCAATAAATGAGATTATTCTATAAGTAATTTTTCCTTATATTTTTCAATAGTTTGCTATTTTCAATTTAAATATTTTTTCCTAGTTGGTAATTATTTTCAGCTAGTCTCCTGAGAGACCATCTCTTGTCTCTAAAAGACCTCTCAGGCCCAGTCCATCAAAGCTTATTTTCTACTATTACTTCATATTTTTTATGGGTCAACTCAATAAGAGATGGTCTCTCAAAGAGACCGTCTTTCACAAGAATTTGTGTATTATTTTTCATTTAAATTTATCTTTTCTTTTATTAGTTGCCAAATGGAAAAGATCCGAATCTACTTATAAGAACATTCCAACAAATAATTCGCATCACTTTCTCCTTTCAAAATCGTTCATATAAAAATTCCAAGAATAATTCCAAGCATACATACACCCTTTAAAAACTCTCCTCTCCCCATCTCCATCTTGAGTTGCCAAATCAATTTTGGACCAAATCCAAAACAAAACCAAAACCCTTCAATATTATCAAATTTAACGGTCAAATTTCACTCCAAGATTCAAAATTTAATCTTTAAAGATGGTGATGTCGGTTGTTTCACCGAAAAGATCATCTTTAAGCACAGTATTTTCAAGAGTGGGAGGGTATTATCATGGAAGTAACAGCAACAAAAGATCATGTTCTCTGTATTCTTCTTCTTCTTCTTCTTCAATGGTGTATGATGTAATGGAAGATGAAGATGAAGATGATGAAACAATTAGAATGGAGATGGTTCAACTTGGAGCTGATAGAACTAAGAATGTGTTGATTTTGATGAGTGATACTGGTGGTGGTCATAGAGCCTCTGCTGAAGCCATTAGAGATGCTTTCAAATTAGAGTTTGGTGATCAATATAATGCAAGTTCCTTTTCTATTTTTTCATTTTAATACTCTTCTTTTGCTTCTTTTAATTTTGTTTTTGAATTTTCTTGTGGTTTTCCTGATGGGTTTTCTGCGTTTTTTAGAAGGGTTCATTTTGTTCATTGCGTCAATTTCGGGTTAGCTATCTCGTGTCCATATTCATTTTTACATTATTTTAAATTTATTTTGAAGTCGGGTCAAGTCATACTCGGTTTCAAGGTCATGTAAATATCGGGTCATCGGGTGTGTTTTAAATACACTATTTTTTTTTGTTTTTATTCTCATCTCTTTGATTTCTGTCTGTTTTCTGCACTTGTTGAGTCGATCTGCATTTTGGTTGAATTGGGATTTTTTTTCCTTTTGTTTCTTTGGGGTTGCATTCAATTTCTTACATAGATTTACATAGGATGTTTTGCTGGCGTAGAAATGTTCAAAACAGACCATCTAAAATTTATGGGAACAATTTGAAATTATACTTGATTTTGACCCCTTAAAAATAAATTTTAAAAAGTGTAAAAATCCATGTGGAGATAAAATTCAGTTAAAACTAATTCAAAATATATAATCTAAAATTGATTCGATTATCCGAATAAAGGTATGGTTTATGGCCTCTTTAAGTCCAAAACTTTATTAATATTGAATGGTGGCCTATCTTACACAAGTTATTTTGGTTAAAACTAACTTTTTAGATGGCTTACACATTTAAGGAAGAATTTATTTTTTCCATCTAACCAAGTAAGGCAAAAGGTAAAAATCAAGTTACAAGAAAACTAGAAAGCTAAGTAACCATACAAAGCATGTAGTAGCTTCCAAACTTCTAGTTTTGATGCTAGCTTGAAGTTTGATATACTGTAATAAAGTGGTAAATTTCTCAGCAGTAACTTTTCAAGGCAGAAAATTACCTTTCTTTGATGGTACTTTTTGACCCTTTTAAGTTATGAAAAAGTTTATCAGTACTGTACCATTTATATTGCATATTTATTGATTGATTGTAGCTTGAGAATCAAGCTTAATTCTGGACCTTCCTTTTTTTTTGTTGTTTTTGTAAATGTTAAAAAAGAGTAGTTTCTGTGTAATTGCATGATAATAGTACTATTCCCATTTTGAAATACTCCCCACTATAGGTGTTCAATAGGTCGGAGCGGGTCAAAATTTAAATGGGTCGGGGCGGGTCAAGTCCGTTTAAATACGACCCACTTTGACCCGTTTCCTTAAAAGTTCATAAATTACTTTCTTTATTATACGATCTGGCCCGTTAGGTCAATTCAACTATGAATATAACAATCACATAAGAATATATATATATAAAAAAAGTTATTTTACAACCAATTTCTATAACTCTCCGACCCTGCCCGACCCTTTACACAAAGGCACGTTGATGACCCGATCCGTTATTGACCCGACATGCTAATAACCCGTTAAAATGTTATCCGACCCTTGACCCGTTGGGTCGATTCCCCGCAGGGCTGGCCCTATATATTTTGGGGCCCTGAGCGAAATAGCAAATTGGGCCTTTATAATTTATAACCTATATGGACCTTCTACAACTATTAATTTTACTTTTTTGACATAGAGTCCTTGGCGACGGCCCCTCTTGCCCATCCTTAGGGCCGGCCCTGATCCCCCGTTGAACACCTCTACTTGCAACTGATTGTGACATGTTATATAGAAAGATGTTAACTATTAATTGCATGTATAATGAACGAAAAACTATGATAAAATTTTGTGTCTGACCAATTAAATAAAAGATTTGTGTATCTGACAGTTGTCACAATGTGATTCCAGATAATTATAAAGGATGTATGGAAAGAATATACTGGTTGGCCATTGAATGACATGGAAAGACAATACAAGTTCATGGTGAAGCATGTACAACTTTGGAACCTTGCATTTCATAGTACTTCTCCTAAGTGGATTCACTCTATTTACCTTGCTGCTATTGCTGCCTTCTATGCAAAGTATGTTCGCTACCTCGACTTATTTTTACTAAATATATTATTGAAATCCGACAATTAACAAGAACAGAAAATAACTTCTTAAATAAGAAAATGAGACGCTTACGGTGAACTGACATGCATGATTATATTCATGATGATTTTTATTAGATGCATGTGAGCTTTTCTTATGAAATCATTGATGATTATGGTCATGGTTGTTTATTTGCTGGTTATAATGATGCTTAATTAATGGGAGTGAATAGCATTCCATGTTAGTATTTTTTATAAATTAATACAACATGAGACACATAACTACATAACATAAAAGTATTTTTGTTCATCTAATTTCGAGTAGAATTAAGCTAATTAACTAATTTTTCCCCTCGAATTTTAACGCTTTTTTATAATCATTTGTCTCTCGCATTTATAACCACCCCTCAGAATTGACCAAGTTAAGCGTGTCTGCTGGAAAAATAACCCATAAGGAATTCCACTTCGAAGAATTAGATTAGAGAAGTTGACTAAGATATAAGCTTGATATAACTTCTCTCCCTATTGCCCATTGGTTTAGGATAGAAACTCATAGAGCGTGTGTGCTGTCAATTCTCCTTTTTCTGCGGTCTTGTTGTGTACAAGTCTAATAATAAATTTAACAGTATCAGTCTAACTATTTAGACTGGTGTTTTATTTTTAGAAAAATGAAATTAATGGTGAAAATTTAAATGAATGAAGGGAAGTGGAAGCTGGATTAATGGAATACAAGCCAGATATAATAATCAGTGTTCATCCTCTAATGCAACATATACCATTGTTGGTTCTAAAGTGGCAAAGACTTCAGAAGAAAGTGATCTTTGTTACTGTCATCACTGATCTCAATTCTTGCCATAGAACTTGGTAACTTACCAATTTAATTTTAAAAAGTTTGCAGCTGTTTATTTGAAATTGAATAAACTTAAAGGTTGTAGTTGGTAATTGATCCTTATAATTAATCTGTTTTTTCTCAGGTTTCATCCTGGTGTAAATAGATTGTATTGTCCTTCAAGGGAAGTTGCCAAAAGGGCTTCCTTAGATGGCCTTGACGACTCTCAAATTCAAGTTTTCGGTTTGCCTGTTAGGCCTTCGTTTGCTCGTGCAATTCTCTCTAAGGTCAGCTCGTATTCGATAATCTAAATCGATTTCTAACTAAGTTGATCGTATTGTTATTGAATGTTCTTGTTTTAAATCGACGCTTTTATAACCCCCAAAACCTGGGATGTTTGGAACTAGCTAGTGGTATAAAGAAGTCCATTGTTAATCGAGATGTTTAGTAAAATTATAGGCATAGCGTAGTAGGAGCAGATGTAAGGGTAGTCAATAATGTCAACTAACAACATTCAACTTATGTGTAAAATTAAATACCTAAAGATACTAATACATGTGCTAGTTAAGTTGGTAGAAGCTTTGCTATATGAATGCAATTAGGTTCCAGCCTCCAAAACATATGTTTTAAATGTTATTGACATCATATGATTTTGTCCTAGATCCGCCCATGTAGCGTAGTATATGTAATTTACTGGGGTCAAACATATGAATAACTCCTTTGTTCATACAAGGATAATGTATCGTTATATGCATTCGAGTTCTCTGATTCCGTCTAGGCAGAAGCCACTTGAACCACTTGACTGATTCATGTCAAGGAACCAACTCAACTAAAAGCTTAAACTGATGGTTGAGGCCCAAGGATGTGTTATATACTCTAACATGTCCCCTCACACGAGAGGCCATTGGGCTAGAAGTGTGGATGCCCATTAGGCGCTGAATATTTCACTACAAATGAGGGGTGGTTGAGATTCGTACTCGTGACTTCTTGTCACGTTGGCTTCTGATACAATGTCAAGGTCAGAAACTAACTCGATCAAAAGTTTAAGCTTATGGTTGAGTCCCTGGGATATGTTATATACTCTAATATTCTGTCTAGCGGAAGCCACTTGACATTGGGTAACGACACATTGTTATGGAGTTTTTTGTTAATCAAATTTTGTAATTACAGGATGATTTAAGAGTAGAGCTTGAGATGGACCCAAATTTACCAGCAGTTTTACTAATGGGAGGAGGTGAAGGCATGGGTCCAGTCAAAAAGACTGCCATGGAACTTGTACAATCATTGTTTGACAAACACCTTAACAAACCAATTGGTCAATTGATTGTCATATGTGGTCGTAATAGATCACTTGCTTCTACACTTGAATCAATGGACTGGAAAATTCCTGTTAAGGTAATTTCTTATCTTTCCTTAATTTTGGAAAATTATTTATTTAAAAAATTGTTTAGTAATTGCATTTTGATTATAGGTAAGAGGATTTGAGAAACAAATGGAGAAATGGATGGGAGCTTGTGATTGTATTATTACAAAGGTAAATTCAAACTTCCCAACTCAAAAGTTCTTCAAATTTAGTAGCGGATCTTGAACCATTTTTGTAAGCCGATCAACTTTAAACCCATATAATTAACGTAATTTTTTTGAGGGACGAGTGTAAATTTTGCAAATTGTCATCTTTTATGAATATCAAATGTTGGAAATAAAGTGTATCTTAATTACTTTTTGTCGAAAACTACCTTATAGTATGTCATTTTCTTTGTAATAAGCAAGGGTTAAGAAAATAAAATAATAGAATTCTTCATTAAACCCTAAATTAGAGTTATTCTCTGTGTTAATGGTATCAGAGCTGAAGGTTCTTGGATAAGATTTCGCTCACATGTGATGAGAGTGTTAGAAATACTTTACATGTGACGAATACCTCACATCACATCACTAAAGTAGTGGGTTGTGGACCTGCATATTATACTTGGTGGGTAATCCTTCTAATACCGTATGGTTTTAAAAAAGAGCAAACATCACTAAGTGTGTATATAAGTCAACGCTCATTACCCGTGAGTTTGTAGACTAGAGCCGACGGGTGCCTTGTGAGTGTGTCCACACGATGGCGCCTACAAGGTGATTATGTGACAAATTGTCACGGCCAAACAAGCTAGGTTTAGTTTTTTTAATGAATCCAAATTAGACTTGGCTTGAATGAATTCTATGTAAAACAGGCAGGACCAGGAACAATAGCAGAAGCATTAATCAGAGGACTTCCAATCATCCTTAATGATTACATTCCCGGCCAAGTAAGTTGATGATGCACACTTTAATTTACTTTTGATTTAATTGCATTTTACAAATGTTCTTTAGTTTCGATTTATAATCGAGTGTAGCACTTTATACATACGTAAAGTTGTAATACAGTTTGCTATCAACGCCAATCAGAAACAATTTAACTAATTAAGTTTGCATACATTCGACTAACTAATTAATCCCGCCTTTATGGAAGCTGATTTCTCGCCCTTGTTATATCTTATGGTCACCTTAGGAGAAAGGGAATGTACCGTATGTGGTTGAGAATGGCGCGGGTGTGTTTACGCGTAGCCCTAAGGAAACAGCGAAAATAGTTGCGGAATGGTTCAGTACGAAGAGCGATGAGCTGAAGAAAATGTCGGAGAATGCCCTGAAGTTGGCTAAACCTGAAGCTGTGTTTGAGATTGTTAGGGATCTTCATGAACTTGTTGCTCAAAGAGGGCCTCTAGCTAACTTTCCTTACATGCTAACTTCCTCTTTTACGGCCTTAATTTAATTCCGATGGACTATAACATATCACGAGGCTCGATTTGCCAGAATGTTAAACTATTCGTTGAGTTGGTTCATTGACAAGGTAGTTACGGATTTGAAGTTCAGCTATCCCTTAAAAAAAACCAATTCTTTGGAATATTAAAGGTTTTTTTGTAGAAATAAGTCAATATGTACATGTAGTTATTAGTAAAACAAAAAGTTCATTGTTTTAGCCCTTAAGATCAATCAATCAATATGTATAAAAAATTGAAAAGAATTAATTAAAAGTATGTGGTGTAGTATTTTTTTTTTTTTTTGAAATGATGTGGTGTAGTTTAGTTAGTGGGAGTTATGATTCTAATTAATTAGGACATAATTAAAGTCTTAATGTCCTTAAAGATTTAGGATCTTTTAGGTTGCTTTAGTTGAAGGATTTTTTTTTTTGAAAATTGCTTTAGTTGAAGGATTGGATATGGGTATTGACTATTTTCTAGTAATGTCCATTATTTTTTATTTGATTGTGTTTTGATTTTTGATTTTGAATTTTGTACAAGATTTAATCAAGGGTGAATTGTATTGAATTAAGTTTGGCTTTAATCTTTGTTAAACCATTCTAATAGATGATGTTTTTTATACTTTGTTGCAAGGTTAATTGTGTTGGTTATTTAAATTTGTAAAAAAAAAAAAAACGTTTCATATAATTTGAATGATTGTTGACTTGTTGCAAAGTCGAGATTTTTATTGGTATTTTGAATGTAATAAAAATATATATCAATCATTTTCTTTCGAAAAACACAATTTTTTGTGTTAAATAGTCTCTTTGTGAAACGCTATACATATATGAGTTTAATTGCTCAACTAATACAATTATTTTTGTTTATATATATTTATAACATTTTCCTTTTTTACGCTATGCATAATTGTATTTTAATCTTAATCTATAAGTATGTAGTCAAATATTTTTTTTTATTCTCTTAAGGTAAAATATCAATTTTTATAATTTTTTATTATTAGGGTTAAAAAAAAAGGTACTTGTGCAACTAATATTAAAAATATTGGAGTATTTAATAATTTTAATCCAATGTCTAAGTCTTAATAATAAATCAATGAAGGCGTTTTGAATAATAGGAATAATACTCAAATATTGAGGTTTCATTTACACAATAGTACAATACTTATTTGTCTAATTCAAAATTTTAATCACCTTTTAAATAATTGACTCAAATTTAATCACCTTTTTAATAATCACCTATATTGATATACTAAACGATCGTAATAGAAATGATTGATATTGTAATGTTTCATGAAATTTACTATGTCATTTTTACGGTGATAAACTATGACATAAAAAAAGTTGTTTTCAATTTTTAATTATTACCTAATATACTACATTGCTAAATAATAATGCATTGGAATAAATTATATAAAAAAAATGAGATAATTGAAATAAAATAAGTATGGTTAAATTTGTGAAGAGATTTTCTTATAATACACTGAGTCACTTACTTTTCATTACCATTCAAACTATTTAATACCGACAAATAATAAATTTTTAATTAATCAAAAAATAAACATAAATAAAGTTAATTTTAATATTGGGTTGATGAATGATGACGAAGAATTAAGTTAAGGCAAAAGATATAGAAGAGGAGAGGTGATGAATGATGTTTTTGGTCTTCTCTCTCACTCTTTCTATCATAAGTCAATTTGATCAGATTTTTATGTAGAGAAGAAAAAATTTTTTTTTACAGGTAGATCGAGAAAAGAAAAAAGATTAAGATATTAAATTAAACTTAATAATTCATATTCTAACAAAAACAAAATTCAATTTTTTCAAAGTTTTCTAGTGTCAATTCTCCCTATCTTAAACATTAATCACATACTACTTCCACTTTTTAAGGTGGGAGCTACTCATTGAACTTCCACTTGAATTCATAGTGGATAAATATATGATATTTATCTCACTTTTTTAATTATTCTTTTTCATTTTGCTAGAAGATCTTGTTAGATTGAGCTGGACTTATCGTGAATACTAACAATTATTGAAAAAACACGAGGTGCATACGCTTTATAAGTCAAGGGTCTCTAATAATTTATAAAATGTGCACACCATCTTCAATTTGTCGATGTAAGACAACTCATCCCAACACCAAATTCCAAAATAAATGAATAAATAAAAACATAAATGTAGATCACAAAACTTAATGCCAACCATTCATCCATTCATTCATTCACAATACCTACATCCATTTATAAAAAATAAAAAAAAAGAAAAAAGAAAAGGAAAAAGGGGGACAAAATTTTTCTCCCTCACTTACATTTCCTTCCCTTACTATACCTCAATTTTTTTCAGCAGATCACACCAAAATCACTTTTTTTTTTCTTTTTTCTTCCATTAATTTTTTTTTCCTCTTAATTAACCTTCTTAATTTTTAGTCACTGCATGAAATACTTCCCAGATTGTGGGAACTAAAGAGATCAAAGGGTGGAAAATGACTGCAAGAATTCAGGAGGACTTATATTCAGTACTTGATCTGACTTAATTCTTTAAGCAACTGCAACAGTTCCAGTTCTTACAGCTTTTTTAGACCCTGATTTTGTAGGGTTTTCTGCTTTTCTTAGGGTTGCCCTTAATTTCCATGGTCTTTCTTTTGCTTCATCTATATCTATTTGCTCTTGTCTACAATCATCACTGCAAAATGGTGTATTTCCCCTGCAAATTAATAAAAACATCGTCAATTAACTAATAACCGATAGCTGATAACTAATAGCTGATAGGATATATAACATATTCTAGGGCGTCAGCCATAAATTTACCTGTACATAAAAATGTCTTTGTTGGGTTTAAGTGGTTTATTGCAAAGAAAACAAGAATCAAGAAAATGGGGTTGATGGGTATTGTATAAATCTTCACATCCACTATAGAACATAGATCTTGATTTTGCAAAAGAACTCATTTTTTTAATTTGATTTTCTTTTTTTTTGTTGTTGTTATTTGAAGGAGTTAGGAAAGTGGGTGTGGAGGAGAAATTTAAGAATTGAAGGGAAGTGGGAGGAAATAACCATTTAGATCATGATATATATAAAGCAAAAATAATGACTCACCCTAAAAAAAATAAAAAATAAAAATAAAAAATGAATAAAATGGACATAATAATGTAGGACCAAAGTGAATAATTGAAAAGGTTTTATATTATTGAGTGTGCACTAGTTGATGTAATAAAATATAAAAAAAGTGATGCTAATTTAATGATTTGGTTTACATAAAAAGAGGGAGTGAATAATTAAAGGGATTTCAATATATACTGTTTGAAAAGTTGTATAGGAATATTAAATATATATTTTTTTTAATAAAAAAGTAATAAAATTAAAATATAAAATACTTATTATATTAGTAATTTGATTTAAAATATAATTGAGATCATATAAAATCCAATTACAGCTAAATATATTATATTTTTTATTTTTAAATAGAATTGTAAAGTACTATATAGACGATTTACAATGAAATTAAATTAACAGACAGATGCTTAAGTACTTGTATAATTAATGTTCAATAATTTTGTGTTTTTAATGAGTATAACTTAACTAAAATTATACTCTCTCATGTTCATCTTAAGTGTCTCATTTAGTTTATGCACTCTATCCAATGCACTTATTCGATCCTTAATATATCGAGTTATGTATAATTAACAATTATAAAAAATTGATATTAATAATCTTTACATCAAAACGAATCAAATAAGATCTCACATGACTATGTTTTAACTTATAGATTAATAATAAAATGCAATTTAATAGTGATAGATGAATAGTGTCCCAAAAGTAAATGGGACACCTAAGATGAGTAGGAGGGAATTAGAAGTATATTATATAGTCATTAATGTTATGAGTATAAAGTTTAAAACTAAATGAAAACTAAAACATTTTTGCATATTTATATATTTACACTCACACTAAAAATTTTAAAAAATATAGGGTACGTAGAAATACATCATCCTTTTTAACCGGATATATTTACACGCTTTAACCGAATATATATTTTCTTTATTCCATTATACTTGTTACATTTGACTTTTTACGAAATTTAAATTGTTATTTTGATTATTTATATATTGAACTATACACATCTAAAAATTATAAAAAATTATGAAAATATGCGATTAGACGACTCAAACAAGATCTCTCTTGATCATATTTTTTTCTTTCACATTATCCGCAATATACTCCCTCCGAATCAGTTTAGATGTCCCATTTTCTTATTTGGCAAAATCATACCAATTGTCTCATTTCCTTTTTTGTCTATCTTTTTTTACCTAAATACCCCCACTTTTTCAATTTCCAATACCCAACTACCACCTTTACAATAAATTTAATCAATTAAAATACTCAACTATCACCTTTTTAATGGACCCCACTCAACCCTTAAAATCCGTAAAATTCCAAATGGGACATCTAAACTGATTCGGAGGGAGTATAATATAAGCTTAAACGACGAATAGTGCCTATAACTATAATATAATAAGTATTCAGAACGGAGGAAATATACACTTTGAAATTGAATTTTGATCATTTTAGTTGTTTTCCAGAGCTTGTTGATAGTTTTCCAAACTTATATATTGTCGTATTGACTTAATTTATATATGATAAATTCTTGACTTAATATGTACTCTTAGTTTTAAAAATAAAAATGATTTAATAAAAAGGGAATAAATAAACAAGGGGCGGTATTCCACATACTGAATGAATGGGGTAGGAATCTATAGGCATCGGGAAAAGCAGCTTTTGCGTATTGCTGCTGGTACATGCACCTTGTTTTTTCTTTTATTTATTTTATCTATTTATTTATACATTTGGTGGGTTTGTGGGACCCTCTTTTAGAATTTATGAATGATGAATAATAAATAAAAATATAAAAATATAGTGGTTTTATTGTGCTTTACCAGACAATTGCTCTGTAGATTGATCTCTTGCTTCCTCTTTCCCAGTATATGGCTGATGCCTCTCTTGCCCATCTATAGATTACTCATACTATACTCTTGTTTGTAGTACGTGTCTATCTTATGTACATTGGAAGTATTTTTTGCTGTATAAAATAATCATGGAACTTAATTATAGTACTTGATGAACGTTGAAATTCAATGTATAATTATTTCATTCTCTTAAAAGGGAAATTTTACACAGTAAATATTAATCGAAAAGACGAGCGGTAGCCGTTTTTAATTTTTTTTTTCACAAATAGCATTTAACTTTTGAAAACTCACTATCGTAACAATATAATGCAAAAAACGTTATGTAGCCGTTAAATGGTGAAAGGACACAAATACCCTTGTTTGATTTCAATAAGGACACAAAAAACGTTATGTAGCCGTTATGTAGCAATTCTTAAATTTTTTTTTCCACAAAATAGCATGAATTTAAGAACTGCTTTTTATTGAAATTAAACAAGGGTATTTGTGTCATTCCACCATTTAACGGCTACATAACGTTTTTTGCATTATATTGTTAGAGTAGTGAGTTTTCAAAGAGTTGAGTGCTAATTTGTGGAAAAAAATTTAAAAACTACTACCACCCGTCTTTCCCCTATAGTTGGTACCATGTAACATTTTCCATCTTTCAAAGCACAGGCTTGTCAGGAATTTAATAAATCAAAAATTTTAAGCTAATTATTAAGATTTCATGATAATACTCTAACCCATCCCGTTATACGAGAGTCCTTTAGGCTACAAGTGTGGTTGCAATACAAGCCCTCCTCATACCTGATGTTAAATATTTCATTCTAAAATAAGGGCGATTGGGATTCGAACTCGTGACCTCTTGGCTTTTGATACCAGGTCAAGGAACCAACTTAATCAAAAGCTTAAGCTGAAGTTTGCAGGATACGTTATATACTCTAACAAGGCTTATGAAAGGGGTGCGACGAGTGAAAATCAAATGTTACACTTTACTTACGTTGTGTTCGGGATCATGTATTTTATTTGAAAATTAGAATTGGCCTGAATTTATTGTTTAACAAATCAAAAATTTTCAATTTTGTATTTGGATTAAATTCCACAATTGTTTTTAAAGTAGTTAAAGTTGAGAATTTGAGAATGACTACCCAAACCTTGTGTAATACCTCGTAATTTTACAGTTAAATTCTTTAGGATATTGTATGAGTATATATCTATATAATAATATTTTATGTTTTACGACCAATCGATATTTAATACGCATGGATTAAATTACATGTCGAATATAATTATTAGAATATAACCAATGATAACGTGACGGGTCATATTATAATTAAAATTTATAATATTTGTAATTATTAACTAGAGTTATCTTTTAGTAAGATAAAATTTATTTACACTTTAAATAGATAACCAAAAGGCATATTATTGTAATTTAATGTTATAATTAGAAATCAATACGTAGTGGACTTTATGAATATGTTAATAAGAAGGTACCATAATTCCAATATGACTATCAAGTACATGAACAGCGAATTGCGTGTCATTTGGACTAATTTAGGTGCATAACATTGTTACTTGTTAATATAAATAAATTATTACATGACCAATTATTATTATATAGTACAACGCTTTTAGAAAAGTCTATTTTACGTTTAATTATTTCTAATTGTAGACTTTTGGGTTAATCCACTTAAATTAACATATAATAATTTATATCCTTAAAAGTCCTTGTAAGTAATCTATTGGACTAATGTTAACTAAACCTAGGGCGTCATTCATATCCGATTCACCACCGAAAATAGCAAAAAAAAAAAAAAAGATAAAACAATAGAAAAGAAGAGAAAGTAACGACATAATAGTGGTGAATCCTACATTTAGTTGCAATTAAGCATTTAAATTCAATAAGTTGGTAGTAATAAGGGGACGACTTGCATTCCGATCATAAAGTGTTTGGTGTTCTAATCCTCCTTTATTAATTATCTTAACCTCTCATCTCCCCTATCCTCCCCTATAAATACCCTAGCTATGGTAAGAGTTAAGTACTCATCCACTTTTTGAAAATTAGGAAAATATATTAAGAAGAAGAAAAAGTCACCAACACTGAAACTTGGGACCCCCAAAACCTCCGGCATAAAAAACCCAAGCGGGAAAAAAGTCATCGGAAGAGGGGGACCAAGAGACAGGCCACTCAGAACAGCATAGGAGTGGACTATGCAACACCCAAATGTATACCGACTACTACACCTAATTACACCGAAAATATAAAAACATACACCAAGAGAAATGTCTAACCCTTATTTAACTGCATTACTAAGTTGTTTAAAGCTTTTTACTACGGTGTGTCTTGCGTTCCAGGTTTGCATTATTTTCTCGGATTTATATCTTTTGTTTGTTGATATGAATTGAGTTTCTAAGGTTTGAAATTAATTCCTGTTTTGTGAAAAAAACGCTGGACATTTTATTGATGTCATTTATATTTAATTATTTAGTCCACTTGAAAACTCGAGTTTGATAGCCATTTTTGCTCAATGTAATGTAATGATATTTATCACAATAGTTGGGCTTTTATATGGGGTAACTATCATTATTCTTTCTTTCTTTTCTATTGTTTAACGTTTTTATAACACCAATTATAAGCATGTTTTTGTTTATTAAATACTTATTAAAATCTTTCATATTGTTAATACTATTTACTACGGTTACGATGATAATGGTACGAAATAATTATTGTGAAATTTTAAAAGTGTGTTATTAAAATTATATAAATGTTTTTGCCCCGGACTGTGTAGGGTAGGTCAACCCTTGGTGCACCTAAACGTGACATGTGTTTATATTGCCAAGAGCAAATTACCTCCCCAAGGTGTCTGGTGGATCGGCCTTTGGGAGGAGTCCATGAAAGGGGATGTGTTATTTTTGTGACATTATATAAATGTGTATTGTGAATAAATTTTAAAGTGTGATTATTCATGTGTTTATATGAGTATTTACAAAGTGTGACAATTCAGGTGTTTTATATTATATGAGTACTTTTAAATGTGACAATGTATATTTTAAACGATGTGAGTGTATTTTGATTTATACAAATATATATAAATATTCTACGATTTTGTGAATTTCGAAAATAAAAAAAATTGATTATTTAAAAGTCAAACGATTTCAAGTATAATGGTTTGACATGTTAGAGTAACTATTCACTGAGTAGTGGCTCATGTTTTGTGTTTTTGTTTTCCACAGGTATGACAATTTATATGACGTGTTTTGTGCATGAGAGTTGGGTGACGTAGATCATAATACGACAATTGTAATATATTAGTGTTTAATATTTACTTTTGTTAAACTATATCATTATAAATGTTGTTTTGACGCCTTACATTTTCTAAGTGTGGCGGACACCCCGTATTTATTTTCCGCTGCTATATAAAAAATTAGGGGTGTTACACCTTGTCATTCTCAAATTCTTCCTTAATGATTTCATAATTGAAATCCATATTTTGAAATGAAATACTTGTTCCCAAATAGTACTACATTAGAGAACTAAATATTCGCTTTAATTAAGATAAGATTCGATTCTTTTCCGTGGGCAGTGTCTTTAAGTTTGCTACAACGAGTATATAAAACTCTCGCTTTAATTTTCGAGATTGGTTAAATTAACTCTCGCTTTAACTTTTGATAGGTTAAATTTAAATGGATTGACGAAGCATGATGGATTATTTGGTTAATCCAAAGTAAAACTGGTTACATTTTTCATTTTTGAAGTGTTTAGTGATTGATTTATATGAAAATAATTCTTACACTAGTACAATTAATGTTATTTGTTGCTGTAGAAATAAGCTTATTTGCTGCTTATTTTGGAATTGCGGCAAATGAAGGGGCAACAAATAACCAAAAACATTTGCTGTTATTTAAAGAAACACGGCAAATAAAAATTGCTTATTTGCTACTTTTTAAAAAAATCATAGCAAATACTTATAAACTAATAGATGTGTTTTTTATAAGTTATAAACAACAGCAAATAATGATCTTTTTTCCTTATACTACCACAGCAAAAAGCAGTAACAGTCCTAATCCCGTGGTTGAATAACTGAAAGACTAGCATCAAATATTTAATTAAGCAACAACCACACTAAATGTCAAAATAAGTATACAAAAATCTACAAACAAACTCATTTATATATAATTGACAACGTGTTTATGTACAAAAACACAATTCATCTTCGATAATTCATTATACTTTCACCGTGATTACAAAAATCATCATCTATCAGCTTCCACACCATCTCACATGTAATAATCAGTGAGGTACTTAGCCCACTTGTTCCGCACTTCATCAATCTCATAGTTTGTATATGCTTCCAGTCTTGGCGCGTTATTGATCTAGTATAACAAATAAGAATTAATTGTACTATATTGAGTATAGCAATGTCAAACTACATGTAATAATCAGTGAGGCACTACCTTGTCTATGTCGTCTATAGAAATGCAGTTGGAAATAATGTACTGCATGTACTTCATGATATAGAAACCACACTCTACGCTCCCGGGTTGTCGAGCACACTACATGTTAAATGAAATTAATAAAAAACAAGCACATATACTTAATAAGAAAAAGTTCATCAAAACTAACAAACCTTCATGTCTTTCCACATTGGCTTGTCTCTATGCATTTCACCACCACTTATTTTATACCTTCTTAGCTGACTTAACACATAAAAGGAAGAATTCAACTATTTAATGATATCAAAGGAATAAGATAACAATAGTTAGACATGTTACCTATTTATTATTAATTTCATCTTCAACATTCGACCAGTTAAAGAGATGGAATCAAAGTGGTAGACAATGCCTTTTGTAACGCTTATAGCTAGAAGTATCCAGTGATCACTGATATTGCAGAAAAACAAAGTTTATAAATGATTTGATACATTATAACATTCGAGAAGATAAAGAAATATTTTACCTACTTTTTGATAATTGGAGCCAATATAAAGTTTTTTCCAGCCTTCATCGATTCTTCAAACACACGAAAGACATAGTCCTTCACTTCATTAAGACTGATATTGATTCTAGTATCTGAAGTGCACTCTGGACATAGCCAACCAATCTTTGAAATAAAATTGAATGATAAGATGTCATCAACAAGTGACCTGGATATTGTAAATGCATAAGAATTTAAGTTATGTGATTTCAATCATTGTAGTAATAAGATCACAAGAATATTTTGACAATCTACTCATTTACCAATAAGAATAAAATTTGTATAAAGACTCAAGACCTACCTCACAAAGACCATAATTATGGATATGTTCAATTTTTTTGACTCCAAGAATTGCTTGATGTCTTTCTTGTTAACCCGAATATTTCTATCCTCGGTGTATCGAAATATACTAGCTTCAAAGAGGACATCTACTGTTTGGCCAGTGGGAGTTCCTTGACATTAGTGAGAAGCCATTGGCATTCAACACTTAGGAAGGGCACTAGCGACTCAACACACATGGGACTTCTTTGAGAGGTGGAGTCTTTTGTGGAAGGCTTAATGCGTGACATTTCATCATTTTCTTTGTTAACTTCATTGTTCACCTAAACATAATACATTTCAAATATTATTATAATGAGAATTGATAGTTAACTCAAATCAGATTTATAAGATCAATGGTATAGACATGCACTTACCATGAACTGGGCACTTGAAGAATTTGAGTGATTAGAGTTAACAATGTGAGGAGGAGTCGATGGATCATTGAGCATCCTCAAATTAGTTATGCCCATATCGTGTAGTATAGATGTCAATTTTTCCTTTAGAGTAGCATTAAACTCTTCTCTTAACTCATCTCGAATTTGCGCTTTCAAGGCCTCTTGATCTTCAAATGTAGTGTCCCTTCCATGGAGTCCAGATTCGGATACGATTTTGGGATTATATCCAAAAGCCTTTCTTATTCTTATATTAACACCTCCATACCTGAATGCACGACCAGGACGATCTAACTTCTCCCCGAAAGCCATATACAATGCATCTTTGTTTTTATTAGGTTTGAATGTACCTTGGATCTCCTTATCTTTAAATTCAAGCTAGACAATAAACAATGGAAAGAAATTTTTGTCATCTATGTTCCTGCCTACATTAGACACAAGAAATTTTATAATACTCACATATTTAGTGGCAACAGACTTTGTTTTTTCACTAGGTATTGATCTTACACCTGTTCTTTTGTCTTTTTTGTGCATGGAACAATACCAATCATCACCTCGATTAATCTCAATTGTAGAGGAAACTGCAGAGGAAGATTCCGATGTAGATGTTATAGCGGATGGATAGAATCCTTCAGCTACCCAAATTCTTCTACTATCCTCATAGTTCATTTGGCCCATTCGATGAAAATGATCGTTCATCTTTGCACATATCATAGCCCTCTCACGGATAGTCTACGACAATATAAATATGGAATATAATATATTAATATGCTTTAATTATTAACAATCCTTCAGAAATAATTACTATTATAAACAAGGACGCATAAGGAGAAGGTAAAAGTATGTACCAAAGCTTCCTTAGTGGTTTTCCTTTGCTTGAAAAGCTCCCAATCTTCAAACTTAATATGCTTATATATTTCCCATGGCTCTTTTTTGTCTTCGAATTTAGTCCTCTTTCTTGTATAGGAAATCCAACCACTAACAAGTTTTCCCTTGAAATCTCGAAATCTCATTCCAACAGATGATAAAAAATTCTTTTTTAAAAGATGATCGTCTTGAATATGAAACATATTCTGGAATATTAAAAAAATTAGCATATAAAATAATATGTTAAGTTAAAAGCAAAAGGAATAGAACTATTATGTGACAAAAAAAATTACTCGAGTATCTTGCCATAAAGCGTCTTTCAAGCCCTTAGAAACAGTCTTCCATCCCCAGTTTATATTGACTTTGCGCATTGAGAATCCCACAAATTGGCCATATTTATGGCGCCATCTACCAGTTGGACGTAGAAGATGGTCAAACTTAAGATACATAGGTTCCTTTACTCTAAAAGCCTTTGTTGGACCCCTGCCCCTGTGTGAGATGCGGTTGCGATTGCCTTTAGTATTAGAAGATATTTCAGTTGACATATGTTGTTGGATTCCTACCCCAATGTCAAGTATGGCATTCTTTCTTAGACCCTCATGTTGTTTTTCATGAGCCTCTCCATCAATGTCCTCAGAATCTCCTTTATCCCTTTCTCTATTCACATCATAAGCAGGGTCATCTTCGTCTTCATCATCAGAAGAACCATATGAGACAAATTCATCACTATAATGCAGCTCATCGTCAAAACCATCGTCACGATCCATCCGTAAATAGAATTATATTATGTGTCAACGGAATCACCTAAGACACACAACAAACACATGTTATGCACAATAGCTGTTTTCAATCAAAACAAAACAGTACGTTCCTTTTAAGCGATTCCCAACCTGTTTTCTAATCTAATTCAATGTGCAAACACTTAATCCAATAGAAATGGTAACAAAAAACAGCAAGATGCAATCCAAATACTTTCACAGAAATTCAATTCTTGCACAAGATTAAATTTGGGTTGGCAACAGTTTCTTAGTGAATCAAGATTATGTGTTCCGTTCTGATTCTTAGTGTGCAGCAGCAGTTACCATAAGAATGGTGTAGGAAACAAAGCAAAATTTCATACACAAAGGCTTTTACACAGGAGTCAAACGTTGTAAAAAAAATATCAGTTGTTGGTCAGAACATGTTATTGATATTGCACAGATTCTGTTGTTTCTCATTTCTTTTAACACGTACAATGCAATACAATATGAGTTTGCAATGTAAACGATAAAATTCTTATGTGCAGCAACACAACAAGATGAATCAATAAAAAAATTATAAGGGAAATATGACAACAAGAAATGGATTTTATAGAATTATGACACGTAATACAAAAGTTTCATTACCATAAGCATCAAACACCGAAACATCTTCATTCCACAACTTCACCAATTCTTCAACAAGAGGTGCAATGTAAATATCTATATCATTTCCAGGTTGTTTCGGCCCTGATATCAAAAGTGACAACATCATGTACTTGCGCTTCATGCACAACCAAGGAGGCAAATTGTAAATCACCAAAAACACTGGCCAAGTGCTATGTAAGCTACTAAGATTACCAAACGGACTCATATGATCGGTAAAAAGTGCAAGTCTCACATTCCTTCCTTCTTTACCAAATTCTTCGTGCTTGGTATCAAATTCTTTCCATTGAAGGGAATCAGAAGGATGCTTTAGTAATTTTCCTTTCTTGTTCTTCTCGCAATGCCATCTTAATCTCTCAGCATCACTCTTTATGGAGAACAAGCGCTTCAATCTCGGTGTTACCAGAAGATACCACATATTCTTCACAGATGGACCTTTTTTGAAATCATTTGAAATCTTGTAACGGGACTCACCACAACGAGGACATTCATCTAAATTCATATATTCATTTCGATACAATACACAATCATTTGGACAAGCATCTATCTTCTTATAATCTAGGCCTAAAGGGCATATCAATTTCTTTGCATAATAAGTTGACTTCGGCAATACATGACCATCGGGCAACAAGCTTTGCAAAAATTCTAACATTTCTGTGAAACTAACATCTGTCCAACAATGTTTTGATTTGAGGTTGAATAGTCCCATCACAGCTGAAAGTTGTGTATGCTTAGTGCATCCATCATACAATTGTGTTTTAGCTGCTTCTGATAACCTCTTGAATAAACGAGGCCTTTCACTCAAATCATCTTGCACCCCTTCCAACATTTCATCAAGGTTATTGTCATCATCATCGTTTTCGTGTATAACCTCTTCTTCCTCGTCTTCCTCATTGTCGTCATAATTAATATGATCACCATCAACATCATCATCACTACCCTCTCCATCCCGCTTATCTTCCCCTTCTTCATCCTCCTTATCTATCTCCACCCTTGTCTCCTCCTCCTCCTCATTTCCTCTCTCAACATAGTGGTCATTAATTCTAGAAGAACTTTCCACCTCCACAGCTTGTTCAACATTATAGCGACACAATTCAGGACTTTCCCCATGCCAGACCCATACATAATATTGTTTCTTAAAGCCACGGGTCATTATATGGTCTCTTAAAGTCCTAATGTTATTCACGATGTCGATATTTTGACAATCTCTACAAGGACAATAAAAATCATCATTTTTAGATTCTTGTTGATGTTCTAAAGCACATTCGCAAAACTCCTTAACTCCATTCATGAATTCAATAGAATCACGTTTGCCATACATCCAACTTCGATCCATCTATAATACATAAAAGTCAATAAAACATAGTATTTTATAAAATGGATGTCAAATTACCAAAGGCAACTCCTCCAAAACCAAATATAATCGGCAAAAGGAAATTAACAAAAACAATAAGCTAGAAATTAATAACAGTATGCTATACAAACAAGACCAATACCCAAGAAAAGTATAGTAATAGTGTTATCAAATATATACTAACAGGATGCCAACCGCTATAATCAAACTTGAGAATTTTTATTAAATAATATATTAGAAAAGTATTTTTAGCTCATTAACAATATGTTATACAAACAAGACAAATCTTATTATTAGGAATCAAATTAGTTAGAATTTAAGAGTTTACAATAAGCTAAAAAAAATCCCTAACTTAACACTGTACCTCTACAGTTAGCCACAAACAATACTAAGAAATTCAACCTTCAACTAGAAATTACATGAGACAAAACATTTACCTCCAAACTTGTGATTAGAAATTCAATTGGTGTTCTCGATCTACTTGTTCATTCGAATAAGTGCAGACAACTTGGCAGTCATATTGAAAGATTCAACATGGAAATCTCGAAATCTCAACAATTAAAATCTCGATCAGTTTGCGATTAGAAATTCAAGAATGGAATGGAATGAAAAATTAAAATCTCAACAAATAGTTGTATAAATATGGAAATCTCGATCTACAAACAATATGATTTGCAGGAAATGAGATTAATAATTTTGAGGGAAGAGGTGTGAGGGATTTGCAGAAATTTTGATCTACAAACGGTTTCGTGATGTCGAGAAAAAACTAGGTCTGTTGCAGAAAATCAAAATAATGAGGGAAGAGGTGTGAGGGATTAAAAAGAGCAAGGGATTTGAGCAGAATTCAACATCAAAATTCATCAAAAAGGCAATGAGATTAATAAGTGAGGGATTTGAGCAGAATGTTCTTTTAATTAATAATTTTGAATTCTTTAATAGACAAAAAGTATATTTTGACCATATCATTTATTACATACATTCTTACTATGCTTTTGTTAATTAAAGATTAATAATAATTGTAGTAAAAACTAAATCAAAAGATTAATTAGACTTTTTGCTGTGAATTTGTTAGAACAGTAGCATTAAGTAGATTTTTTTGCTATGTTTGTGATTTAAGCAGCAAACAAGTAGCAACAAATTTGATTAATTCTACTAGTGTTATAATCTAATGATAACGATAGAACAATTCAATATATTTTTGAAAAATAATTTTGTAAGATAAAAAAATTCGTTTAAATTTGAGCAAGTGAATTGGTTAGAAGAGATATTAACCTTTAGATCTACTACAAATAAACTATAGGAATTAATTAAAGAGGTGTGACTATTGTTATTGTGCTTAATTATTATGTGAGGTGATTTCTAGACTTCTCTATGCCATTAATTAGGTTAAGGTAAAGGGCACTCTTAGTATCCAGCACAAGGCAGGATTCAGATGGGGAGTAAAGAGAGATGCGCGCAGTCAAGAAACCCCCCAATCGATATCTGCGCCCAAACATTCTACTCCACATGCAGATACACTATTCATTAATCCATAAGCGCTTTTGATTCTCCTTCCCATTAATTATATGACTCATTTAGCAATATTGAATACACAAATAATACACCTAGTAGATAGATGTGTAAATATATAGCTGTTTTTGCAACTTAATTAATTAGTTTCTTTCAAGCTCTAATTTAGGTAGAGATTGATTGTAAATTTGCTTTAATTTTTTTTAATTTATATATTCGTAGAATTAGACACTCGATAAATTGATTAATAAATAAATTTGAGTCAACTAAAAAATTTACTTTAAAGTCAAAATAAAAAATTATTATAGTGATCTAATTATATCAGAATCTGATAAAAATATTTGCTTTTCCAAACTGTAAATGTGCTCATCCGAGCATCTTATATGTTCTTTCGAGCATATTGAAGCAAGGAATTACATTTCAAAAAGAAAAAAAAGCAAGGAATTAACAACGCTAAAAAACTACATCAACACTACATTTGACATCTCACACCTCTTTCGTTCCATTATACTTGCTACATTTTACTTTTTACGTATTCTAATAAGTTATTTTGTTTATCACGAATTCTTGTGAGAGACGGTCTCTTTGAAAGACCATCTCAAATTGGTTTGACCCATTAAGGAAAATATAGAGTAAATATAGGCAATAAGCTTTAATGGATTGGGCCTGAGAGACGTCTTTCAGAAAGACGGTTTCTCAGGAGACTGCCTATTTGTTTATTTATATGTTGAATTATACAAATCTAAAAATTATAATATGTTAATATTATGAAAGTATGCGATTAGACGATTCAAACAAGATCTCACTTCACTATATTTTTACTTATACACATTAATCACAATATGTAAAATAAGCTTGAACAATGAATAGACATTAACCTACACTTTGCCACTCATCATTGAGCATGACAACATTATTATAGTTTTAAAAAAAAAAGCCATATTCCGCTTTCACCTTATTGCAAAATAAAATTAAGAATTATAAACAAAAATATAGTAATTAAATAGTTAATCAGTCTGTCTTGTATTAGTCCGTCTCACAATGAGACAACCTCAAAATAAAAAGTCCATACACGAAAAGTTTATGTTATTGAGCTATTTAATCCAAATATAAAGCATGTCTCACAGTGAATACGTACGTCTCATATAAAAGTTTGTGTTACTCCCTCCAATTCTTTTTAAATGTCCACTTTAGTTGGGCACCGATTTTAAGAGAGTGATAGTTGGGGTATTTTAAGTGATTATAATAATTGTAAAGGTGGTAGTTGGGGTATTTTAAGTGATTATAATAATTGTAAAGATGGTAATGGAGGTATTTTAAGTAATATAAGTGGAGGTATTATGGTATTTACTTGTGTGAACATAGGGTATTTAGGTAAAAAAATCTATGCCAAAAATGGAAAGTTGACAAATAGATTGAATTTATCCAAAAAGAAAAGTGGACATTTAAAAAGAATTGGAGGAAGTAATATTTTACATACTTTTAATTCTTATAAAAAGATAAAATTTCACTACCTATAAAAAGATTTATTTTTTCCCTTTCTTACATATAAACCCCGGAGGATTTACAAAAGTGCTTCCTCCGTTTCATTATATTTGCTATATTTGACTTTTTACGCAGTCTAATGCGTTATATTTTGATCATTTATGGGGGTGTTTGGCAAATGGCTTTTGGCTTGATTTTTTAATTGGCTTTTGGCTTTTGGCTTGTTGGTTGGTCAAACAGCCAAAAAAAGTGTTTGGTAAATGACTTTTAAAGCAGTTAAAAAGCTGGCTTTTAAGCTAAAATGAAAAAACTGCTCCAGCTAGCTTTTTGGGTTGGCTTTTGGCTTGTTGGCCCACTTTTTCTCTAATAAACAGCCAACAACCAATATTTAAATTTACCAAACATCTCCACAAACAGCTAGCTTTTTAAGCTAGCTTAAAAGCCAACAAATACAACCAACATTTCCAGCTGGTCAAACAAGCCAACTAAAAAAGCCAACCGCCAACAGCCAACAACCAATTGCCAAACACCCCATATATATTGAATTATACACGTCTAAAAATTATAAAAATTTAATATTATGAAAATATGTGATTAGACGATTCAAACAAGATTTCACTTGACTATATTTTTTCTTACACATAGCCTCAATATATAAAACAAGCTTGAACAATGAATAGTGTCGGTAACAAAAATGTAGCGACGCAAAAAGTACGTGATAAAAAGAATTGGTTTGAGAATTAGACTGGGTACCACGCATACATATGTCGATCTTGCATTGTTATTTGATCGATTTTGAAAGACAGACGCAATTCATCAAAGTAAATAATAACATCAGGCACATGGGTTTGATAAGACGTCACTTTTTGGTTGTTTTAGATAAAAATAGAAACTTTTTTCTTCTAAGATGTAATAACTATTATTATGCAAGGGATCAAGATTAGTTGAATCAAAATTTGAACATGTAATTTATTGTCAATTTATCTTAAGATTATGATGTACTTAACTGTCCCACTAAATTAAGATGAGAATGCGAAGAGTCTTATAAGTATGGGCGGACCTAACTTGAAATAAGGGGTTTAAAGGCAACTATATAGCTTAATGCTTATTTTCTTAAGAGATTATTATATTTACATTGAAGTTTGGAGTTTTTTTTATAAGGGGACGATGTATTTTGTGGTTGACAATTTTTTAATATTATCTTCTAAGACAACTAGAATAACAAAGGAATGAGGAGATGCCACTGATTCCACTATGTAAAAACACGGATATGCTCATGTAGGAATTATAAGGGTCAAACTTCTCAGTCACTCAATGAAATTATGGGAGAATGTAATATAGGGGGACTCGATCAAGCAAAAAATAGTAATCAAGAGAGCATATTTGGATTCATGTCAGGTGGATTTACTATCAAAGCTATTCACGTCTCGAGATAGTTGATGGAGAAGTATATAAAAAGAAAAAAAAGGATTTGAATATGGTGTTCAATGATTTAGCGAAGGCTTATGAAAGGTTGTCACGAACCATTATGAGGAATAGACTTGAGGCTAATGTGATACCTATGAAGTATAATAAGGCAATATAAGAGTTAAGACATGTATGATGGAGTCGTAACTAGCATTCAATCACATGTTGGGGGCGCGGGGGGTAGCACGTTCCTTCTTGGTAGAAGTGAGTTTATATCACGGATCAACCTTAATTCCTCACCTATTTGCTACCCAATTCATATAAAACGCCACCCTTTTCATTTTAACGTCACCCCTATTTTAAATTAATATATAAAATGACGAAAATGCCCTTGGACGTAAAAGTACTAAAACACCTCCAATTCACTCCATAACACTTTTATCACTCTAAAACTCACTAAAATCACACAAAATATTTTACTTGCTAGAGGATCGGCATTCGAATCATTACCATAAACCGAGGTATTTTCTAAACTTAACTCGTTTTAAATTTAAAAAAAAATAAAAAAAAATAAAAAAAAAAAATGGAAGGCATCACTCGCACACTTTACATCGGAACATGGCACCTGCACAAACAGTCAGGCACCATGGTTCACTTCGCACAAACGACGAGTGCACCATGTGCCGCACTGTTTGTGCTGAGGGTGCCATGGTGCCCAGATGTAAAGTGTGCGAGTGAAACCATGGTCAAATGACCTGGTTTGTGCGAGTGGGTTTTCCCTTTTTTTTTATTTTTTTATTTATTTATTATTATTAATAATTGTTGTTAATATTTTATTATTATTGATTATTGTGATTATTATTATTATTTTAAATTTTGTAATTTGGATTTTTTATCTCCCTCCGATCTTATTTGTTCTTCCACTTTGGGTTTTTCACAAATATTAAGGTAGATAGAATCTTTGGGTTGTAGTGGGTATTATTTTAATTAAATAGTAGTGTGAAATAATGATTGTATTGGAAGTATGAGAGAAAAAATAATAAAATAGTAGTGTGAAGTAATGATTGTATTGGAAGTATAAGAGAGAAAATAATTAAATAAGAGTGTGAAGTAAGGAGAGTGGGGTTTTAAGGGGTAAAAGTGGGATGAAAACTTTCCAAAAATAGAAAGTATTCTAAAGTGGAAGAACTTTTGAAACTACCCGTTATAGTAAGGTGGAAGAACTTAAAAGAACGGAGGGAGTATTATTTTATATTTTTTTAAAAGTTACTCCCTCCGGCCTTTTTTGTTTGTCCTACTTACTATAACGGGTAGTTTCATTAGTTTGTCCCATTTCTATTTTAGGAAAGTTTTGATTCTCTTTTCATTCCTTCTCTCTTCATTTTGCCCGTTATTTTTGAGAATCTCTAATACCCTCATTATGACAACTCTTGGTTTAAGAGTTTCTCTCTCTTTTCACTCTCTCTTTTCTGAAACGCCATTTTCGTTTCATTTTGCAAGCTTTGCCCGATCCTTTGGAATGTTCCATGTGGTAAATTCTCGTTTGTGTGTAATGAAAGCAACTCTTCAAAAATAAGATGTCGCACTTCATTTGTTAACCTTGGATTATGTACTTGTTCTTGTGCCCCCTGTTGCTCTACAATGTTTTGTTGTGGTTCATCTTCGGATTCCGAACTTGAATGAGGATCGTATTGAGTTTATCCAAAGTACCATGCCCCCTCGATCTCGTCTTCACTTCCTGAGGCCATTTGCTAGCCAATGATGGGTAATTGAAGTGAAGCTACTGTATGGTGATGCTACTGTTTTTGGCTACTGAACTTCTGTTTTTGGCTACTGTAGTTCTGTTTTGTGAAGCTGATGAAGTATATGAACTGAACTTCTGTTTTTGGCTACTGAACTTCTGTTTTTGGCTACTGTATGGTGATGCTACTGTTTTTGGCTACTGAACTTCTGTTTTTGGCTACTGAAGTTCTGTTTTGTGAAGCTGATGAAGTATATGAACTGAAATTCTGTTTTGTGCCAAGTCTACTGTGAAGCTACTGTTTTTTTTTTTTTTGGGATGAATTTCAGTAACTGAAATTCTGTTTTTATAGTGGTTTAAGATCAATTTTAGATTAGAATTTGTATAGTCATGCAATTGTAATCCTTGATTATTTTGTTAATCCATGTCAATTGTAAATGCCCAATGGATGTTTGGGTATCAAAAATCTGATTTTGTGTAATTCCCTCCAAAACTTTCCTTAAATGGAAAGTTGCAACCAAAACAGAATTCTGTTTTTGGCTCTTGTACGGTTCTCTCTCATAATAATGACAATTTTTTTTTTGTTTTCTTTTTCTTTATCTCTAATTATTTTATACTTTCTCTCTCATAATACCAATACAATCATTAAATTATTCCACTATCTTAATAAAATAATACCCAAGATTCCCACTATCTAATAAAATATTACCCAAGATTCCCACTTTCTTAATAAGTGTGAAATCCTCAAATAGGACTAACAAAAAAGGTCGGAGGGAGTATTAATTAAAATAAATTAATTATTTATATTATAATTTAAAATGAACTTATGTTATTAGTATTTTATTTTTAATAATAATTGTGTGGTAATGTTAATGTTAATACTAAGTTTAGTTATTTATTTTAATTAATTATTATTTAAATGATTTATTAATTGTGTGGTAATGGTAGACCATGGTAGACAGATTATTATTATTAAATGATTTATTAATTTGTGATTATTATTATTATTTTATATTTTTTTAAAAGTTATTAATTAAAATAAATTTATTATTTATATTATAATTTAAAATGAACTTATGTTATTAGTATTTTATTTTCAATAATAATTGTGTGGTAATGTTAATGTTAATATTAAGTTTAGTTATTTATTTTAATTAAATATTATTTAATTAAATTGTAGTTATTTTATATAAATGTAGTTATGTTATTTTAGTTCTTAATGTTTAATTATTTTATATTGTTTATAATAATTTATTAATTATGAAAATTGTAGTAAATGGCTGGAAACCAGGATAAAGGTAAGGGTTTTTTTAGAGGCCTATTGAGCGGCCACAGCTCTAGACCGACTTTACTTAGGGGGGACCCCCATGAGAGAGGGGTAACGGGTTCTGCTAGGAGAGCTAGGCAGGAAGAGGCGGCCAGATATAGTCAGGCCGCTCGTTCGAATACGTTGGAACAAGTGCGTACTCGATTTGAGCATCAGACGAGCTTGTGCAGTGATACGTTTGGCTCAGGGGATGATGATACCGAGTACGACGAGTCATTAGGTGATGGAGAGTCGGTTGGGGAGCCTGTTGATTGGGCTTTACATAGGGGGGCTGGCGGTCTGTTTAAGCGTAAAGCTTATAGCTCCTGGCCGTCCGATCAGCCGGAGGCGCCAGTGGAGGATCGCGACTCCGAAGGCGAGGCCTCGCAGCTCTCGATCGCGGACTGGATTATCACATCACCGCAGCCCGGGGGCCCGATCGATACCCGTTTGATACCCAGCTACGGGGGGCACATTGCGAGGGTTATTTATGAGGGATTAGAGCGTACCCCTCCTGTTTTGGATTTTCGGCTTAGGAAGAGGACGGTGGATGCGATCATCAGACTGCAGGACATGTCTGATGAGCTGTACCAGGTTTTACCTGCGAGTTCCCTAGGCCGTCTGCCCTACATTATGCACCAGCACGTTAACAGTGCTCTGATATCGGCCTTTGTGGAGAGGTGGCAGCCTGACACGCCTTGGGGCGAGATGACTATTATGTTGCACGACGTGCAACGCATTTTAGGTCTTGGTCTGAATGGTGCTTTGCCTGCTGATCCTGCTGATGGGGAGTGGAAGATGGCCCTGGCCGGTTTGTTTGGGGAGCCGGTCGCTGAGCTTCGGAGAAAGGGGTATTTTAAAGACGGTAGCATTAACGTTAGTGACATGTTACAGCTGTGCCACCGTTCTCAGGCCTTGGAGACGCAGAGTACTGCCTACTACATGGCTATTGTGGGCTCGACAGTGCTGGTCGATAAGACCAGAATTGGGATGCGACCGCACCCTATTATTGCTGTTACTGCTGATCAGGATGAGATCTCCTGGGGTGCCGTGACGCTTGCGTTTCTCTATCGGCAGTTGGGTATTGCGTCCAGGGCCGGCTGCCGGACTATAGCGGGATGTCTGACACTGTTACAGACATGGATTTACGAGTACTTCCCGTGTTTTCGTCCGCATCCTCGACTAGCTGATGTGCGTAACAAGACTAGGGCAGAGATGTGGTCTCCGATGAAGCCGACCCGAGAGCTTAACAGGCTGAGAGATTGTAGGAGTATACTGGACTCCATGTCGGAGACACAGGTTTTGTAAATATCCTCACACATATTTTCATTGGTTATTGTAGTTTTATATTATGTTGTTTATGTTGTTTTTTTGTTAAGCAGGTAGAGTGGACTCCGTATAATAATTCTCCCAGGGTTTTACTAAGTGAGCACCCACGCACCGCGTTCATCGGTCACATCACCGCTTTTGATATCGTCGAGGTGTACTTGCCTGAGCGGACAGTCAGACAGCTTGGTTACGTCCAGTCTATTCCCGTCCCTCCTTTGGTACCCTCTGAGGCTCACCGACCAGCTAAGGGGGTCTACTCACTGTCCTTTGGTACTAGTTCTTACTCGTTGACATGGAGTAGGTTCCCTTATTGTGCCCGAGTTGGTGATCAAGAGCTGCGTCTTGCGGATTTTCCATCAGAGGCTGTTCCTGAGTACATCGACTGGTTTAGATCGTGTACCCATGCATGTGTCATCCCTGGTGACGGACCCCCCCGTGGCTTTGCTTCAGCGGATAGCAAATCGGATTACGTAAGTGCAAGTAAATTTTCAAATCTGTTTACATTAATATATTTGGTTGTCTAATAGTTATGATTTTGTTTGATTTGCAGTTTGCAAACGAATTTTCGGTCCGGCTTGCGCCATTGTTAAGGATGGGACCTGTGGAGCAATGGCAGCCCCGAGATAGACAGAATGTTGAGGGGATGTTGGATGATCTTAGGGAATTATTTGCCGAATGGCAAGCTTTTAAGGATGGGGCGTATTGATGTATCTGAATTTTTAAACAGTTTTTTTTTGTTGCTATGTATTTGAATTAACTTGTTTTATTATTGTGCTATATTTTTAATCATCTACACGCTTATGTCCTTCTATTAATTAAATGAACACAATAAACATATTATATACAATTTATACTAAATAAATAAATATAATGGTACAAATGAACATATTATATACAATTTATACTACATAAATAAACGTAATGGTACAAATGAACGACTATGGACTATCTAAGTTGACTGCATCGTCTGGATTATTATTACGTTGTTCTTGTACACCTACCAGTCTCTGCCAATGTGCAATTCTACTGCGATACTGTCGTTCGAAATCTCTACATGTGGGTTCAGCTGCATCTCTCCAATTTTCCTGAACTGGCGGAAGTGGAGATGTATCATCGTTCATTAATAGTTGAACATAATGATTGTTGTTCACCCAAAGAATATGTACAAGTTTGTGTACGCCATGAGCTCCCCCTGTTCTTCTAAGTGGAAGAATTAACCAATTCCTATAAGTATTACAGTCGGCAGCACCATAATAAGCAATGGCGATATTGAGAAACGTTGCTGCAGCATACATATTTATAGCGTCCATCCAATGATCGAAACTAGCTGGTCCATGTGCATGTCCACCAATCCTGTGTATAGCATCCTCGCACGATTTCGGTGACAAATAGAGGCGTGTGTATTGCTGTCTGTGTTGTTGCATTTCAAGCGCCATTGATCGTCGTAAAAGAGGCCAAGCATCCTCGCCCCCCATCTCTGTAACGGTAAGCGCTCTAAAACCACAATTACCGTCACCTAGAACATCAATCCAATCAAACAGGTACGGAGGAAGAATGTAAGGAATGTACTGTGGCCATGGAAACATAGAAAAATCACGACCTGCTGCACCATCTGAAAGAAACAGATTCATTAGCATTCAGAGAAATAAGACTAACATAAAAATAAAGGAAGTATAGGACATTTACCGGATAGGTTGAAACTAAAGTTAATTCCAGCTGATGATTGAGTTGTTCTACCACTTGATCTTCCGCTAGATCTCCCGCGTGATGAAGATGAAGAACCGCGACCCCTTGAGGATGATCTGCTATATTCAAATGCGCTTTTGTTTCTCTTAAGGGTTATGCTTGTCGCTGGTCTTCCCTTCCTTGGTGGACTTGCTTGGGGCTCAGGTATATCAGTACCATCGGGATGTAATTCGTCTTCTAGTACCTGAGACATGCGTCTAATAACCGCCGAATCAGCGTTTAATACTTCATCCACCAAGGATTGAAAGTAATCTTTGTCATGATGGACTGCCTGGCGAACTTGTTCGTTTGGGTATTCGTCAGCCTCTGCGTACTGTAATGTTCTCCAAAAGTAATGTATGTCGTCCAAGTACAACCCGCCGTGTGACTTCTCTGCATAAAACTGATAACATGCGCATGGTAGACCATGAGTGTATTGAAGAACACAACCGCATCTGTTGATTACATATTCCCCTAAATCCAACATCCGGTTGCGCTCAATCGTCAACATTTCTAACGCATGAATGGAAACTTTACGATATAGCAGTTTATAAGTAGAAGTCGATGTCCTTGGCCGATGACAAGGATTCCGCTAAAGCCTGCGTATCCGTTGCGATTTGTTATCGTTGCGTGTGCCCTTTTGAATAGCGTATCAAATGAACTTGCCACTACCGAGATAGTACTTGAATGAAAAGTGTTGACTTTCAACTCTCGGTAGTGTAGTTACCAAAGTGCATACGATCATTCGTCCCGCACGAACAAATTTATGTCTAAGGGGAATCCATGTCCTAACCAAATACCGCACGACCCTTTTGTTCCGTGTTGACCAAGTAGATTCAATCGCTGACCATCTTTTCTCGAATTCATCAGTGTGATCAGCTTAACCAAAGGATTCCACTTCGCTTTGTCGAAAACCGTCCCTGTTGGTTTTTCTTCCCACGCATAATTTGTCTACCATGTTCTCTACATCATTTCCAATATGCCATACGCATAGTAAATGCGATACCTCTACATTATACAAAAGATTAAAATTAATATATAAATATATATATATATATATATATATATATATATATATATATATATATATATATATATATATATATATATATATATATATATATATATATATATGGTAAGTAAATCAATCGACATTAACATATCAATATGTAGAAGTTTACCTGGATAGACATCAAGAATAGCTGCGGACAAACCCTCATCCCTGTCGGTTACAATAACATTAGGCACCTGTACTATACCAAATATATCCCTTAGTCTCTCCAACACCCAAGAATAAGAAATGGCCGCCTCATCTCGCATCAAGCAGAACGCAACCAAGAAGTTGTGATTGGTTGGCGTCATTCCTATTATTTCACAAAGAGGCCACTTAGGCTTATTCGTCTTATATGTTGTGTCTATCAGCATAACATGGGGCCACGTACGTATCATTTGAATGGATATAGGGTTTGCAATTAATAACCTACACAACTGCCCCTCACCATCCAAATCTGTCCAAAAACAACATAATTATTTTCTGTGGCTAAATAGAGCGTGTTGAAGGTTTCATGCCAGTATCCATCTCTTCCCTCCTCAATGCCTGTCTTATATTATAAATTTGACTCATACTAGGATAAAAATCAGGGAAGTTCCTTCTAATTGACGTCATGATGAAGGCTGGTTTCATGCCAGTTGAAGTTAGATCGTGTATATGTTGTCTAATATCTACGTTCATCCTAGTTGTTCTTACTTGACCTTCTCTATATACAAAAAACTAGTGGTTATGTCTGCCTTTTTCGCCTGGACACACTCTTATCGTCCAAGGTCTTTCTTCTGGATTACGGCTAGTTCCTACAATCATAAATTTGCACCCACACGCACTACTTCTAGAACCGGGTCTAGCAGCATTATCTAGGCTACTCACATCACCCCTAAGTCTACCATGTCTATGACACCGTAAGTATACACTAACTCTTGTGCGTCCTTCCTTACGTTTATAAGAAGCAGTCAATTTAAAACCAATTTCTATTGCTATCTCATCACCCAATAGTAATTATTAACAAATATTAAAAAATATTAATTAAATAAAAAAAAAAAATAAATAATTTAATAAATAAAAAAAATAATAAATAAATAATTTACTTAATAATAATAACAAATTAATAAATAATTAATTAAAATAAATATTTTAATTAATAATAACATATTAACAATTATATAATTTAATTAATTATAACAAAATTAATATAATAAAATAACAATAATAAAACAATTATTTAATATTAATAAATATCAAAAAAAAAAAAATGCAACTCGCACAAATTAGGTCATGTGAACCATGGTTCACTCGCGCAAATTAGGTCAGTCCAACCATGGTTCACTCGCGCATTTCAGGTCTGTGAACCATGGTACCCTCGCACAATTTAGGTAAGTTGTGCCATGGTACCCTCGCGCATTTTAGGTCAGTGGTACCATGGTCACCGACCTAATTAGATGCGAGTGGCCAATGCGTTTTTTTTTTTTTGAAAAAATTCGAAATGATTAATAACTTACCGAGTCGTTTTCATGATCATTTTGGTTCGCCATTGTTGTTCGATTGTAAAATTTAAGTTCTTTTACTTCAAAGATTTTTTTTAGCATTAAATAAGGGGTGGCGTTAAAATGAAAAGGGTGGCGTTTTATAAAAGGGTGGCGTTTTATGACAACTCCCATTTGCTATTATACTTGATGTGTTATGAAAATGTTGATGATATTGTTCTTGTAGTGAAATTTAGGGAAGAAGTGAATGCGAGGCTAGAAGATTCAAGGATGATCCTAGGAGAAAATGGGTTTTGAATTAGTTGCTTTTAAACATAATACTTATAATGCAATTTTAGAAGGGAAGAGTAAGTGTGTGAATCTCAAGTGATCATTGGATGAGATGTAGTTGTGAAAACGTCTAAGTTTAAATATTTAGGATCAGTAATATATCTAAAGTAATGGAAGATTGATGAAGATGTGATCATTGAATTCAAGTTGGTTGGCTTAGATGGTGAGTAGTCACTTGGATATTATATGATAGGAGATTCTTGATTAGATTAAAAGGAATTCTATTGAGTTGTAGTCCAATTTCTATTAATGTACGAGACAGAGTGTTTGCTCTTTAAGAGAATTTTTCAGCATAAAATGAAAGTAGTTGAAATGTGTATACTAAGATGGATGTGTGAAGGCACCAAGATGAATAAAATTAGAGATATGTAATAGGTGGTGCGCATTTCGCCAAAAGATGTGTGCAATTAGATGGTATGGGCAAGTTAGATGGAAAACAATGATGTGGTAGGCCTAAGAAAACCTAGGCGGAGCAAATTTAGATTTACACGAGCAAGGTGTAACCTAGGGGGAGCAAATTAAGATTTACATGATCAAGGTATACTTCTTCGCAAACTTGACTAGGAAAAAAACTAATTGGAGACGTTGATTTCCTATCCAAAACCATTCATAGTTTTCTTAGTCATGTTCGTTGTTTGTCTGTATGTCTCTTTTTTATGGTTTGTTTCTAATTTGTATGCTTGTCCAGCGTTATTTTGGTCTTTACTCTATTTTCTTTTGCATATTTTATGGTACCGAGGGTTTTTATGATTGTTTGGGCTTTTATGATTATTTTTGTTTTTGTTTTATGTTTTGTGTTTATAAACTATGTTTTGAGCCTTGTCTCCTGTCTTGCCTTACTACTTGTCTTGTTTTATCTTTATTGTCTTTTGGACATTCTCTTGACTTATGTGTTTGAGACACATTGATTACAACCTTAAGTCAAAATGTATAATTTGTTATCTTCTATCGATCTTCAGACTCTAATCGTAACTATATGAGCGCGATAAAGTGAATATCATCATGATGCATGAGTAAGTTAAATGATATACATATACCTATGGATATTTGACATGTTCTCATGATGAGATCAAAAATTGTGTTATTAACATGTATCCTTATAACAGTTTTTTTGAAAAGTTCGGCAAGCATCCTAAAATTTATGAAGAGATTATCAAAGTATTATAACTAACGCCATATTATGAATTTCAATTATCAACTTAAATTTTTAATTGAGTTTGTTAGATACATCTCTAGCTAAATTTTTCATAGTCATCAACGAATCATGATATTGGTAATTAATTTTCATCAATTTTTCCTACTGATATTGTTTTCAAGAAGGAAAAAGAAATTGAAAAATAAAGCAAGACAAAAATTTTAATTCACTTACTTTTATAGTTACATAAAATTATGTTTTTTTTTTTGGTGGAAAAAAAAAATTGTATCAAAACCTGAATGAAGAGTTAAAATTAGTTTAGGTTTTTTTTTAAAAATTACAAAGTTAATATAGGCTTTTATATATTATTTAAATTTATTTTTTTCGAATAAATAAAAAAGGAACTTCTTGCTAATTAGAGGATGTTAGTAAACTATAGGTTTTTCATTAGCTTTTTTGTTGTCCGTTGACTTTTAGATATTTAATTGGTGAAATTGTTTAAAAAGATAAACGACTTTTAAGCCAAGTCAATACCAAAAGGCTACTTGAAGTAGCTTTTTTCAATGAATTTGACTTTTTACTCACTTTTCTTTGATAAAAGTCAACAGCCAACAATTAACTTTAGCAAACACTTTTGCAATAGTTGACTTAAATAACTAGTTTAAACAACTGACTTATGAGCTAATTTTTTATCTGGTCAAATAATTGAACAACTTTAACCAATAGTCATTTACCAAACAAACCATTAACCTATACAAACCATTGTCTACCACATTGCACATGTCCATCATCTTCCAAGCAAATTATATACAAACTATTATCACTTGAAATCGTATTTTCAGTTTGGTACTAATATATGGAGCAACTTCAAACTAGCTCATTCCCATCAAATTTGTTACATTTAAATTTTTGAATAATTTTATAAGAAGATGTTTGACAAATGAGATGAGAGTAGAAATCACGAGTTCTAATCACGACTTGTGTGAGACTTTTTACTTAAATTGGCTTGTAGCTCTAAGATATGTTATATTTTTTATCATGCCCCATTAGAAGAATTTTTTTTCATACCCAAAGCTAAATAATTAAATATAAATGTGGGATGAAAGAGATTTTAATCTATGCTTTATATCACATTGGCTTCGAAAGTATGGATGTAACAAATGTTCTCCTTATATATATGATGTTAGTTATTCCACTTAAATGAGAAGTGTATGAGATTTGATCTGAAATCGTTCTATCACGTTGACTTCTAATATATCTCGAAGAACCTATTAGGTCGTGACAATTCGTCACATAATCTCACCGTGACCCACTTGTGTGGATACGGGACTCCCGTAAGCTCGATCCCACAAACTCACGGATCGAGAGCGTTGACTGGCAGTCTGGCACATATACTTGGTAAGGTTTATTGTTTCCCGAAACCATATGATAGTAGAAGAGGATTAGCTAACCAATTATATAAATACAAACCAATAACCCTTTATTTTATCAATCTAGGATCTTGTGATACATGTGAAGTATTTTCAAAACTCAACCTTAATTAAAAATACCTATCACCATAGACTTTTTTTCTAGGTTACATTGATCAAATTATAGTCACTTTTTTATTTCCCTATCCTCTAAACAATAAAACAAACAAGAACCTAAAATACCTACGACCCAAATCCCAATTTCGGCTCTAAGGGCGAGTAAGAGGGGCCGTCGTCTAGGGCCCCATATCTTAAAAGCAAAATTAATAATTGTAGAAGGTACATATAGATTATAAATTGCAAAGAAATTAAAAAGTCCCCAATATGTTATGTCGCTTAAAGCCCCAAAATATCTAAGATCGGTCCTATTTTAAATATATACTCCCTCCGAATCATTTTAGTTGTCCCATTTCCTTATTTGGCAAAATCATACCAATTGTCTCATTTCCTTTTTTGGCTATCCTTTTTTACCTAAATACCCCCACTTTTTCAATTCCCAATACTCAACTACCACCTTTACAATTAATTTAATCAATTAAAATACCCAACTACCACCTTTTTAATGGACTCCACTCAACTCTTAAAATTCGTAGAGCAACTAAAATGATTCGGAGGGAGTATATACCAATAGAAAAGTATCTAAAGCCCTCAATTAAAGTTAGTAAAAGAGCACTAATTGTAGTTTGTCGTTAAGCTAATCTTTCTTATAGGCTTTTTAGGGAGCAATTGATGTGGACTAGGGAAAAAGAGTACCGAGTCAGGACACAGTCAGGCGTGATACCAAGAGTATCTTACAATGCTTCAAGTCAATGTTTTGAATATAATTAACTTTCATAATCCTTAACCTATATTTCATCTGTACCGTTTTATTTGCACTATTAGATTTAACACATTTTTTAAAGGCAGTCAAGTAGGGATGATGTATGATTGATGAAATTTATTATAGGTAGATAGTGATTGTGACTTGTGGGTGTATTAAATAATTAATGGGATGATGTATGATTGATGGTGATAGTGGGGTAGGAATAAAGTGAGGATAAAATAAATGGATTATTTTTGCCAAAAATAATAATGTTGCAAGTAATATGAAACTTACAAAAACGGTAAGTGTTGCAAGTACAATGAAACGGAGGAAGTATATCATAGAAAAATTAGAATAAATATATCAAATATTATAAATAAATTAATGATAATTTTGACTTAATTTCTTTTATTTATTTAAATAATTAATGCGTATATACAATTATTAACTTCATATACTTCTTTTGTTTTTTTTACTTGAACATTTTTAATTATTTAACATTCTCTAGCTATTAGTTTAATTATATTTTTTGAAATAAATTAATTTTTTTTAGATTAATGCTTTGACTGTGTGAATGTTATTAACTTATACAACCACAATTTTTAAAACTTTTTTCTTTTTTTGCTACCAACAAAAAAGCAAAATCAATGATATTTTCACACAAAATTAAACTTATCACCGATAAGTTAAAAAGTTCCACTTCTTACTATTATTTTTAAATTACAATGTAGATTGAGACAAGAAAAATGCTATTTAAAATTCAATCCGAGGACCTTTTCTGTAGAAGACAATAATCACCTCAACTTGTGTTAAATTGCCTTTTTTACTCTTATCTCCCCATTCTCTTCATAGGAGATTTTTTATACCTACTCAACGGGTATTTTCAATCTATTTATTAGGTTTTTAATTCTCTCACGCAAAAATAGAGTCAAAATTTTAATTTTAGGATATAATTTAAATTATTAACGAAGATTTTTTGCGGCAACAAATGAGTTACTTCTACAAATTTTTTATTAGAGTCGATATGAAAACTGCATTAAATCAAAAGGTTATCACATTGAAATTTGTATAAAATAATAATGTGGAGTAAAAACATATACAAAACTGTCAAATATTATCTACAACGATCTCACTCTATCAATTTAGATTGTTATTTGCTCTAAAGTTTTATATAAATGCCTGCTATTTAAACATTAGATGACTCATTTATTAATAAATTAATACTAATTTAAAAAATTTATTAAATTGTAATAATGCAATTAAGAAATATTATAAAAAATATTACTCCAAATGTGAAGTAGTAATGAAAAAATAGGTGTTCTCTTACAAGTGCGGAGTGCCCCTAGTAAAAAAAAAAGAAAGTCTTATTAAATAGGAAACTAAAAAGTCAACATTTTGGCCATTTACAAATAAAGAGTCAACATTTCATTTATTCAATAAAAAGACAACCTTTGTCTTATTTTTGCAAATAAAGAGTGAACGTTTCATTTATTCAATAAATTTAGAGTTGAAAACTTACCTGCTATCCCTTTATTTGCAAAAATGAGACAAAGGTTATCTTTTTATTGAATAAATAAAACGTTGACTCTTTATTTGCAGATGACCAAAAGATTGGCTTTTTAGAAACAATTTTTCCTATTAAATAACGGTTAATTGTAAGGTTAATAAATCACCCTTATATTTGATAGGGTAAGAATTTTGTTATTTTAATTTATTTTTTTTGATTTTGTTTATTTATTACTCCCTCCGAATCAGTTTAGATGTCCATTTGGGATTTCACGGATTTTAAGGGTTGAGTGAGGTCCATTAAAAAGATAGTAGTTGGGTATTTTAATTGATTAAATTAATTGTAAATGTGGTAGTTGAGTATTGGGAATTGGAAAAGTTGGGGTATTTAGGTAAAAAAAAAGGATAGACAAATAAGAAAATTGAACAATTGATATGATTTTGCCAAATAAAAAAATAGGACATCTAAACTGATTCGAGTATTGATCAATGAACTTTTATAAAAAAAAAGGCAGAAGCATAGTGGGACCCAAGAGGCTGCCCCTGATTCCCGGGCAGTACTTTTTGGGCCCGTGACACGTGCACTCTCGCAGAACCAACAATGACAGCAAATGGTAATGTGACAAAATCATACGTGGGGAACCTTTAATTAAAATAATTAATTAGTGTTAATTTTTTAAAATAAAGTCACAAATAATTGGAGTTGGTTGAAATTGCAACTCACGAGGTCAGAGGAATCTCCAGACTCTATTGTTAGATCTTGCTTCCCCATAGGGTTACCACCCTAACCATTTGGTATTACTCCATTTTTTCCTTCCATCATTTACATTTTGGGTGAAAAATTGTGAAAAAATTTGTAAATAATTAAAAAACTTGGACATAATTTATAAAAATTGATTGATCAAAATTATAAATGCATCTTTTGAACTTATGAAAGACTGATGTTTTGCAAAGAAAAACCATATATTTCAAATCCCTGTATAGAATAAAGAGATATTAATTCATCATTTTGTTTCATCCAATCAACACCTTGATTAATGTAAATAATAACACATTGCTATGAAAATGTGACTTTTCAATGTAATTAATTAATTTGCCACAGACACTTTAGATGAATAATAATCACTCATGAACATTAATTAATTATCTCTTATATACACTAAATACATCCAACAGTAATAGAGGTTTAATTCTCGCCATTTATTAAGAATTTTCTCGTAGTCACCCAAAATTATAGATTCCTATAGTCTAACCCCAAAGAAAAAAGTGTAAAGAGCATGCAACATTTGCTTGAGTTATACCTATATACATGGGTTTTAGACACAAGAAAATTATGCCATTTAGCATGTGGCTCTTGTGATATCTTCTATGGTGGCTTTATGCACTCAAATAAAGTCTATACCAATTATGACTCATAATACTACCCTATAAAAAAAGTGAAGTCTCTTTTTATAAATTGTCTACAATGCTTTAGAGTATACTTTTACTTCTAGATGGTTCATGATTTCTTGTGCATATGCATAAGTTTAAAAAGTTGATATAGAATAAATTTGATCATTTTTTTATTAGATTTTACTTCTAGTGTTAAGAGATTGTACACCATCTACACTATTTATGATGATTGTCTATATGTTTCTAACACATAGTTTAAATATATGAATACTAGTGTATTTTAATACATATAATAAGACTACAAATGAATTATTTTAAGTTTATTCAGCTTAAATATGGATTAACGTGTTCAAATAAAGTTTAAACTTTGTATGTGTAGGGTAGTCTAAATACTAATCTTTGAATACATACTGAACAAATTCGATTTTTCTTTTTGTATTATATATACTCCCTCCTATTCATCTTAGGAGTCTCATTCACTTTATACACTCTATCCAATGCACTTATTCGATCTTTAATATATCGAGTTATGTATAATTAAAAATCATAAAAAGTTGATTTTAATAATCGTTATATCAAAACGAATCAAATAAGATTCCACATGACTATGTTTTAACTTATATATTAATAATCAAATGCAATTTAAGGATGATAGATGAATAGTGTCCCAAAAGTAAATAGAACACCTAAGGTGAATAGGAGGGAGTATTACACAATTCAATATCAATACTTTTTAAAAATCATTACCTAAGCAAATTTAAGCCCTTTCTTGTCACTAGTCTAACTAGTTAGTTGTTTGCACTTAGCAATATGAGATCACAAATTGTTTTATGAGGCATCTCACTTTGAGACACGTCCTATATATGAGTTAGATAGCTCAATTAATAGAAAATATAATAATGTAGACTTTTGTTTTATAGTCGTCTCATTAAGAGACAAGCTTCTTATAGAAAAGTAGATGAATCAGTATCAAATCAAATGGGAGAGTTTTCAATCTGGGTTCGTTATAGGGTAGGGTTAAATAAGATTCAATCCCAGGATCTTGCATGAAAAATGTAAATTGTTCCAACTGAAACAAGCCCAGTTTTACTTATTTACTAAATTTTTGATCAAGCTTAGCTAGGGGCGGACCGCACTTAAATATCTATAAAATGCTAGTCTTGAACTCCAACTAAGTACCGAGTAGTATTTTTAGTGTCATGATATAATTGGGATTTGAAAGAACATAAGAAAATATAGTATTTATTATGTGGTATTTATAAAATACGAAAATTCAGAACAGAACAATTACCATTAATTAAAGGTTGTTAATTTTTATTTTATTTTTATATAAATTGTTGACAACACTTGATTTTTTTCTGAATCCGCTCCTGAGCCCATAATTCACCAACATATTAATTATTTACAGTAAATCGAGAAGTTTAATTATTTTCAGAAATTATTTTTTTTAAATCAATTTGAAGACATTCTGTGCAACTTAATATTAATGATAGATAGTTAGGAGTAATTCTAATTTTTTTTTATATCTTATCAACTCTTTAAAATAGTTAAATTTATTTTTTGACACTAATTTGCTTGATTGCATGTGGACTGACGCATTTCATGACTGGCATGTTGTGGTACAGGATAGTATTTCTGGCAATTTTTATTTTTTTCATCTAAAAATTCAGTTCGTTCCTTTAATTTAATACAACCCAAACAGGCCCAAAAAACCCAAAATTGAGTCCATGGGCTGATCAGCTCTATTTTAGAAGGATGAGCATTGACAAACGACGAGTACATATATGGCCAAGCCAACGTATAGTCTTCAGTCCGTTAGTCTTTTATCGGTTGTAGTCTATAGTGCCACGAAAGTTAACGAGTACTAGAACCAAGAGATTAACAATGACAAGGAAAACTGAAGAAAGTCGAGAACCTAACTTCATTAACCGATTAATTGCCACATAGCGCACGCTAACACAAGATGCCTCTACTCAAATGCCAAAAGGATCGTGCTACCTATGCAAAGGTTTAAAGGGTTGGATAAATACAATGTTATCCTTGCAATATCAAAGATGTTTCTGATTGACCCTTGAGTTGTGCATGTTAAAAATACAAGAAAAAATCGCAATTTCTAGTTAAGGCCAACGAGATTACAGTTCCAATACACTTTGTCATACAATGAGGAAGACTAAGGCCAAGGAAGGATCATACTAGTTTTTCGGCATTAACTTGCAAGAGCAGACTGAAGGGCATTGTGGAATCGAACACAACCAGTACTAGCTGAGCTTGACTTCTGTGACAATTCGGCAAGACCCTTTTAACCACGTCTGGATTGAATCTAATGATAGGAACAACCTCAACTGTTACTGTGTCTACAACCAAGTTTGGATGGTTGAAGACGCAGCCACCACCGACACAATTCAGTTCTGTCATGGTTGCTGTGTGCCCTAGAAGAATGCCCATCTGCCCAGTTGTTGACACGACGAACGAATCAACCTGCAAATGTTTCAAAATTATGGAATGGAGAACACTGTCAACTGCCAATAATCAACATAGTATTCTCGAATTTAAGGCTATGGCATTGTTGTTGCTTCCGGGCACAAATATTGGTCAGGCTTTTGGTCTGGAATGACAAAAACCGGGCAAAATTTTGATAAAAATTCTGAGCAATTAACATTTTCAAAAGTAAAGAAATGACCAAAAAAAGGGAAGAAGGTCTTCTCTAATCTAAAGTCTATAGTCTAAAGTCTAAACTAATTAGTGCTGTCTTTTCTGGTTCTCTACTGTGTTATGTGGACTTAAAGAAAGCACTTTACTCCATATGACAAGTAAAAGTGAAGAATATTGAAAGTAACCAAGAATCACTAAGGCTTTATCATAAAAATGTGAGGATATCAACAAGTTTAGCTAGAATAGCCATGTGGGGGCAATACTCATGACCTAGAAGCAAATCCAACCTATATCACTCACCTAGTGGCTCCCTATACACCCAACAACAAAATAGAAAACAATAACCAATATTCTTAAAGTTTGGTTTCTTACGTATAGTTATAACCGTGAATAGAGGTGTTCATTTGAGTCATCAAATTGATTTCAGGTTAGGTATTTACTATTTATAAGTGGATTCAAAATCGGATCTTGTGTCCACATTGGTTTTTGCGTATTTGAAATCATTTTAAAGTTGGGTCAAAGTTGGGTTCGGTTACAAGATGGGTGAATTTTGGGTCGTCAGGTTTGTTTTGAACACCTCTAATCGTGAGACAACAACAATGCCAAAGTCTTAATCCTAAAAGTTTTGGATCAACAACCAATCAATCAGTTTCAGTGGTTAGCCACTAATTCTTCTTCTACATTCATTTCAATTTTCTACCATCTCAACCAATTCTACCTCCTTTATATCCTTTTCCACTCCACCCACCAAGTTATCTTTGGTCTTCATCACCCTCTTTAAAATTCTCCGACTATGAGATAGCACTAAAATTCTAGTGATGAGAAAATTGTATTTCACCAAAGTAGTGGAGTTCAATATGTCAAATTCGCATCATAAACACAGAAGCAGCGGATAAAAAAGCCTACATTGCAGATTTTCTGGTTCACATCATAAGCATACATACATTAATTGTAGGGAATAGTATGAAATCATGTATTGGGAAACAGATTTGTCAACCTCATGCTACTCCTTGTCTCAATGAGTCTCTTTGAGAAACTGTAATAGTGTAATTAGATCACAGAACTTGACTACATTTAAATCATCATGTTGAGTAACCTAGAAATAATCTAAGGAGCTGAAATTAATCCATCATTTACCATTATTTAGCATGAAAAATCATCATCATATTAGCAAAATATAACTTCTCCAAATCAAGGGACTGTTTGGCCGTGCCCTCCTTTATGGGTATGAGTTACCGCCTTCTTTCCCTCTCCAAACCCTGATCATAGTAAATTATACACTAGGTATGATGATGATGATAACTTCTCCAAAGTAGAAATCTAGCCTAATATAACTCCAAACTTAATCTCAGAAATAACAACTAGATGACACTGAACCAACTCTAAAAAGACTCTCCCAAGTCCCACCCACACCGCCCCTCGTTCATAGGAACTATGATCAGGTCTGGGGAGGGAAGGAAGACAACAACCCATAGGATGCCCAAAGAGTCCCTCGACTCGAGATTTTGACAAATAAGCTAATTCCACAACAGTATACCCAAAATGAATGTCAGTATAAAAATTCTACTACCATAGCCACAGGTATCACCATTCATCAAGTATTCCTGCCTAAAGCTACAAGCCCAGTAGAAATCCAGAGATTTTGACAAGCAAAATTCAGACATAAACACACATCATTACCCACTGTAAGGGAGAACAATCAATATGAACAAACAAAAATAAAGTACAACCTCATACAAAGTACTAAAGATAGGCAAATACTGTACCAAGTACAAACAGTAAATTACATTGTATATAATTTTTTATTTTAAATCTGAAGGATAATTTAGAGGGACAATTGTGGTATACATGACTCCTAATGTATTTTCCAAATAATGTACTGTATTTTTTTTAAAAAAATAACCAATACTCCAAATTCCAAATCCAGAATAAGACACCAGCATAAATTTTCAATTAAAATCTGTAAATAAAAATACACCAACCCGTTAACCCTTCAATAAAATTTTTTTGAAATATACTTCACATACAACTAAAAAAAGTAATTAAAGTAATCCACTACATCAACATTATCAGAAATTGGAATTCAACTTCATCAAAATTATACTTCAATAAATTTAAAGTAACGATCTTTTAACCAGAATTGAAAATAAAATGAGAAATTCAAGTTTACCTCTAAATGGGAAGTTTCAATAGAGGAAGAAAAACAAAAAATAAGAGTGGGTTTGGGAAGAAAAGAACTGGATTTCCGAAAACAAAGAGGAATTTTGGAAGGGTTGATGAGTAAGACAACTTTTTTCCAAGCTTCATTGAATAATTCCATTGTAATCGCCGGCGCCGCCACTAAGCCGATGACGGCGCCGGCGAGGAGTGAAGCCGGCGGCGGCATTAATCGCTCGGTTTGCAAGTCGGAGAGAAAAGGTGGGTGTGGGGAGTGTATTAGTATTAAGTGAAGTGAAGGTTTTTTAGAGTTGGTGATGGTTATGTTTGGATTTATTTGTATAATAATTTTTGTTTTTTTGGGAGGAGGGAAATGGATTTTTGTTGGGTTGTGGATGGTTTGATTTGACTACCCAATGATCCAAACAACATAGTGGGGCTTTTGTGAAATCATTTTCTAATAATAAATCATTATTTTGGTATAATCAAATTAATATTATTGGATGAATATTTATTATTCCAGACACTAACCCTAGTTTTCTATGAGCGGAATACATCGGGTATGATGATGATGATGGGTGAATATTTATCACCTTGTCTTATTATATTTGTTATTGATCGCTTTAAAATTATAAGGTGATCATTTTAATAAACCAAATATATATGGGTTAGTCCAATAAAGACAATCTCACCTTGCGACCGTCTTATTTAAGAATTTTTTATTGAACCTATATAAACCTATATGAAACATAATTCATACTTCACATTGCAATAAAAATATATTTCTCATGGTATTGCTTACTGGGGGTGTTTATTATCAGGTACTCGGCATTTTGGGTACCCGAAAAGCCGGGTACTCGGTTAGTCGGTACCTTTTCCAACGGCCCGTGTCCCGGCCCAATTAATGCGGGTAACCGGATAAGTCGGGTCGGGACACCAGGTACCCGGTTTTATTTTTTGATTATTTGGACAAATTTAATTTAATTGTTAATAATTAATATTCTACTAATTTTGACAAAATCAGCATGGTGTAATTTTGAAAGCCAAAATTCCAAAACTCAATAGTTTGTTTGGAAGCTTCTTAATTGTTAATAAGTAATATTCTAGGCTTCAAGCTTCTTCATTTGCAAAACTTAAAACGCGGAAGTCAGTGACTTGTGTCGTGTAGCTTAAAGCTTCTTCTTTTTCATCGATTTCAGTTGTGCATCTTTTTGTTCATCTGCCAATATATTTTGATCAAAAATCAATTAAAGAGAAATTAAGAACCAAGCAAAAACAAAATCAAGAACATAAAAACAAATAAAGATGAAGATTAACCCACTTTAGGAAGATAAAGATGAATCAAGAATTGAAATACAAAACAAACAAAAAAAATTAACGAAATTAGTCAAGAACTGAACATCATAAAAATGAAATCAAGATGAAGATTGACATACCTTTAGGAAGATGAAGATGAATCGCTGAGAAAAAAGGAAGATGAAGCTGAACTACTGAGCAAAAAACGATGCCTAAACTTGGCTAAAGTGAGAGTGAAGCTTGAAAACCCTAAAAAAAGGAACCTGTTGAGTTAAGGAGTGAAAAGTGAAACTGAAACTAGAAGCCCAAAAAAATATAATAAAAAGTAAATATATATATGAAGCGGGTCATTAACGGGTACCCCGTTTATTTTTAAATTGGCCCATGACCCGACCCGGACATTTCAAATTTTTTTAAGATTTGACCCGCCATTTATTATGCGGGTCATCGAGTACACCCCTATTGCTTACATAAAATAATGGAAAATTTTTCAAGAATAATCCAACCTTTTATTGATTTTTCTATAATAATCCAACTTTTGATTAAGCATCAATAATCTCAACTAAATGGAGTGTTTGCTAAGAATGCACCAAGATAATCTCTTACCTATACAACAAGTCATTTTGCATAAAAAAATTTAAAAATAAAATACAAAATTAGATTATAAAAAAGTTAAAAAAATTTTAAAAAAATAAAATGAAATCAAGTAGGAATATTTTTTGATTTTTTAATATTTTTAATTTTTCCTTTTTTGTTTAAAAATCGGTCACAATTTGGACAACAATATTCTTGGGAAAGTGACCCTAAAGTTGGAATTATTCATGACTAATTAAAAGTTGAGATTATTATAGGAAAATCAATAAAAGATTAGATTATTTTATGTAATTTTTCTAAAATAATTTATGTATATATAGAGTCACTAGTGTAGAACCCCGTGCAATGCACGATTTTTTTAACATCGACACATATAAACATATGATATTAAAAAAATCTAAAAATAGTATGCCGTAGAAACACTCAATTTTGACAGTTATATGTATGAATTAACTTTGTAATTTTGAAAATTGTCAACAATATATTAATTAAGCAGTATATTATATTCTTTAATTTACTCAAATTAACTATAAATAAATGTTAGTCAAAAGATACTTTAATAGTAGATATATTGTTCAAGATCAATTGTCATTTCATTAGTCTTTAGTCAATAAGTGAATTTTGGCAAGTTCTCTAAAAAATTGACACTTGGAATTTTCCAAGCTTTTTATTATAATGTATGATTGTGACTTGAGTGCATCATTATGTTTGTCATAAGTGGGTGCATTGAGATTGCATTGATCGTGTGCATTAAGGTGGGTGAGTTAAAGTGTATTTATGTGTATGTTAAATGCATGAAGTTATGAGTGCATTTAGAAGTGTCTTATATATGTGTTGTAATGGATATATTTAAAGCATGACGAATGTACTTAATGAGGAATTTTGAAGATCAATAATCAGTTTGATTTATAACAGGTGCTCAAACAAGACACTCAAAGGAATCACCTTGCCTTGAATAAGCATAGATTTTGGAAGCAAACAATAGGCATTGGAACCAAGTGCTCAAACGAGCACTTTAGTGTGAAGCAGACAGAAAGTCACAAAAGGCTCTGCTCAAACGAGCATTATGTTGGCTCGAACTAGTTGGTAGCCATTGTTCATAAGATTCTATTTTTGGATCGTTTTGTATTCTTAGAGTTGTTATATCTTATTTTAGCTTTAAGTTTGCATAGTCATTAATGTATTTAGTTTTTGTAGATAGAGAGTTCATATGCTCATTGTAATCATCATAAAATAACCCCTTAGCCTAAACATATAGCCTTAATCTCCTTTATTCTCAATTGTAATAGTTCATTGTAAGAGTTCTTGAAACTCTAATGTTATAGTATAATCAAAATACTACACACCTCCGAGAATATAACCTACATTTGGTGAACCTCGTAAATTTTTGTGTTCTTTATTTGCTTTGTTTAAATTCTAATTTAAAATCAAATTTAATAAATTAATAAGTAAAAACTACGATAATTTAGTAGCAATTATGTAAATATTGAATTAACAACCTTAATGGGTGAAATTTCACTAGAACATTTTTGGCCCGTTTGGTAGATAGTAATAAACAATGGTAACAAGAGTGAAAAACTAGTGCATTTTTAGTTGAAAAATGTCTTGTTACTTTGATGGTCATGCTTGTCTAACTTTAATCATCTCATTTTCGTCGTAAAATTCATTCTAATGCATAACCATTGAGAGGGGTGGTATTTTTTTTTTATCAAAGTTTCATTACCATGAGAATGATATGGAATATTTGATAAAATTTTACACTATAAATCATTTTCGTTACCACCATTTAGTACCACTGATCAAACGGACGGTGTTTGGTCGCATGCTCTCAAAGTCTCTCACTTGCTTTCGTTGCCTTGCCACTTTTAGCTCCCTTGAAACATAATCTTCACAACCCCAATTCCTCTTCCATGGAAGAAGAAGAACCTTCGAAAAAGCACCAACCTTTAGATTCTTCAAAACCCATCAATGAACTCATTTGGTTTTCTTTCATCTCCACAACAATCAAACTACTTTTGATCCCATCTTACCATAGCACTGATTTCGAAGTTCATCGAAATTGGCTTGCAACTACTTATTCTCTTCCTCTTTCTCACTGGTATTCTGACACTACTAGTCAATGGACTCTTGATTACCCACCTTTCTTTGCTTATTTTGAGCTCTTTCTCTCCTTTTTTGCCTCCAAAATCGATCCCACCATTGTTAACCTTCATGAAGGTCTTAATTACAAAGCTGATTCCGTTATTTATTTTCAAAGAATCACTGTTATGGTCTCTGATTTGGTTCTTCATTATGCTATATATCGAATTACCCGACATTTGGATTCAACTAAGAGGAGACTGATCTGGGTTTTGGTTATTTGGTCGCCTGGATTGATGATTGTTGATCACATGCATTTTCAGTATAATGGGTTTTTGTTGGGTTTGTTATTGCTCTCTATTTCCGGGCTAATTGAAGGAAATGATTTGATGGGTGGTTTCTTTTTTGCGGTTTTGTTATGTTTTAAGCATTTGTTTGCAGTTGCTGCGCCTATTTATTTTGTGTATTTGTTGCGGCATTATTGTAGAGGAGGGTTAATTAAGGGTTTTGGGAGGCTTTTGGTGATGGGTTTGACAGTAATGGTTGTTTTTGTTGCGGCTTTTGGACCTTTTGTTTATCATGATCAGGTAATTATGTTATACCCTTTTGTAAAAATTGCTTCTTCATGGATTTAGAATGTGTTTAGTTGATTATTATGCTGTTTGATTTGTTGTTAGAGGTGTTAATGTGAAAATGTTGTGCTTTTCTTGGTCTTTGATGTTCTCCTTTGTTGTATTGTGGATCTTTAGATGATTACACCTTGTAGGGAAATGCTTTTGCTAGTTTCTTACTTGTCTAATGGGATTGTATTGTGTAAAAAATATTGTTGATAAATTTCTAGTAAGACAGAAAAGGGGATTCTTGAAGGTATGATGAAGTAAGGGTTGAATGAAGGCTAAAGAAGTTTGGAGTACTAACCTTCTTGTAGGGAAATGTATTGTTTAAGTTCAACCCAATGAATGCAATATGTTAACGATAATTTTGCAAAATAATATTTGGAGTAGCTATTTTGGAAGACCAAACAATTGAAGATCTATGATTATGATCTTATGACTAGTTAAAAATGAAAGTGAGGTCAGATCACTGATATGATGAAAACAATTAATAAAGTTTGTTGCAATGTGGGAATCGGGCAAGCAAAATGAATGATTGGTATGAAGTTTCTCATGATACAAGAAGCTAAGATGCTTTGTAAGTTGCAGGAAACATCTATGATGTATTGGGTCAGTGTAACACAAATCGCCAGTTAATTCGCTTTTGATTCGCGATTCGCTCAAAATGACTCTAAAATAGCCCAAAACCAACCATAATTGGCTTTCGTTAATTCGCGATTTGTAAGGAGATTAGTGAATCATGTGACAGTGTATTGGGTAGTTGCATGAGATGTTTAGAAGGCAAAGGTAAATCAGTTAGCTCCCACTTGCTGACACTAAGATTAAGTCTCGAATTTGTTCTACAGGTGAGATAGGAAAAAGAAGTAGAGGAAATTTTATTATGATTTTGATGTCTATAGTTTAGTTTTGATGTATGCTATGGTTTTACCACACTATCTTATGGTACCTAAGGACTGTGGTGTTGGTGTTCAGGTCTTATGAAATGTGAGTAAGGAGTATCATGAAGCATTGTGAAGTTGTAAAATGGTTCGTTCATATATAAGACGATTTACAATTGATACTTGTATAATTGCAAAGAGAACTGCGAGATATATATATGATGATGTTGATTTGAGAAAGTCTGTTTAGCTTGTAAAATGACTTAACTAGGGAGGGGGAGGGGGAGGGGGAGGGGCAGGGGGGATCTATGCCATGGCAATCAAAGCAGAGTGTACACAACTAGGTGAAGATTTTCTATGGATGGCATAAATGATAAAGCCACCAGAAAAGGGCTTATACTGCTTTAGTTGATAGTGGGTGTCACTGTGTCGCGGATCATGGGATAAATGACTCATGTTCTCTAATATACGTGAAATCACTGGAAAATCTGGAAGCGGTACATTTATTAGCGTAATAATATGTGAAGGATTAACGAAATAGGGAGGAAGTACTAGAATTGCAAAAGATATGAGATAGCAAATGGTGCGCATGATTATTTTTTTGAGTGCCAAATAGGGAAAATTGTTCCAATATTAATGCTTTAGGTAATAAATATATATGTACATACATTCCTGTAAAGATCCTGTAATTACTTGTGTGTTGTGAACATGCAACGTGAATTTTGGTCTTTTTCTCTCATTTTCAAAAAAGGAGATTGTTTTTTTTTTTTTTTACCTAATAGTAATAATATGCTTGATGTGTACTTCATTATTCACTATGGAGAAATCTTTTTAGCTTAAAGAAAAGGTTTCTACAACGTATACATTTTTTGTAATTAATTTCTCAATTTATATGTTGCTCACATTGGTCCCAAGTTGTTATCTGAGGTTTTTGTTAGAGTTTATATGTTGGGGCCTCAACCAAAAGCTTAAGCTGATAGTTAAGGCCCCAAGATATGTTATATACTGTGAAGTTGATGCTTGAGGCCCTAGGATACTCTAACAATTTACTTTTGATGTTTAGTAAAATAATACAGACATTTTTCAGATTTATTTTTTGAGTTAGTACGAGTTTTCATTTGTTTGTCCTTTTGGAGATTTATATATGATAATGTTCTGTAAAATAATAGGGCCGATGTCAAGACATTATTGTTCTCTTTGTTTCTTTTTGCAATATTTGTTCATTTTGAACAATTTGATGCTTTTTCTGTGAGGGAAAATGCTTGCTTGTTATTAGTTGTCTTGTTGGAATCAGAAGTGTCAAATGCGTAGTTAAGAAATTTTAAGGTAGTATATAACGGGAAGTTCTTGAAGGCATGATGAATGAGTGACAGTTTTAGGGATTTGTGATCATTATTTCTTCAAAAAAAAAAAAAGTTGCTTATGGCCTGATATCTTTAATTTATGCTAAAATCTGGGAATGTAGGATTAAATGTCATTTTGAAAGTAAAAGAAGTAGCTTAAAAAGGTTGCCTTTATATTGTTGGGATAACCTGTATAAAATTTTTGATAACAATGATTATATTATTTCCGATACATGTAATATATCATATTCTTCTTTTAGATACATGTAATACTTTTGAAAGTAAAAGAAGTAGCTTAAAAAAGTTGCCTCAAATTCTTCTTTGAGATACATGTAATATTTCCAAGGAAGAAGAGATAGAGGATTATTTTGATTATAGTGATTATATTATTGAGATTATGGACTAGAACTATCATATTGAGAAATACCAATGAAAAATCAATTATGGGATCTGTTGGTTAAAGTCGATGAGCCAAAGCAGAGGCTTTGTATTGAATTTGAAGAAAATGAGTAAAGTTCTTACCCACTAAGGAATCAGGTCAAGCAAGATGAATAATTCGTATGAAAATCGTTTGTAAAAGGGGGATGATTATGATTTGGGTGTCATAGGAAACATGCGTTGGGTAGTCACATGAAAAGTTTAATTTTGTTGGGTTAAATAAGTTAGCGCTTGCTAGCCAGCCTCTTTGAATAGAAATCTCAAGCATTTAGGCAAAGAAAGAATGTACAAAATAATCTACTATCTATAGCTGAAACTTTGATGTATGCAAAAGTTTTATCTATTGTCAATTTGTCACGTAGTGACTATGGATTAAGGTTTTGGTATCGATTGAAGATTCATATAAGGACTGAGGAATATCAAGGAGCACTGAGAAGTTCAAAATTGATCCTTCGATAACTAAGCTGATTGACAAAGCATGCTTGTATAGTGGTAAAGGAACTAGTGCTTATAGGATATACATGTAACTGTGCAACACACATATAACGTTTTCAGTTTTTGAAAGTCAGCATTGAATAAAGTTTTCATGGGAGCTATGTTATGGCAATCAAAGCAAAGTTCATTAAGCAACTAAAGTTGGTGAAGGTTTATTATTGATGAAGAAGCAACAAGTTGAGATTTAGCCATAGAACAAAACTATGTCTTATACTGCAACAGTCAATTGTAGATGTGAGGTATCATTAGATGTCCGATTTTGATAAGAAGGGGCACATGTGCCAGCATTTTCCACAAGTAAAGGAGTGTTAGTAGATAGGGCAGAGATAATATCTTTAGCAAGAGAAAGGGAGAGTGTCAAATGAAAATGTGAGGAAGTAACCATAGTTTATAAGATACACGGCATAGTTAGCTTATGACGTACCCTACTAGATTTTAGATGTCCAAGTAGTTATCATCTGTTTAATAGTTAGGTTGTAATTACGGGAAATGATATTTATATTTCTAATGAGCCCATAGGCGGAGCCACATGCCCTCCTCTGCCCTCAAGTGAGGGCACTGCCCTTTCTTAAAAAATGGGTAAAATTGCTATGAAACGGAGTTGAACTCAAGAACTCGTGCGTTAAAATTGCAATGCAGACTTCATTATATCATATAGTATATATCTTTTCTTAAGTACATTTTACTCCATATTCCAAACTCCCTCCATGCTCAAGCACAACACCTCAACTCCAATTCCCAATTGATGTTTTCACTCTCCACATAAAAATAATTTATTACACTGTGTTGAAGTGCCCATATATTACCCACATGTGAGTTGTGCCACATCGGAGAAAGAGAAGAGTATGAATCACTTTATAAACTCAAGGAGTAGCTCCAACTATTACCAATTGGTTTTAGTAGTGAACTTTCTTTGGGTTTATGAGTGGACTACTTTTTCTTCTCCTTGTTTGGGTTGCCCAACCCCATTTTCTAAATTCTATCACACTGCATATATATATATATATATATATATATATATATATATATATATATATATATATATATATATATATAATATATATATATATATATATATATATATTTGAATTATGAGTCATTTGATAACAAGTCATAGATAGTGCCGTAGTGGTTGACTGGTAGTTGTAAAAATACACTTGTCATTTTCTGTACAAAATTTTCTACCACATAATAGCACTCCTTCAAGTGTTGATAGACGAGAATAAATTTTGTGAAGAAAAACACTATCTTTGGAGTCGAACAAGCATGAGAAAGAACCTTCTCTTGTGATTTTCCTAGCAAAATTACACTAAAATTTCATTTTGTACCATTTTTGAACACCATGTTCCAAACGGACTGTAAAATAAAGAGAAAATGTTCAGAGTTCAGACAATTCAATCATAATCTTATTTTCATGTATTCTTGTAGAATTTGAACCCAATGTTATAGAACATCATTCTCCCCAAGAAGGTAACTTGTTCTCTACCCTGATCTCATTTTAATTTGTGCAAAAAGGAAAATAGGAGTATATAATTTTCAATTTAAAAATAGGTTAGCGATTTGGTCACTCTTATTTGAAAAGAACAATAAAGTGTTCTGCCTTGCAATATACAAGAGAGAATTATTATGTCAATTTTTGAATGTTGAACGATTTTTTCGTGGAGATTTTAACAATATTTAACACTTTCACATTTTTTATTTATTACCGTACGAATTTAGGAGTAATTACCTCCCCCAAACCCCCAAAGAAAAAAAAGGTTCTTCGAAGGCGCAAATATCAATTTAGCTTAGAACAGTCCGTCTTGGCGTCTTGCCTTTTAGTGATGATCAAGTGAATGGAAGGGAAGGGTCTTAATGCCGGATGTCTGTTGTAAATCATGTAACTGGTCATTTGCGTGTGTGACTATCATCTGATTATGCTTATGTAACATTGTCTTCCATGTGTGAAATTGTTTCGTGTAGTGTTTTTACGTGTTTGCTACATTAAATTCATTTGGATTGCAATTGTTCTTTTACTGGGTAATTTACTTGCTCGGTTATTATTTTGCAGATGCTGCAAGTTATCCATCGAATGTTTCCTTTTGGTAGGGGTCTATGCCATGCATATTGGGCTCCAAACTTTTGGGTTTTCTACATAATGGCTGATAAACTCCTTGCTTTCTCTCTTAGAAGAATGGGTTTCGATGTCCCTAGACCTACTGGATCTTTCACTTCTGGGCTAGTGGGGGACTCATCGCCCTTTGCTGTACTACCTCAGGTAGCTTAATGTACGGTATAAAAGTAAAATTCATTTTTGGTTGACCATATTATGTTCAAAGGGCCCTTATCCAACCCAGCCCGTCCCATTGGACACCCCTACTCCTCGCTAAAGAAGTTTCACCATTTATGCTTCTATATGTGATAAAATACTTTTATCCTGTTTACAGATCACCCCTTTGGTGACCTTTGTGATGGTGCTGCTTGCCATTTTTCCGTGTCTTCTAAAAGTATGGAAGAATCCTGAGCCGAGGAAGATTGCTAGATGGATAGCCTATGCTTACACATGTGGCTTTTTATTCGGTTGGCATGTCCATGAGAAAGCAACGCTCCATTTTGTTATTCCCTTGGCAATCAATGCAATGGACAGCATAAGTGATGCGAGGCATTACTTTTTACTCTCAATAGGTATGCATTTTGTTTCCTTTTTTCCCCCTTTTGATGACAAACTTTGTAAATTATCAAATGAAATTTGTTAAATTAGTTCAAGTAGTGGCTGCCTTCCGAGCAATGGAATATACATAACATGTTGATATAATCGTCATTAGTGTAGGCTAGGGGTGTTCTACGGGCCGTGCCCCCATTTTGAGCCCTTATCCGGCTCGTTTTTAGAAGGTTTTTGTAAATAGAGTGGGCTACTGGGCTCTACTACAATTAGAATGGAGCGGGCTATATGAGGGCTGGAAACAGGCCTTTGTAAATGGAAAAAGGTTTATACTCAAGCAAGTAACCTCTTATTTGCTTAAGCCCGGCCTGACCCGTATGTGGCCCGTTGAACACCTCTAGAACTGTAGGCTGCATTATGATTTATGAGAGATGCATAAAAGGGCTGATTGATATGTTAAAAGCTTATATGCGTGCTCAACGAGTATATTCCTTCTAGTTGGCCATCTTTTGATTTTTCATGGTATGTATCGTTTTTGGTGAATAATTGTGCACATTTTTTGTTTGTATGGTAACTTTAACTCTAACCCATAAAACTTTCTACCTCTGTTTTGTTATGTTTAAGATACTTGTGGGATCCCCTCCTTGTTTTGTAATGAAAGATAATTGAGCGTTACTAAACTGTTTTGCTAATCTCCTCACGAATCAAAAAGGCGAGTTATCGAAGTTTTGGACAATTTTCAGAGCCGTTTTGGGCGAATCGTGAATTAAAAAAGTGAATTAGTTGGTGAAATACGTTACACATGTGATACGAGTATACGACTAACTATTTCTTTACATCATATATGCAGTCTCGTGCTATTCGCTCTTCCCGCTTCTGTTTGAAGCCAGAGAATACCCAATAAAAGTGACGCTTCTGCTTCTGCACTGTATTCTCTTGTGGTTTGGTTTCTCCGCCTTTTTTACCGAAGGCACGATTACAAATTCAAAGAAACATTCCCCAAAGAAAAACAGTGACCGGGGTTTAGATAGAGACCTTTCCGATAAAGGGAAGCTCGACATTGGGTGGATCCGTAGGAGCTACTTGGTGGGTCTTGTCGCAGTTGAAATATGGGGTCAGTTTTTACATCCTTTGATTCTTGAGAACAAGCTTCCTTTTCTACCTTTGATGTTGGTTTCTATATATAGTGCATTCGGAATGATTTACTCTTGGATATGGCAGCTCAAATGGATTGTTCTGTCATCCTCATGATTCTCGTAAATTCATCTATATATTGATTTCGAAACCACACGTAGAGCTGAGTTGAGTTTGTTTTTCTGCGATAACGTTCTTAGTATTCTTTTTCGACACACATGTATTGCAAACTGAAAAACCCTTTTGCATACTCTTGCTAGTCCCGCTTTTCTAACTCTTTTCCCTCAGCGAATCCATAGCTTTCGAGTGACAATGGTGGTTGTACAATCGTAACTGTAAAATGCGTGTTTGAAAAACTCGAAATGATGAACGAAGCCTAGTTTAGGGATTTACTATCATTATAATCTCCTGATATGAGGCTGATTTGATTAGGAAAACTCATCCTAGACTAAAGAGCAAGACTTCCAACAAATTTTGATTTGGAAAAGTGTTTTTGACTTGGGTTTCAATTTCAACTTCATTGCAAAAAGAAGGCCGCATTATTGTGTTGCAACTGTATCACAATAGTGTTGGTCCTACAATGAGCAAAATATTAGCTCACACAAGTGCTTTTTTTCCGAAAGCGTATTTATTAAAAGCTTTAAGGTTAAGCATACTTAGCGTTAGCATGGCTGTGTGGGTGTTGTGCGACAGCAGAAGCAAGATTGATGAACAATAAGAAATTCAATGCAAATAATAAGAAATAACATTAGAGATTTAACGTGGATCACTATCAATGTGATAGTTACATCTACTAGCACCAAAAACGAACAATTTCAGTATGAACTGCAATTAATTACAAAGGTGAATCAAGTTTTTAACTCACAAACTACAATGGCTCAATTTGTGTACTCTCTATTTTGTGGCTTAAGTTTATATAATAAATCTGAAGCAGAAGATACTTGGGCTCCAAATCCTGAAAATAACCACCCAACATCATGGGAACATGAAGGAGTAGCCACTATGACATGGAGTAACCACCCAAAAACTTGTAACTCCTTTTGAACCATCTCTTGAATCAACATTTTTCATGACTAAGACTCAATTCGAGTCACTAATCATCAATATTCTTCACCTTGACCAGAACTCGTAGTCGCAAACGATCCCATCAACACACAGTGAAATGTCTCAAACCAAACTCGATGCGGGGCTCATGCATTAGCCATACATCTCGATAAGTCTTAAACAAAGACTCATATGATAAGTCTCCAACCAAGACCTATCACATACTCTCCAAGTATAACAACTCATAATATTCCACATGCATCACAAGCCCCGAGTAAGCTCCACCTTAAGGCCAACATGCCTACAAAATTTAGAAAGCTCCCCAACATCGCCCCTAAGGGCCTACAACATCACATAGTAGTCTATATTTAACAAGCCTAAGCAATGTTTATACTTAAAAAACGGAACAGACTTGGTAAAGAAATCAGTTGGGTTGTCAGTGGTCCCGATCTTCTTTACCTTTACCCTCTTATCAGTATGTAAGAAATGATACCTGACATTAATGTGCTTGGTCCGATCATGGTGCACTTGATCTCTAGCTAAGCAAATAACACTTAGACTATCACAATACATCGTAGCAAAATCTTGTGCGATATCCAATTCACCTATAAGGCCTTTTGGCCATATCTACTCCTTGGTCGTAGAAGTTATAGCCATGTACTTAACTTCAGTAGTAGAAAACATACCGAAGACTGCAATCTAGACTTCCAACTAACCATAGAACCACCCAAAGTGAACACATACCTAGTCACCGACCTTCTGGTATCCACATCAGCTGCATAATCGGAATAATTATAACCAGTTACCAAACACTCCTTACCATTTTCATACACAAGACCATTCCATACATCGTGTCAGTGTTCCCTCTCAAATAGCGAAAAATCCTTTTCACCCCCTGTCAGTGTTCCCTCTCAGGTTGAGCCATAAACCTACTCACAACACTAACAGCATGCGCAATATCCAGCCAAGTACAGACCATTGCATACATCAAACAACCAACTTCGTTGACATACAAGACTCTAGACATATAAGTTAACTCTTCCTCAGTTTAAGGTGACATAGACAAAGACAACTTACAGCTTATAGATGTTGATGTACTTATTGGCTTCGACTTCTCCATCCCAAATCGAGACAAAATCTTTTCAATGTAGCTGTTCTGAGTCAAGAAAAGCTTACCTCTAGCTCGATTCCTGTAGATCTCCATACCCAAAATCTTTCTAGCTGGACCCAAGTCCTTCATGTTCATTGACACCTATACCTTTTCACCATTGAATTGATAACAAGATTCCAAACTCTCACCATGACAGACTAATAAGATCCTTATTTTTTTGATAATTCAAACATTTCAAATAATGCAAATTCTTGTGAGAGACAATCTTTTTGAGAGACCACTTCTAATTGGGTCGACCCATAAAGAAAAACTAAGGTAAGAATATGCATTAAGCTTTTATTGGGTTGGGCCTGTGAGATGTCTGTCAGAGAGACGGTCTCTCAAGAGACCGACTGTTCAAATAATACCATATGTCCATATACAATTTTAGTATAGCAACATTACTTTTTTAAATATATCAATATATAGTCTATGATGCTTTGATATCTCATGTGCACTTTATATATATGCGAAGTTCCATATATTGTAATGATCAATCGAAAACATCTTGTTAATATCACCAATAAGAGTAAAATTGCGTACAAAATCTTCTAGATGTGAGCCATTTCATGACCTTCGGGTATTAAATTATAACTAAAAGTTACATTTCTCATAAAATTTCAACATGAGATAGTTAAAGTAAATAATGGTGATTTGTAATCTTGACGAATCACTTTTATGTGGAAAATTTAATAAGTTGTGACTTTTAAGATTTTAATTTATCTTTTTCAATTTTATTTACTTTATTGATATTTGTTTTATCTTTTATGATAATTTACAAATAACGATTATTGATTAGAAATTCTAATGTTAATATGTTATCACAATTATTTCATTTGTTGACGTGGCATGACATTTACATTATTCATTAAAATATTTTTTGTTGGTTGCTAACAAGTTTGTAAATTGTGACACAAGACATATCGATTTTAGTGGCAACAAACTACAAGTTTTCTTCATTTATTAATGAAGTTATAAATTCATTGCTTCCAATTGGAAGAATTGCGAAATGAAAAATAACCCAAAGAAAATACTTTTATTGTGGTGATTTTAATTAGAATTTAAAGCACTCAAAATCCATATAGTTAGTACTCACATAAATTTCTTTTTGAGCTTGTAAGTTACAATTTCTCAACGCAAAAAAAATAAAAAATTACGTGGATCAATTATGAAATGACACGTAATTTAGTTTTCAGTTTCTTTGCCACATAAAATAATAAAATATCTGCTTTTTAAATTATATAATGCAATTAAATAAAGAGATCGAAAAATATATTGTAGCTTGATAGTTAAGGTAGTCAATTATTTAGCAAATCACGGAAGAATACTATGCTAATTTTGTCTCTAAGTCAATAGATAGATGAATATTGAATAATATCAACAGACCTAAATTAAGTAAAAATGTAAATTTATTGCTACATTAAATAGCAAATTTATTGACATAATTAGCATCCTAGTCTTCCGTGATTTGCTAAATAATTGAATTATTTATTGACTAAATAAGCACGACTATACCTTATTTATCAAGTTACTGACTATACTGCCTCACCAACTGCATATGCAAGTCAATACTCTTCACCCGTGAGTTTGTGGGCCGAGTTTGCGGGTGTCTCCTGTCCACATGAGTAGGCCACGGTGAGATTATGTGACAAATTGTCATGGTCTAACATGGTTTCTGAAACGATGGTGGTTCCTTGGATATGACGTGGCTCACATGTGAGGGGGAGTGTTAGAAATACTTCACATGTGAGACAAGATCCCACGTCGATAAAATAGTGGATTGTAAACTTGCATATATATTGAGTGGGCTAATCTTCCTACGATCATATTGTTTACGGGAACCAATGACCTCACCAAGTGCATCTTCAAGTCAACGTTCTTGACTCGTGGGTTTATGGGCCGAGTTCACGAGTATCTCGTGTCCGCACGAGTGGGCCTCGGTGAGATTATGTGAGGAATGTCCCGGCATAACACATATATTATAGATTTTAATTTTGGAGAGAAAAATAAACTATAAGTTTTCGTGAGATATTATGGACAAAATTAGAGAAGTAAAGGAGTACATTTTATTTCTCTCTTAAATTAAAACCTATAAGTAGCCATCCTAGTTGAGGACATCACCTCACCTAGATACGCCACTAAAATACTTAAATTCCCTCTTTCTCTTCGTTTGTGTGCAAAAACTTAAATAAAAAAAAATTAAAAAAAAAAAAAAAAAACCAAGGTGACATAGAGTAATTATTATTGATATTTATATTAACATGTAATTTTCTCTTTGAATATGTTTTTTTAAGGGTTTTTTTATCCTATGTCACAATGGTATAGGTTAAGAGCACTAAATTCTTTTATGAGCTTACTTTTTTCTTTTAAATATGCTCTTGGAAATAATGATTTCATATATACATTAATTGATATAAGTATAAAAAAAAAATAAAGAAATCTTTTATTTAAGTTGGTAGATAAAAGGTAATTAATACTCCCTACAAGAGATAATAGGTCAGACAAAACGGTTTTTATTTTAAATTAAAATTGTTCATTGATAAAAGAGTTAAATAACATTTATACTAGACTAACAACAAACATAAACATAAAATTTGAGATCAAACAACAACCTAAATTAGTAAATTGACGATCGTTGTAAATGATATCTAGTATTTTTACGTATCTTTTTTATATAGTTGTTTGACTTTTAGCTTTTTCGATAAAATATGATTTTCACATAAAATTGAATCAACTTTTTATTGATTTATCTTATTCACTATAAATCTAATTTTTGATTGTGATATATAATTAAAAATTGTTAATTGTTGATATTATCATACAATACTATAAAAGTCTTGGAAAATTTCAAATGTTATCATTTAAGGAGGCATGACAATATTTATCAAATTTAAAATCTAATGTTTTTTGTTTAAGTTTGAAGCTAAATTAGGTAAAGTATCTGTAAGATATACTATAGTAATTCTATTTAGTTAACTTCAAATTTAATATGTTCAATTGAATGAAAAAAAGTTATATATCAGGTAAACAATTAAAATAAACGTCAGTAATCATGTTTTGATTTAAAAAATCATGTATTTGGTAAATTTAATACATTGGTTACTACTTACATTATTGTTTGAAACTATTTTTATATATATTTTGCACTAACAAATTCGTGCATTGCACGAGTTTCTATACTAGTATAAGATAAATGCATCAAAATTTGATTAAAAGAATCAAAAAGATATTTTTTTTACTATGCTATTTCCTATAGATTCAAAAATAATATTATTATAAGTTACCCCCTCCATTCTTTTAAGTTCTTCCACCTTACTTTAACGGGTAGTTTCAAAAGTTCTTCCACTTTAGAATACTTTCTATTTTTGAAAAGTTTTCATCCCACTTTTACCCCTTAAAACTTCACTTTTCTTACTTCACACTACTATTTAATTATTTTCTCTCTCATACATCCAATACAATCATTACTTCACACTGCTATTTAGATATTTTCTTTTTATACTTTCAACACAGTTATTACTTCACACTACTATTTAATTAAAATAATACCCACTACAACCAAAAGATTCTATCTACCTTAATATTTGTGAAAAACCCAAAGTGAAAGAACAAATAAGATCAAGGGAGTAATAAGTATTTCCTCTGTTCCGTTTTAGTTGCAACATAAGAATTTGCACAGTTTTTAAGAAATGTCTTCTCTACACATAGATTAGAATAATCACATGGGTTGCTTTTTCGGTACTTGAATAATTTCAGTACAAATGCTGGAATTTTTTAATGTTTAATTATGCTGAAATTTTTAAATGTTTAAATACCCAGTACAGCAGATGAAGATGAAGATGTTCAAAGACTCCATTTTAGGAGAAGATGAAGATGTTCCCCAAAAAAACCAACGAAATTAGAAATTGGAATCCAAAACAGAAGATGAAGATTTCCCAAAACAGACCCAAAATTAACAAAACGAAATCAGATCTGTAAATTAAGATGAACCAAAATGAATCAAAATGAAATCAGATCTGGAAAATGAACCAAAATGAAATGCATGTTGGTTGATAGTGAATGATACTCGAATCATATGTTTAAATGGTTAAAAATAAGATCACATCAAGTTTTTTTCTTCAGGTAAAATGAATAATAAAACCGGTTAGTTCATGAGATCAAATAAAGAACACAAACAGAAAAGGTAAGGAAGAGCAGAGTTGAAGAAGAGAGGGAGAGGGAGCCGTTTGGAATGGAGGTGAAATGAAGTGTTTTGGCATGTTATTAGGGTTTATGAAAATGAGTGAAATAAAAACAATGGCTGAGATGTTATGATAAGGAAAAATAAAGGGTCAAGATTTATTAGAGGGTTCTAGATTATTAATTGAGAGTAGTTGGGATTTTTTTACTGGAAAAATTAAAGCTGAAAATCAGCCATGAATGCACTACAATTTTGAATTGAGTTGTTTCAAAAAAGTAGGCAAAAAATGTGTAATTATAAGTAGGTAGTGGACTAGTGGGTAAATTAAGTAATTAAATGGATGATGTATGATTGATGGTGATATGTGAGGTAGGAATAAAATAAGGGTAAAATAAGTAGATTATTTTTGCTAAAAATAATAATGTTGCAAGTAATATAAAACATACAAAAATAATAAGTGTTGCAAGTAAAATTGATACTGAACAAGTACATAAAAGCAAAAGCTATAACAAAATGGCATATATAGGAGTAAATATTGTGGATTGGTCTATACAATTAGAGGCATAGAATACAATACGGAAATAACTTGCCATAAAATTAGCCTTTTTCCTTTATGAGATTTTTGAAATAAATGTCTTTTGTCTTTTTTTTTTTTTGAAAAAAAATGTCTTTTGTTTTCTTCAAAAGTTTTTACACTTACAATGTGAATATGTAAATTATAAGTATTGAACTAGTAAAAAAAAAAAAACTTATAAGTATTGAAAAATCGATGCCTACGTAATCCATTTAATTAATGCAAAGGTATACGGTATTTATTATAAAAATATTTCTAATATAATTTTCAAACAAAAAAATAGTAAATTCTATTCATAATAATAATAATAATGGTAATTATTATTTTCAAAATTATCTATGTATCATAAAAACTTTTTCATCCTTTAGTAGGTAAATAAAAGTGTTCAAAACAGACCCGATAACTCAATAGTCACAAACTTTGTAATCGAATTTAATTTGACCCAACTTAAAAATAAATTTACAATTATTTAAATTTCAATGTGGACGCAAAGATCACTTTTATACCGACTCAAACTAAATAACCTACAATTAAGTCATGACCTGAATGAACACCTCTAAAGCCAAATAATCTACACACTAGTAATATTATATTCGAATCACGAATGTACAAGCAAAAAAATTTTAATTAAATGATTATACACTAACAAAACAAGCAGAAATCCACGTGATAACTCTAAGGTTTTGGGTTTTTCACGTGGTAACCAAAACTTTTTTAAAAAATCCACGTGGTAACCTTGAGGTTTACGTAATTGTCCCATCGTGACCTTTTTACACATAAAAACGTTAGTAAACATTAATTTCGAAGCTTTAAGGTTGTTGTTCGCCTATTTATGTGACTTAGCATTTCAAATGCCATGAATTTCAACATTTTTCCCCAAAACATAAATCTCAATTCTACCATCTTTTATATAAATCATATTTTTCCCGCAAATCCAAAAATGGTAGACTTAGGGTTTATATTTTGGGGGAAAAGGTTGAAACTGATGACAATTGATATGGTGAGTCGTATAAATAGACGTACAACAACCTTAAAGCTTCGAAATTAACGTTTGCTAACGTTTTGCTTATGTTTTATGTGCAAAAGGGTCAAGGCGGAACAATTTGGTAAACCTCAGGGTTACCGCGTGGAATTTTTAAAAGTTTTGGTTACCACGTGGAAAACCCAAAACCTCAGGGTTACCACGCGGAATTTCCGTTTATGCTATATTGAAAAAATTAATTTTAATTAGACATGAATAATCCCAAGTATAACGGGTGCTTGCTAAGAATGCATCAATGTAACTTGCTACTCATTTTGCATAAATAAAATTATACAAATACAGAATTAAATTATAAAAAAAATTAAAAAAGGAATCAAGTGAGTTATTATCTAATTTTAACTTTTGATTTTTAATATTTTTGATTTTATTTTTCTTTTTGATTATTCTTGCATGGTTCATCAAAAGTTAAGAATATTGTAGGAAAATCAATAAAAGGTTGGATTAGTCCAAGTAATTTTTTCTATAATATAACACTATAGAAAAATTTGTTAAAATATAATTTGAGCTATAACTCATCTGCTCAAAATAATCTCTAGTTTTTTTTCAAAAAAAAAAAATCTCTAGTTTTAACTTTTAACTAGCTCAAAATAATCCAAACTATTGACCTATCTCATAGTTTTTAAAATATTTTTTTAATATAATAATTGAGAGTATTTTGTGAAGATAAATAAAACCTTAGATTACTATTAGAAGGTTATTTTAATAACATAAATTATTTTGTGTTAATCTATATTTGAGATTATTTTAAGTTAGAGGTGTTTATGGGCGGGTTTGGGCGGATAGCGGACTAGGTAGTATCTAAAAAATCTACCCGCGGGCTCAAATATTTGAAAGTCCATCGGCATTTGCGGGCATATTTTTTTGTCGCTACCCGCCCATTTTTAAAGCGGGCGGGACCCGCGGGTAAGCGGATATTTATTATATAAAAATAAAAAATATAATACAAATCATAAAGTTAAGTTTTAACGACAATCAAATTACAATACATTGTCCAAAATACTCAAAATGCATTAAAAAAAGTCTCAAAATACTCAAATTACATGAATATAAACATTACGGTTGATAATGTAACAAAATCATCCATCATCAATTTATTTTACTTCGGAGTACGAAGTCCAAACATATACCTCTCCAATAATAATAAATTAAAAATTTATTAAAATGGGTATGAACTTTAATTACTAAAGTTGTTTATGTAGTAGACTAATAGTACTATATAATAGACTAATAGTACTATATAATAGACTACTAGTTTCATAGCAATAGAATCAATTATATGATTAATATATTAAACCTAGCGGGCGGGTGGGTATACTCGCGGGTATTTTTTTGGCTTTGCTATCTGATGCACCCATTTATCTTGGCGAGCGGGTATTATCGGTCTAAACTTTAATTTTTTTTGAAAAATATTGTCCTTATCCGTCCATTTTTCGAGTCGGGTGGTCGAGCCTGACGGGTAGCCCGCCCGTGAATAGTTCTATTTTAAGTGAATGAGTTAAAGTTGGGATTATTATTAACAATTTTTCTAATATATATGGAGTATAAGTTATTAAAGCGATGAAGGTAAAAATGTAGTGGATTGTGTGTTTGGACGGAGGTGGGGCCTCCTTCGGTCTCCATGATACTTTTTATTAAGGGGTCGCTTGGATTGAGAGTAAATATTTAAAGTAGTAAAAAAAGTCAAACTAATGTAACAAAGGTGATTAGATATGCAAATGAAGTTATTGAAATAATTGTGATAGAGGTAGAATAGGAATAGATTAAAAATGATGAATAGAAAAAGAGTTTGATTTCACTCATTTGGAGGTAAAAAATTCCCCCACCTCCCCCTAGGGTAAATTTATACCCCAAAATAAGGGAACTTATTGCTATTTTCTCTATTTTTTCATTACATTTTAATTCATTCTTCCATTTCTCCAACAATCAAATTCCTTTAATCACCTACCTAACTAACCTTAAATTCCTACTTTGACTTTTATTATCCCTTAAATATTTACCCTCAATCCAAGCGACCCCTAAGTTTTGATTTTATACAAGTTCATTTATATGGACATTTAAAAAAGTATCTTAAAAATCAATATACTTTTTATCATTACAAACAATTTTACGAAGAACAAGAGTTTAGAGCTAGAAAGGGTTTAATATCTGAAAATTTTAGTTAATTAGGTAAATACTTATAAAAATTTGTAATTTATGGTTAGTTCTTATATTGATTAAACAGTGTATATGACACACTTAAGCTACATTTATAATGATATTTATAATAGGAAAAATTATAAGAAACAACCTAATCTATACACCTTTTATAAAAAAAACTATCTTATATAAAAATTTTTGCAAAAAACTACCTTATAATATACAATTCTTTGCAAAACACTATCTTTTATTGATTTTCGTCAGTTGACTGTTAACATTAACATTGACTTGCACAAAAAACTATCTTATAATACAATTCTTTGCAAAACACTATCTTATATAATACAATTCTGTGCAGGTCAACGTTAATGTTAACAGTCAACTGACGAAAATCAGTAAAAGGTAGTGTTTTGCAAAGAATTGTATTATATAAGGTAGTTTTTTGCAATTTTTTTTTATATAAGGTAGTTTTTTAAAAAAAGTATATAGATTAGGTAATTTATTATAATTTTTTCTTTATAATATATATGGACTATGGTATATCTCTGCTATTTTGTCAAACACTCGTTAAAGTTCGAAATTGATTTTCTATAAAGAGGACCTATTTCATTCAATTTGCTAGGGCATATAAAATGACAGAAACAACAATGTTTTATAAGTATTGGGCAAATTAAATTTGATAACATTCTTAATAGTTTTGTCATAATATTACCCAAAAATTATTTGTTAAATTAAAAGGAAAAAGATCAAATACTTAAAAATCGTTTCAGTTTTTGAAACAATCGTAAGACCAAACGAGTATGTTTCTAAAACTAAAATACAAATTCTCAAATCAGACGGTTTTGGAGTGAGACCACACTATTCGCTATCGATTATAATTTATAAATTTTAACCTTATAGTTATCATTTATAAATTATAACCTTAAAGTGATCACTTAAAATTTTAAAGTGATCATTGTTTGTAGTTTTAAAATGATTAAATGTAACCTTATAAAATCACTAATTATTTAGAGAAATAGACTAATTAATAAGTTCATCTCACATGCCGAAACCAAAAATCGTTTACCACTTTTTAAAAACATTTTCTACAATATTTCTTTTAATTAAGAAGTATAACTTAACTTTAGGCCAAACATAATTAATGTATAAGTTAAAACATAATTAAGTAGAATATTATTCAATATAAAAAATACCTTATTAATATCAATTTTTATGATTTTAATTATATATAAAATTAAAAATGTTAAACTAACGACAAACATGCAAATGAGACAAATCTATCTATCTATACTTATAACTAAAACAAAAAACGCTGACATCATCATACCCTTAAATTTATGAGGTGTCACCTTGTGGATTAAAATTTTCCCTCCAATATGAGATGATGATGTCATCCTTAAATATAATGGAATTGGGTTTTCCATTGGTATTGATTAATCCTAATAAATATTATCATAATTAATAATTGAAATTGGTGAGTTTTCTCAACAATGTCTAAATGCATTGAAATTAGTTTATAGTCAAAAATATGTAAATGCACTATTAGAATTAGTTAATGCAATCAACTTTTCAATAATAGTGCATTTTTAAAATTAAACATTAATTAAATATTAGCTATTATATGCAATTATTAATTTTAATTTAGTAATAGTATGACTAAAAATGGTAAATGAATAAATTGAAACACACAAAATAAATCTATTGCTATATACTAAATGTTATCTCCTAAAGAGGCATGACAAATGGAAAAAATATCATTGGGTGTCAATTGATTATATGTCATATTGATTAATTTTAATTTAGTAATAGTATGACTAAAAATGGTAAATGAATAAATTGAAACACACAAAAATAATCTTCTATTACTATATACTAAATGGGTTATTCAATGGGACACATGTCACTCACATGTTTATTGTTTTCCCTCCAAAATGACAAACATGTATATTTAGAAAAATTTCTACATTTGGCTAAATTGGGTAATTATAATTAGAATCATTCTTTATTCTTTATGTATTTTTAGAAAAGTCAATTACATCATTAAATTCAAATAACAACATAAATTTCATATTTATACATATACCATAAAATAATATCAATCAATTAAATAATTTAAATCAATATTATAAAAATGATATAAGAATAGAAAATAAAAAATATCAGCTAATAAGGTAAGGAAATAATAAAAAAATATTAAAGCTCGACTTGCATATTTTAATTTGAAAATAGTAGCTAATAAGATAAAGAAAAATACCATGTTAATTAAAGAATAAATTAGTTTCATATGACAAAGTTTAAGGGTTTGCTATTTGTTACTTTTCAACTCTTTACTAGATCACATGAAAAAAATTGTATCACTAATCCTTTTTTTATATAAAGAAAATACAATTTTATTCTATCATTAATTTAAGTTTACATAAAAAAAATAACATTACTTAAAAATTTATTAGGTTCTTTAATTTGACACTTAATTGTGTCATGTTACCTTAAGATAATAAAGTGTCAAGTAATATTGTATGATACGTAATTCAAATATAAAAAAATATGTGTTTTTTATATAAAAAGCAATTATGAATGTTGTCACGCTATATATAATATCATATTAAATAATTTATATCTTCAAAAGGTGTAAGAATTCTCATTGTCATACATACGTTTCATTTAATTACTCAAACAACAAAATTTTCTTACGTACACTACTACATCTATTAAAAAAATCATTTATAAAATATCTTCCCTTAAGTCATCAACAGTACACAAAAGCACTAATGAGTTTAAAAAATTAAGATATTAAAAATGGTACATTTAAATTATATATACAAAATTACACATAGAAGTAGATATTCAAAAGATTAAATTGTGGTTACTATAATACTCGATATTACATGCATAAGGAAATGTAAAGTGATACGTTTAATTTCTCTTACACGTCAAATATTATTTTCTCTATATTTATTATAGTTAACAAATAACGAATTAATACATGTAAAGTAATTTTGTTTATATTTAAGAAATTATTTAATTATTTTTAAATTATCCGTGCTTGGCACGGGATTCAAGCTAGTTAAGAATATAAAATAGTAAGATTTCTACTTAATGTATATTTTATCTTAGGACACAATACTATAAAAGTCTTGGAAAATTCCAAGTGTCATCTCCTAAAGAGGCATGACAAATGGAAAAATATCATTGGGTGTCAATTGATTAAATGTCATATTGATTAATTTTAATTTAGTAAATAGTATGACTAAAAACGGTAAATGAATAAATTGAAACACACAAAAATAATTAAGAACATAAAATAGTAAGATTTTTACTTAATGCATATTTTATTTTAGGATGAGAAATAAGATCAAAAGATTATGTAAAGTAGAAAATAGTTAATTACATGACAATATTTATCTAATTTTAGAAAACTAATAATTTTTTTGTTAAGTTTGAAGCTAAATTAGGTAAAAAAATTAATATGATTTACTATAGTAATTCTATTTAGTTAACTTAGAATTTAATATGTTCAATTGAATGAAAAAGTTATGCATTGGGTAAATAATTTAAAAAAATCGAAACGTGAGTAATTAGGTTTCGATTTAAAAAGGTCATGTATTTGGTAAATTTAATAACAATAATAAATACTAGCATTGTTTTTTAAAACTGTTTTAATTCTATATATATTTTTTCTACTAACAAATTCGTGCATTGCACGAGTTTGTATACTAGTTAAATATATTTCATTTGTGAATAACAAATGTATATTATCTTTGTATCCTCACAACTACCTTAGATGGATATTTTACTCGGCAGATAAATAAAAGTTTTTAATTTCCGTCTTGATCTCACTTGAACTCTATATATAATAAGAGAAAAAATTCCCAAAACCCAAAACCTAAAACCCTTTCTTCTTCCTAATCGTCGTCATTAAAATCCTCAATAAACCAGAAAATCAAAGCCTTAATAAATTCATTAAAATTACCAATCTAATTAATTAATTCTAAACTCTTAATTCCTGCATGACTTTCCTACCCATATCTCATATCTCTCACGTTCTCACTCAAATCTCAATATTCTTTTCTTAATTCTTCTTTATAATTATAATTATAATTACAATTTCCATGGAAAAACTTTCTAATTCTTCATCAATGGATTCTAATAAAAACCCTTTTTATTTTTATTTTTCTTTTAAATATATTTCCCTTTTTCTTTTTCTCATTGCAGGATTTTTCTCTCTTTCTTTCCTCTCTTCATTCCCTCCTAAATTCACCCTCTCTTCCCAATCCCTTCAATGCCCTCCTCTTCCTTCCATCAACAAGGTAATTCTTTTTTTTAATCATTTACTTTAATTTAATTTAATACTCTCGAGAATCTATGTCCGAATCTGCCTAGGCTATAGTATTGAATAACCATTTATCATGAGAGGTTCTAAGAACATTCTGAATATCTGACTTCTAGAAGTGTTCGTTCAGATCATCAGATTGATTTTGGGTTAAGCGTTTCGAGTCGATTTTTTACATAATTGTAAATCATTTTTACATCGAATTAAATCGGATTCAGTTATTAGGTTGGGTAAATTTCTGGTAATCATTCTGTTGTGTAAACCTCTGCCAAAGGCCAAGGACCTCAAAAATTAAGACCAAAAACTAGTTTCAATATGCATATTTTTTATAATCATGTAATTAATAATTATACATTGAGGTGTTAACTATTTTTATACTTATGCAATTTTTTTTAATTATTCATAAAGATGTAATAACTCCATATAAAAAATTATACTCTTTGCTCCGCCCAGCAGTGTCTTGGATTCATCTTTATATTTAATAATAAAAAAAATATTTTTTTTGGTTTTGCAGACAGAGTTGGTGGGACCCACACCAAAAGATGAACTTCTAGAAGCATTAGAAAAAACATCAATGAAAAATAAAACAATAATAATAGCAGTAGTAAATAAGGCATATGTAGAGGGTGAAATAGGATCAAATATGCTTGATATATTCTTAGAAGGATTTTGGAGAGGGGATGATACAAGAGAGCTTGTGAACCATCTGATGATTGTTGCTGTTGATCAGACGGCGTATGAACGATGTTTGTTTCGTGGACTTCATTGTTATCGTCTAGTAACGGACGGTCTAGATTTTATGGGGGAGAAAATATTTATGTCCGATGAATTTATTAAAATGATGTGGAGAAGAACTCTGTTTCTTCTTGATACTCTTAAGAGAGGATATAATTTCATCTTTACGGTACGTTTTTTTATTTTTATTTTTACTTTTTCTTACTATATTGTTTATTTTATTAAAAAATAAACATAAATAATGGAAAAAATAAACTCACGTTTAGATTGTTTTAAATTAATATGTTTCGCTGAATATGTACACTCTACAACCTTATTTATCTATTAATTCTTTATGTAAACCGTTTTAAGCATTAAAACACTTTGAAGGTGTTTGGCAAATGGCTGATAGCTGGTAGCTGATAGTTGATTATAGTGGCTGATTTGACCAACTGATTTTGTTAACTGGTTTGACCAGCTGATTTCGAACCCTCTGTTATAAGCAGCTTGTTCAAAAACAACTTATTCGTATCAATAAGCTGTTTCAACCAGCTAATTCACCAAACACTAATATTAGTTGGTTTGACCATACAACCCTTTATTTATATCAAAATAAGCTAAAATTGCTCAATAAACTAATTTACCAAACACCACTTTAAAGAATAAAAAAGATGGAATATAAATTTATTAATAAGTGTTAATTTCTTAACTCATTCAATTACCTAAGTTCAAAAAATCTATATAAACCAAATTTTATCTCTTTTTTGACATACAAATTTAATGAGAAAGTGGGGTTAATTAAAAATAATAAAAAAAAAACTAAATTGGGTTATTAATGTACATTATTTCTATTTTTGATTAATAAATTCAAATTTTGAATAGTCAACACTAGAGTAACGTTTTCTATCAAATGTTTGGAGGTGATATATTGACCATTTCTTAATGGTTGATGTTTTATTATTCAATAATAATAAATAAAAAATTAGGAAGGGTTTTAGACGAGAAAGGTAATTATGGGACAAATGTTCAATGAAACATAATTAGGGGAATTAGTTAAAACGAATGGCTGTGGTTTTGTTTGAAGAATTCATGACTAAGCACACTCAAATTAGAATGATGAATATATTTTGTAATTGGTTGTACTTGCACATAAAAGGTAGGTGCACTTAATTTTTTTTATTTTTTTATTTTTATATTTAGGCATATTTGTAAAACAAATAGATGGACTTTATTATGTCTAGATTGAGGCATCAAAACTATTTTTAGTAATGTCCAGAGTCGGATTAAGACTTTTAGAGAATGAGATAGCTAAAGCAGGAGCGAGTGAGTGAAGATCGAATCTAAAATCTTATTAAAAACTAATATATATTTTAATTAAGACAAAGTCTGATTCTTCAGATATTTAGGCGATTTACAAATTAGTACATAATAATTGAAACCAAACACAAGTTAACACCCATGATTATAAATAGGTTCTTGACTTTATATGCCAAGCACGATTTATTTACTTTTTAATAAAACTTACTAATCATATGAGCTATTTATCTAAATTATTATGTAATTTTTAAATTGAATATAAATAATAAATTATCAAGATGTATTACTATAATATATGCTTATTTCATTCTTTTATTTTTGTGGACTATAGTGTAATGACATTTTAATAAAAACTCAATCTTTTAAAGTAAGTGGAGTATGTTCTTTTTTGTTTGTCCACTTCACCTTTTACACGCATAATTTAGTAAATTTTAAGTTTTATTATCTCTAAGTACGCATCATAAAAAATTATAAAAATTATATAGTAAAAACTTTATATCAAGGCAAATCTAACAAGATCTCACATGGATATATTTTACTTTCAATATATACTTTAAAAATCTAATTTAAATTTTTCTCTCTTAAAGTCGATAAACTCAAAATGGACAAATAAAAAGAGACGGAGGGAGTAGTAATTAAAAAATGTAAAATGATAATGAAGGTACTTAACATAAGTTTAAAAATAATTATATATGAAAAGATCATTCAATAAACAATTAAAATTAAAATATTTACACAAAAATAGAAAAACATAAAATAGCTATTATTATTACTTTTTTTTTGGAATTAGCTATTATTATTACTATTATAATCAATCAACAAAAAACGCAAATTGATAATCTAATAATAATTAAACGGGTACTTGTTGTATGAATCTAAATGATAATATATTTTCTAATAATTTATAAATGATATGTCAATGAAAGTAAATGTTTTAATCTATGATTAATGTGTCCACTAATCAAATAAGAAAATGTGTATTTTAATTGTTTAAGGTAGAAAATTAAGTAATTAGCGTATAATATTTTATAAATCAATGCAAGCAATTTTAAATTGAAATTCTTTCATCATACGATAACAAATACTCCTTCAAGAAAATCTTGACAAATGTGAAAATAAATATTATATTAATTTAGAAAATAAATAAAGGGGAAAGTTCTATTGTAATATGGACATGTGTCACATATTGCTTCTTCATAGATAGATGCATAGTAATTGTACTTATTATTCGTATCACGAAGTATGCACTATTAAATATTGATATTATATTATTTTAATGTTATGATCATAAATGGTAGATTAAATATAGCACAATTTTGTTTATATATATAATAAAAGAATTTTGCGAATCGATTGAAAATTAATCATAACACAATCAACCAATAGAACGTTTATTTTTGCACTAATATATTATAAGGTTTCACCGTTAATTTATAGTTTTAATTAAATTGCTTTCTTGACATTGTGTCCAAGCTTGGTTTCTAATCAACCGGAAGAAAAAAAAAATCTCGACTTTCGATAAACAATTTGAAGGTTTGAAATAAATGATTTTCCTACCCGATTGATTATTGAATTGGATTCTCATCAAATTTACTGAAATCTTAGCAAATATTTTCTCTGTTCCTTAAGAGTTTACAACACCTACTGATTCCACAACTATTGAGAAAACAACGTAGTCTACTAAATTGTACTTGTAAATAATATTAAAATTAAGAGTGAATGCGTAAAGATTTGTAGACAAATATTAAAGACAAGTATAGAAACTCGTGCATGCACGATATTATTAGTGTAAAAGTATATATAAACATAAATTTTAAATAGAGATGCAAGTATATGTTATTAACATAATATTATAATATTTCTTATAAAATTGATAAGAATTATAGAATATGTAGTGCTTTAAATGAAATAATCTCTTATTTGTTAAGGTAAATTTGAGTAATTTTCCTACAACGTTATGACGTTATCATAAGAATTCTTTGTCATTATCAAAATAATTTTTGATTATCATGTATTTTGTATTTCTTGATGAAATATATTTTAGAAATTAAAATTTTAGTGAAGAAACTTTATTAATTAGCAAATTTTCAACATAAAAAAAATAAATATATATTCTAAGAAGCTTTAATTGGAAATCTTATGTAGCTTTTAAAAATATAATATTCCAAGAAAATTTAAATTAAAATAAATATCTACTTGTGGTATATTGCTCATATATTAAGGAATAAGTAGATGTTAATTTAGGTAAAAATTATTTCATATGGCAATTCACAAAGAGAATGTCATGTTGAATTTTACATTCTTTTTATTAGATTGCATAATAATGTATGATAATAACTACTCCCTCCGTTCCTTTTTGTTTTTCCACCTTACTAAAACGGGTAGTTCCATAAGTTTTTCCACTTTAGAATACTTTCCATTTTAGGAAAGTTTTCATCCCACTTTTACCCCTTAAATCCCCACTTTCCTTACTTCACACTACTATTTAATTATTTTCTCTCTCATACTTCCAATACAATCATTACATTACATTATTATTTAATTATTTTTTCTCTCATACTTCCAATACAATCATTACTTCCTACTACTATATAATTAAAATAATACCCACTACCACCAAAGATTCCATTTTTTTAATCTTGGTGAAAAACTCAAATAGGAACATCAAAAAGGAACGAAGGGAGTATTTGATATAAAATCCAGATTTATAAAGCTTTAAATGCCATCTCTTACAAAAATGATTAAAGCTCTTATTCCAAGTTTGCATGATTTAGGTTACGTTACCTTGACGATTTTGGCATTACCATTATAGGCATTTATGATTTAGATGACCACTCATCACAAAACATTTGAACCTTCAATCCATAACTTTGTTTGGTAATATTTTTTTCTTTTTTAATAATATCTGATTTATTAATAAAGAATCATACAACATTTACATCAAAGATAAAAATTAGCAAGTACATAATAACTTTAACCAAATAAAATTCAAAATTAACAAAGTTACGATTATTTTTTAGCAACGTAAGTAAATACATTTTATTATTCTCTCCATTTCTTTCATTCTTTTTTCAAACTTTTTAGAATTTTTAATCAAACAAAAATAGAGATATTTAGATTTAAAAAAGTACAACGGTAAATATCCAAAATTAAATGAGACATTTGATTATATTTGGCTAAGACATTCTCATGGTGAGACCATCTCTGTTGGGCTGACTCGTGTTCATTTCATATGTTAAAGTGATCACTTGTAATTTTTAAGGGATCAATTAGAGAAATAGACTAATTATATATATTGACCCGTGTCATAGTAAGACGATCTCGAAGAGCTGAAAATATTTTTTTCTAAAGAAAAATGCATGGTACTATTACTATATCCTTCTAGTTTTTCCTTTTCTAGTTAAGTACCCCATGACCATGCCACATTTATAGGTATCATTGTAACGTAGAAGCAATAAACTTACCATTAGCCTGCCTATAGAAATCTGTTGAAGGGTAGTTCAGCAAGTATTAGTCCTATATGATGTGGGGTATTATCTTTTTTGGCCATAACACAAGTGCCTAATCCCATTTATGTGGTGAGGAATTAGCAATATAATCAACTAGTATTTGATTTAGTTGCCTAGTTATTGTTGTGGTGTTAGACTTTTGATTTCTAAGTTATAAATAAGTTCGACAACATAATATAGCAATTTCAATGAGACGTGAGAATATGATCTGATTTTACTCAGATATTAACTGTTAAAAAGAGATTAAGGAGATGATATGTTACGAAAAGAATCAAGAGAATGAAAAACCATTATTCTCGTGTGGAGGCAGGGTAAGTATTAAGTACCCCAAATGAGAGTAAAGATTTCGTTCTACCTCAATTTTCATTTAATCTCGATCATTTTTATTTTTATTTTCTTACAATAACAACCTTGATACTTTATTTTTCATTGTAATCATCCTACTTTCTTTATTTTTCATTAGTTATTATCTCTTAATAAATTACCTTTAATTCCAACATGTACTAAATCTCATACTATTTCCTTTTTAAATCAATACATTTTATTATCCCTTTTCTTATGTAAAATTTTGTTTATAAAAATATATATTAAATTTAATTCACATGTGATTTAGCATGCTCTTTGTATTATTATTTGACAAATTAACACATTTTCCTATTGTATCACTTATAGTCTAGTCTTCACCTACTCTTCCTTTAGGAGTCATTTAATACATGTGACATTTTGTTTTTTGTGTGTATTTTTTGGATTTTAGTAAGTTTTATTTACTAATCACTATTTTAATGTTAGCATGTTTTACTTCATGTATTTCACTTATGCATGTTATTATGTTCATGTATTTTGGCTGGTTGTTTGTAAGTCAATCATGTACAAAGTTACTTTATATGATGCATGATTGATTTTTGCTCATAACGACAGTAGAGTGACTGTTATTTTTATTAAGACTTTGACATCGTATTTAATTTATTATATTTATGATATGAAACAGGATACAGATGTTATATGGCTAAGAAATCCCTTTAAAGTATTAAATACAAATAAGACTCGACAATTTGACATTCAATTTAGTATCGACAATTTCAACGGCAATTCAACTTCTCCTCAAAATCCGATCAACACCGGTTTTTACTATGTAAAATCGAACAACAAAACTATCTCTTTGTTTGAAAAATGGTACAATATGAAGGACAATTCAACGGGTTTAAAAGAACAAGACGTCCTACAAAATTTGACATGGCAAGGGGTTCTTACCGAATACGGTCTCCGGGTTCGGTTCTTGGATACCCGATTTTTTAGCGGGTTTTGTCAAGTTAGTCGTGATGTTCGGGCTGTTGTCACGGTTCATGCTAATTGTTGCCGGTATATTAGTGCAAAAGTGCCCGATTTGAAACGGGTTTTGCATGATTGGGCCCGGATTAAGAATGCTCCACCAAATGTAACCCAAAATTTCAACTGGACCCCTCATATGGAATGCATCAAATCTTGGAATAGACGAAAGTAAAACTTGAATCAGCTTGTCTTAGCCGTGTCTATATAATTAGTCTATTTTTCGAATTGATTACTTTAACATTAAGATTATAAGTAATTATTTTAATACACTTAGGTCAGTCCAGTAGAGATGGTTTTACCATGAGACCGTTTTATTTAAGAATATATTAACTTAAATTTGATTTGATCTTGTACTTCACATTTTCAAAAATGTTCTTTCTTTTTTGACTTAAAGACTATTATAGATAACTATGCTTGCATGTGATACTCATAAGGACTATAGATCTAATTAGAGGAAGAAAATAAGGATATTGGTTCTTTATTTATCTTCATATAATTAATTAGTACTTCCTCCATTCCAT